>JAPMOR010043099.1:240304-282510 GCA_026543865.1 Argiope aurantia
ATATATATATATGTTTTCATTTCCTATCTGATGCATATTTCAAATTACAGGCTTCTTTTTCTAAGGGAAGGCTCAACTAAGTCGTAGCTCATTAGTAAATGAATGATGATCGTTATTCTGATTGCCTTTGTTTGTTTAAATGTCTACTTATCTGATGACATATCTGTATACAAAATTTCATTTATCTAGTTTTTGAATAATCATGTTTGCATGAATGTAGACGGAATGATATACAGGTTATCCCGTGTAAGTATTGTTTCTAAAATTTGACACAAATTTATAATTTTGATTTCAGAATCAATTACCATATATTCCTCTAACTCGCTCCATTTTTAGCTTATCCTATTTGCAGAGAAACAGATACATTTGCAACAAATTTTTTCAACAAATTCAGAAAGCTCTAAAGGTAAAGAATAATCAAGATTTCGAGATCAAATTATTTGACGATTGCAATGAATAGGATGGTTGAAAGAAAATAAAAAATGTTTACGCGATTTATAGATTCAATCTTCATAAATATCACCTGTATGCAACTCTTTCCACTAGATTCCATTTGAATTTTATCCTGAAAATTAATCTTTATTTTCACAATTTCAAATCCTAATATTATTATTTTCTTATAAAAATATTTAACTATTTATCACTTGCTTATCCCATTCATTTGATTAAACTACTATTCATCTGTTTTTAAAATAGAAAAAAGTGGTATCTTTATTATTTGAAGAAAAAAAAGCTATTAACATACTTTCTATCCAATTAATAACTGTTTACGCCTGAAAATAAAATCTCCTCCTTTTAATTAAGACTTATAAATTCATTGCTTTAAAATGTAACTATGAAAATTCATTCCTTGCATGCAAGAATCAAATAATTGAGAAGTTTTGATACCTATATTAGAAAAATTTCCAGTCACTGATTATTTGAATGATGATGATGTATCCGCGTTACAACTGAAAAGGGGGTGCAATAGCTTCTGAGGGTAAAGACATCTGAGCACCTAGGAGCAGAAGTCTGACTTCTAGCTCATATGAAGATGTCACTCACATACTCGTTTGTACAACCCCTTTTTACAGGGGGGCTCTTTTCACACACCTCTCAGATAGAATACAGGGTAAAGAACAACCATGCCCTAACCAGGACTCGAGCCTGGGAAGGCCAGATCTTGGGGATCTGGGCACTGGCATTATTTGAATCCTCTGTCATTATTAAAGTAATCGATTAGAATAAAACTATTTCATTCAATTACTTCTATTGACGTTAGCGTTGTGAAGATGAAGTAATAAATATGCGGGATAAATTGATATCCCATTCTTGATTTTTTGTACTCTACTTTCTCAAAATCCATAAAATAGAAAATAATTTGTTGAATCGTTTCAAGATTATTTAAAAATTTATTACGAAATTAATATTCATGCAAAAAAAATCGCATATAACTTGTTTAATTGCTTAGACAGACCTGACCCCCCAAAAAATACACTTCATTCAATCCCTGAAGTCCTGGAAATCTATATTTGGTACTCGCATGGTCTGCCAGAAGTTCACTGAAGTAATTATACTGCGCCATTCATATATGACGATTATATGACAATATTTAAAGTTGGCATGGTTGTTTTCTTAAAGCGAGGTAACTTTGAATCGAATAAAATTACTAATGCTTAAATTCAAACTTTTTTTTTTACCACAGTTTGACCTCCAAAAATTGCGATTCTGCTATAGGAAGGAGTTTAACTAAGTTTCTAAGAACCAATGAGCAATCGCGAGTGGCAAAAGGTGTGGGGGAAGAACCTTTCCTTTTTAGGATGGCTTACAAACTTTCGCCCACTTAGGAGTCACTCTTGATAAATAGAAATGCATATGTAAACTTAATTCATGCTAACTTATCAAGAATTATCTACTGAATGTCATGATTTGTACATTTACTCAATTGAAAGTACAAATAATTGATTGAAACTGAATTGTATACAGATTTTATTTTCTTTTAAGTATCTTTGGATTTCTTAAGTAAGAGGTGTGTCCCGAGCAAGGATGGTGCATTAGTTGTTTGTGAAATCTGATTCCGCTTATTTTCTTATCTGACGACACGTAAAATTTTGTCCTGCAATTTCGTATCTTCGAATAACTATATATCTCAATCACATTTCCAAGTGATACAGACAGTAAGTAAAACATTTATTTACCTTTTATCGCTGAACTTCACTTATGGGATACTTTTTTTCTCTCTTCTGTTTACATATGTATGTGCAATTAGCTTGTCTATTTCTTGTGGCATGTTTAGTTTTTAATTTAAATATCAATATTTACTGTTAAATTGAAGTGGAAATGTTTCAGAATCATTATTTTACAATAGTTTTATTGTAATGTATATACTCTTAAAACATAAATTGAAATAAGTAATTTGTGGATGATTATTTTTGTTTTCAAACAATAATTGCATTCACTTAATTTTTCTCCCTTTTGTTACATTTTACCTTTTGTTACATTTTAACATTTTATCTTTTGTTACATTTTTTTTGTTTGTGATATAAGAAAATAGATTTAATCCTTAGATATTAATTAGATTGTGATTCACTGCTGATGTTTTGTTATTAGTATTGGTATTCGATTGATAGCTGAGAGTAATCATGTGACTTATCTCTTGTGTCATAAATTTTTGCAAAAAAATAAGTGTTGTCACTTTGTTTTTTTTCTGTTAATATATAGAGTAATTTGAGATAGCTTTTGACATAGATGAAACTTCAAGAAAATTACTTTGTTTGTTAACTCCTTTTCTTGTTTGTTCTCCTTTAATTAGCAAGTATGCAGTTAGTTCAATTAGCCTTTATTATTGATTTTGTATACGAGTCATATAATTTACAATATTGAAAAAAATTGAACTAATATATTGTCATTTCAAAGTGTTACCAAATTCATAATACATGGAATAAATGAAATAATTGTTATAAAATCTAATTTTAATGGAACTTGTATCTGAAAATTTATAATATTAAGTTAAAACATAATCTGTAGCAAAAACAATTTAGTGAATCCCCAGCTTATGTTTTATGGATATTAATGAACAAATAAAGTATGTTGTTCATTTATTGTGCAGTCAAGTTAATTAAGAATACATTATATATATATGTATGTATATTTAATATTATGTAATTTGTAATTACGTATTAATGTTTTGAGTGACTTCAATATTTAAATATTACATCTTTGTAATGATTCATATTTAAAGGATATTTTTTTCAATTAAGTTTTCTTAAATAAAAGACTCTGCTTTTGACATAGTTTATTAAATTCTTTTGCTCTTCTTAAAAGTTGCTATCATTAAAAGTTCACTTGAAGTTATCATAAATGTTACTAAAGATTTGAGCTTAAGTATTAATGTATAATTATGAAATGATATATTTTAATATACAGCATTTAAAAATATTAATATATTATTGCATAAATAAATGAGTAAATTCCTAAAATTTATTTGAAAAGCTCATACTATTCATACCATTTTGCATTTTTTAAAGTATTAATTGAAGTGAAAATGTAATTATAAATCTTATAAATATCTCCTAAAAGATTATTTGTCAAAAGTTATTAATAAAAGATCAGTAGTAAAAAAAAAAAAAAAAAAAGGTAAAAGCTATCAGAATTTATTTGAAATTCTGTCCATCAGTAAACTGCAATCCTATTTGGCTGCATGTATCATTATAAAGTCTTATATATATTTTGGATATTTTGATTCAATCAGTAAAGTCTCGGCTTCGGAACCAGAGGGTCTCAGGTTCGAGACCTGACTCCACTGCAGCGAGTCTGGTGCACGTTAAATACGTCGGGGTAAACGACTTCTCCTGTAGTGGTGTAGAAATTTAGAGAACAGGTACCAGTTCAGATGTCGTCCTCGTCATCTGACCGTGGTTCAAAATTACGAGATCCGTCCCAAAATAGCCCTAGTGTTGCTTTACAACGGGACGTTAATATAACTAAAATAAAACTGAGACATAATTAAACTTTCAGTAATATTATGTATTATTTTGTTAAAAAATAATCAAACTAGCAAATTCTATTCAATTACATCAAAGAACCAAACAGCATAAAATAAAAATAAAGAAAAAGAAATAAGCTGACTTTTCTTAGTAATACTATATGTAAATAAGTAATCAGATTAACTACACTCTGATTTCTTGATCCTCTAATATAAACATGAAGTGAGTTTGACTTGTAGCACTGAGATTTATTAACAAATTGGAGATGAATAGATTTCAAAGATGACATCTAATCTTCAAAGTTTGTAAATAATATGCCTTGAAAGAGGTTGTTTTTTCCTAGTTTAAATGGGAGAGGAAATCCAAATTATTTTTCATTGCCATACCATTATTAACTTAATAAATAGTAATATTATTTGAAAAAAATTGCACTGTTGATATATATGTTTTTACAGCATAACAAATATAAAACTTTGCAATATCTGAATTAACACTGCTTTCTGATGGATGATATTATTAAAAAATAATATAAAAATATAATAAATATTAATAAAAAATTGGGCTTCTGTAGATTTTTTAGTATATTATTATAATCTAAAATATTGAATCTATCATACTAATTTGCCTAGCATTCTTATTTTTAAGAACTGAAGCTAGAAGATGATAGCAGATGGCTATCTTGTTGGAGATGGCTCCTGGGAGCTCACAGTCTTGGTCACAGATCTGCAGGTTGAAAGAACTCTCAGAGTCAAAGGGGATCTCCATATTGGTGGACTTATGCTCAATTTAGTTGAAGAGCTTGGTAATTATTTTTATGCTCTTTAACTCGAATTTTTGAACTAATAATTTAAACTTGCCTCTTTTCTGTTCAAATCTAAGTGTGCTTCAATGTAAGAGATCTGTTTCGTAATGACATGTCCAATAAAAAAAGTCTTTTGTAAATTTTAAGTATTTAGTTGAGTAGCTGTGAAGTATTTTGTTAGTTTGTCATATGTATTTAATACAGCCCTTTAGTTGGTTTTTAGTGTAGGAAATTACTTAATTATCCTCATTTACATCATTAAACATTAAATTATCCTTATTTTCCTATGAATATTATTTTATGATGAATATATCAGAACTGTATTTCTATATATATAATTATTCATTACTATCTTTTTGCTGTAAGTAAATCTAATTTAAGACTATTCAGTCTTCTAAAAATTTTCAAATTGTTACAAACAGAGTAGGATGCATTAATATGGATTATGATCAATGAAATCAAATACTTATATAATCTTTAATACATCTGCTACAATCTCGACTACCTTGATTTATTCAACAATGATAAAAAGAATGCACACACTGAGAACATTATGGAAATCTATTCTTTGCTTAATAGAATGCATAACACTTAAAAAAATCTTTAATTGTAAATCTGAATCATAAAAGAAAATAGCAATAAAATGCAAATTGCAAAATAGTGGAGAAATTATATTTGAGGTGTAAAATTTCTGATAATTAGGTATAGACAGCATTGTCATGACCCAAAAGTTATAATTTTTTATTATTATTATTACAAAGGTAAGATTATATTATATTGAATTTAACTAACTTTATGTTTGGTTAAGTAATTTTAAATCTCATAATGAGTAAATTTATATTGAGTTTCTGAGATAAAAATTACATTGTTGGATACCAGTTAAAATACTCTAGCAAATATTTAATTTTTAAAAACAATTTTATTATCATTTATTCTTATCATTAAATGATAATTGAAATAAGTATGGATTTAAGAAATTCCAAATTTTTAGTGATTCCATATTTTGTTAATTTTTTTATAACTCTAATCTATAGATTAATGGTTTTACAATTATGCTATATATTTTCTCTCTGAAAAGATTTTCTGTCTTTCATGCCTTATCAAAATTGCCATCTTTCAACACAAATGTTTTTAAAGTTTTTTTTTTAAACCTTTGTTTGTTCCATATTTGAAACTTTTGATTTCCAAAACTTTGTCATTAAAATTTAAGCATGTAATAGGTCTTATAAATGTATTAGAGATATATTTTATAAATGCTATGTTTGATATGAACGAGTGAAACAAAGACACATATAAAAGGAATTAAAATAGAATTAATATGTATGATTTTTTATGTTAATCATTTGAATTTTTCTGTCTCAATACATTTTTTTGAAATATTATATATGCCATTTTTTTAAATCCTAAAATATTTAAATGCTTTCAATTATTTATATAATTTTCTTAAACATTTTAGATGTAGCCATTGATTGGTCTGATCATGCTCTGTGGTGGCCAAAGAAAAATATTTGGTTGTGTCGCACTCGATCCACTCTAGACCAATGTGGTATCCAAGCTGATGCTTATCTGCATTTTACTCCAATGCATAAATATCTGAGACTGCAACTGCCAGATTTGCGATTTATTGATATAAAGGCTGACTTTTCTGCTAAAACATTCACTGCAGTGAAAAAGTTATGCAAGGAGCTTGGTAATGTTTTCCCCCCTTTTGTATTATAATTAGTTTAATAGTTAATGTTATAGCTAATGAAATCATTAGCTATTATTTTTTTTTTAAGGAATGTTATTAAAATGTCCATGTTTTGCATAAATTCTGAATTAACACATATTTTTAATTTCTTTGATTTTCTTCTAAAGTATTTTTAAAAAGCAAGTAAGATTCCTTATTGTATGATGTATGTAAATTTTATGTTAAAATGCTTCTTTAGTATATTGCACGTTTTTCAAAAAATGTTTCCATATACTGAAGCTTTGGATTTAAAATTACTCAACTTTCTCACTCAAAATTAAGCCACAAAATTTGTTTGGGTAAAAATCCTTTTGAAAGTTTGTAAAGGGGTGCTACTGAGGATGTTATTATAATTCAAAATTATGAAACTAATCTGAAGATAATTCTTGTACAGCTTTGTATAAATTTATTCATATAATTTCATCATTAGTAGGACTTAATCAAAATTATAAGTGATAATTTTCACTTCTTTTTAAAGTACTCTGTACAATTGCTGTTATAAACTATATTCATTTAATATGACAAATTCATGATATATGTATTTAAACATTAGACTGAATTTTTCTTTAACTAGGCATAAGACATCCAGAAGAATTATCTCTATGTCGACCTTTGACATCTGAACATTTGAAAAGAAATTATCCTCGTGGGTTGGGCTGTACTCCTCGCCAGAGAAGCAAGGAACCAACTGCTGGGATTAACCTTAGTCAAAATAACAATAACAAGTCTGATGGTTTCTTAACTCCAGACACATCTGGGTCTGCTGGAACTCCTTTGAATACAGTAAGTTTACAACTTCTTTTTTCTAAAATATCATGTATTTAAATATCTTCGATTATTAAATGCTCAGTGAAAAATCGGGAAGAATTCTGAGTAAAAGATTTTCATAATAAAATTTATTTAAAACTTTTTATAATGAACTAAATGTATTAATTTATATCTGTAAATTTGTTTTTATATAGTTTGTGGCTAAAAATGTATTGATAAAATATTTATTTTTTATAACTTGATTTTTTTTTTTTTGCAAAGAAAGTTTTTTTCTTTTAAGTTATCGCCAGTTTCTTAATATATTTAAAAAATATTTTATTCATATAAAAATGATATATTATAAATACTTTTATTTACTATTTATTCTATACTTACATGAGAATGCTATAATAAGAAATTGATGTTTTATTTATAAATGCATTTAAAAGATGATGAAATTAAAATTGAAATGCATAATAAATAAAATGTATTCTGCATTATTATTTAGCACTGCTATAAGAAGTGCAAAATTGAAGTTTAAGAAAGAAAAGGTTTTATATACTTACGTTGGGGGCAATGAAATGTATATTTTAAACAGTTTTCTTTTTATATTTTATCTATTATTGTAAAACACAAATTCTTAGACATTTGAGTATTCATATTTACCGGTATATTTTAATTGTTACATTTTTGTATTAGACTTTTTAATGAATTTTTTAAAAAAAATATTTAATAATGGAGAAGTAAAATTTCAACAAAATTAAGTTTTTACTGTGCGAAATTATTATAAAATGTCCGTTTTAAGTTTATCACTTCACAATTATATTCACTTTAAGTCAAGTCGAATGTTTTGCTCTTAAAAATCAGATTAATATATATTTGGGTGCTAGTGTTACTAACTGCTTTTGTTTTTAGTCATGGAATGATGGAAGAAATTATTCACCATCTACAGCTATGTTCAATGGAAATTCATCATTTCTGAATTACTCAGGGGATAGCAGCATATCTGCTACTGATCTTCCTCTTGCTCACAGCCCTAGAACTCCAAATGAAGAAGCCCGACATGGTGTCTTGCGTCCCAAAAGTTTGGCAGAAAGAGCTCGCTTGAATGCTGGGTATGTATAACTTAAATTCTCAATATAGGCTTTGAATTGTTTTAGTTTATCTATGCACAAATACAAATATGTCCATGTATGAACATAAGTTTTGTCTAATTGACTGACAGATTTTAATTAGATCTTTTGAATAAAAATTTCTTTAATTAATAAAATTGTAATGTTCTGTAAAAATAACAATTCATGGTGAGAGTAACTATGAAAGAAGGAAATGCTTATTATTTTAATCGCATGAGCTAAGTTTCTCAATGAAAACAATAAAAGTTTATTTTTCTTTTCTTTCTTTTTCTTTTTTTTTTTTTACGTATCTTACATATTTTTTACACTTAAATAGTGGGAAGTTTTATTAGAAAAATCATTACAAATAATTAAAATGCTACATAATGTACATGTATATCTCAAGTTTTTTCTTTCCGAAATTGCTTTGAAAATAACTTTAATAATATATATTTGGCTCGTGTTTGTTTTTCACAGTTTCTTATAATTTTAAATTAATGATTATAATTCTTAGAAAATATAATTTCCTGAATAGTTGTAAAAAGTGATTTTTCAATTCAATGAATTGTTTGTTGGTTTTGGATTAAATGAAGAGTTCATTGTATTATTTGGACAATTGAAAACATAGCACGTTTTTGTCTTGAGACTTGCTCTAATCTAATTTTTTTAATATTTAGGTGGTTGGATTCTTCTTTGTCTATCATGGAACAAGACATTAGAGAGTTTGATACCCTTCTGCTAAGATTCAAATTTTATTCTTTTTATGATTTGAATCCAAAGGTAATTATTTAGTCTCTCTTTAAAAAAAAATCTTGAATATAAAAAGTAATCATGGTTTTATCTTATTTTTAATTGAACTAAATATATTCAGATTCATTTTCTGATATATTCATTTTTACCTGAGCTTAAGTTTTATTATTTCTTATGAATGGTATATGTTTTGGTATAATGAATTTAATTTTAATATTGTACATATTTTTTTTTATTGTTATAAAAGCAATTCTGTCTTAAGATGATCCATGGTTAGTAATATTATTTAGAAATATATGTATGCAAGCAATGACTGATTTTGTACTCAGAATTTAAGATTAAAATTTGCTTTATTTTTATATGAAAAATTACATAACTATGCTCTCTAAGATGAATGTTTAAATTTATTTTGTAATTATTTTTTATTTGAATTTGAAATATTAATGAATTTTGGAAGGAAATGTTTTCTAAGTTCATTTGATTGAGAAGTCTTTTTTTTATATAACAATTTGGCAAATAAATTTTTCTAATACTATTAATTTGAATAATATTATAGAAAGATTTTTAGTTGCTAAAGTACAAGTGGCAAAATTTAGTATCTTTTTGTAGTTGGAACTTCCGGCTGCTCTTATTCAAACAATCTTTTCTTCTCTTAATGTTGCTACTGATAGTTGGGATGTACTAAAAGAGCCATAAACAGTTTTAGTTGTTTTGAAAACTTCTGTAAGTTGTTTGAAAAGTGTGTCTGACCCACCTGCTGCTTTAAGGCTGACTATTTTTGGAAACTGGCATTCTTTCAGAAAGTCTGTTCCATTTTTTTCCTGTTTAAGTTGGGCTGCTTCCAGTTCATTCTAACACTTCATTCATATGCTCACTTTCACTTATCTTTTGGCCTTCTTTCATTCTTGTTTCGTCTGCTAACTTTTAAGATAAGAAGCTCATTATCTCTAAGACTTGGGATTGTATATTGCGAATTTATTAAACACTTGATTTGTTTCATGTTTATAATGGTGAAATTATATAAGTGATTTTTCACTTATATAAATATTTCTTGATGTACTAGAGTTTTGAAATTTTATGCACTTGCATGGTGTTGATGACAGTACATTACTTTACAATTTCCAGAACTTAGTTATTAATTAATAGAATTGAATTTTGATTTCACACTGGTGGAAAGAAATGGTAATAGATTAGCAGAAAATTGATACCAAGATACAATATTTATAAAAATTAAAAGACAAAATAAATTTTTAAAAAAAACTACCCTTTTGTGCATTAAATAAACATTTACTAAATTAGCATACTAAATTAGATCAGTTTTATAGTAATGAATGTCTTGGAATTTGTGATATATTTAACATGAATAATCTTTTACACTTATCATTCTGATTGACTGTGATATTGTAATTAAATAGAATGAAAATTATTTAACTCATTTAAAAATAGTTCTTTTGGCACAGAATTTTTATGAAACATTTATTTTTTCTGTATCTCAGAGAGGAAATGATCCTTATGCCCAAATATTTTTTGCTAATAGAAGTTAATTATTATTAATCACTAGAATAAATTGAAATAAAATAATTTTATATTTAAGTAGGATTCTTATTCATTATAGAGCAAGACTTGTTAGCAGATAGTCAAAAATATATCTAATATCAAAGGTTGCTATAATTACTTTCATTCTCATAAATTGCTTGATCATGATATTTTTATGTATCTTTTGTTATGTGGGAAAATGCTGTAATTATTTGCTTTCAAATAGATAATGGGGATTTAGATAAAACTTTTTTCAAATCAGTTTAATGTAAATGGAATTAACCATTGATGTTCTCTATGACTGAAAAGTGTCTATTATATAATTTATATGCAATATAATAAAAAAGAATGTTGTAATCAAATACATAATGTCAAATCTGAAATGGTTCTGCTGCCTTTTATTATTTCCAGTTTAAATTTCAATGTCAGTTATTATCACTGCAATCTTTCACTTCTGGTCATTTTTTATTGGATTGTGAAACTCACTTGACATATACTTTATTTTATTCATAAGTAAATTATGGATGATGATGAAAATTTAAGTATAGTATGCAAGAGAAGTATAATGTTTTCAGCCTTTAGTGTGCTGATTTGAAAGCTCAAAGTTATTCAAAAAAAATTTCCTTTGTAAGTGTATATTAAAAAAATTCAGTGAATTGTGTTTAAAATCATGATAGTTTTTTTTATTAATGACATTACTTGTGCCATTAAAACATTAAGATAGTTATTTTGTCTTCTACTGAAACAAGTATCCATTTTCTGTAGAATACTTGATACATTTTAAGAGTGAAATATTTTTAAATACTTTTATTTTTATGTATATTCTTTTTTGTATGATTTATATAACTGGGTGTGCATTATTTTAAAGTATATGCTGTTAAAGTATGAAAGGTGTGAATGTAAAGTTAAACATATATAGAATTTCAATGCATTGATCCTTAAAATATATCATTTTTTTTATTTAAAAGTTTTATTTGATTCTTAATTCTTGTGAAAAGAAATGTATTAAACCATATATTTCTATAGTATGATGCTGTGAGAATTAACCAGATTTATGAGCAAGCTAAATGGGCAATTTTAGCTGAAGAAATTGATTGTACTGAAGAGGAAATGATGCTCTTTGCTGCATTGCAAGTAAGTATTAATACTTACTTCTTAAATGCTTATTAATATGCAGAAAATTCGTAAAATCATATTAATGTTTCAATATTTTCTAATTTCCATATGTATATAACTTTTTAATTTTATGAAGAAATTTTGTTTCTTTTATTGTACGATATAGATTGTAAGTTATTTTGAATAGTACAAATTATATTATTGATTATTCTATTACTTGATATTTGAATGATTAGGAAATTTTTGTTAATTCTTTATATATAATAAATTACTTGTATATTTTTAAAATGCTATCAAGATTCATGTACAGTAATTTTTTATTTAATATTTTAATTATTATTCGGTTTTCATTTCTTTATTTGGCCCAACTTTATTGCAGCTCTCTTTTCCTTTTTAATTTTATTATTAATTATTAATTTAGTACCATTATTTTGTTTTTCATTTCTGCATTAATTTTGATTTTTTAAAAGAAAATTTTTACTCTGGGTTTTAATAACAATATGAAATTCAATCACTGAATAAAATTAAAAAAAAAATTTATCAGTATTTTCCAACATTTATAATTCCTTTAACTCTTGATTGTGCCTAATTAAACTTCACATAAGCAAAAAAAAGCTCATTTGTAATATTAATGAAACTGACTGCATTGATAAAGGAATTCATCATACAGGGAATTTAATTCATAATGCTTAGGGTTTCGAATTGGAATGGTTAGCTTAAAAATGAAATGACCTGGATTAACAATGTTTTTTGAATAAATTTTTGATTTTACATTTTATTCTAAGTTTTATAATTTTTAGTATAGCATCATAACAAATGGAAATAGTGTTGTAATATTTCTATAGTAATAAAGCTAACATTTACTCATGATACTCAACTATTCAAATGAATGCACTTTCATCACAAACCTTTTAGAAAATAATATTCTGTGAGCAGATGTAATCTCATATCTGAAATTCCATCAAGTGTTTTGTGATATTTCCTCTTAATAGATATGCAAGATGTTCCTTTCATGAATGTAAGGTTCATGAAGATTTTATTCTTTTATCCCTGAGTTCTTGGTGTTGCTCTGTTTGTTTTCTCACATAAAATTGACAAAAAAAAAAAATCTACTATCATGAACTTTACTTTTCTCTACTTCTAATTGGTTAGCTGCTTATCCTTGGGAATCTGATCTATGTGAATTGGAAACTTTACATGAATTGAAAACCTCCGACTAATAAAGGATTATTTCAAGTGGTTTCTGTTTATATGCATTCATTAATTACTTACTTTTCTACCAGAGTTAACCCGCGAGCACTTGCACCGGGTATGACATGCCCGATCCATTTTCATTCAGCATTTTTGTTACTTCCTGTTTTTCGGATTAGGCCAGAATTTCATGTAGCTGTATCCAAGGCCACATTCTTTCAGTAGGGGAAAAACCAGTTCTGTTCTAAAAATAGATTTTGAGAAAGAGGGGTTGGGGGCATGTCATACCTGTGCGAGTCCTCGTGTTCGTCAAACGTTTCCATTTCCGTCTCTTAGTTTAGTGCGCTAATTTCCGTCTCGTAATTCATATGACGCGCTATATGAATTACGAGGAAGAAAGTGAATATTTACGACACCTTATAGAAACTGTTTCTAGTGACGACGAACCGTTATCTGACGATAGTGTTGCCTCTGAGGATGAAGAATACTGCAGCGATCACGATTCTTCTACTGAAATTGAGACAGAAATAGAAGATGAATGTTCACTGTCAGCAACAGATTGTTATATAGGTAAAGATAAAGTAACAAAATGGGAAAGGACAAAATATCGGCAAAATGTTAGGAAGCCTTCAAGGAATATAATTAGCAAGATTCCAAGCAATACACCTTATTCAAGAAATGTCGCTTCTCCCGTAGATGCATGGAGTATTCTCTTCAATAGCAGTATGCTAAATATGATGGTGCAGTGCACAAACATTTATATCAAATCCATTCAAGAACGTTTTACTCGAGAGCGAGATGCAAAGAATGCAGATGAAATAGAAATAAAAGCATTTCTTGGACTACTATACTTATGTGGAACTCTCAAATCATCGCACACTAATTTGAAAAATTTATATGCCACTGATGGAACTGGGATCGACTTATTTCCTAAAACCATGAGTTGCAATCGATTCCTCTTTTTGATGAGATGTTTACGCTTTGACAATATCAATGATTGTCAAAGTAGAAGAGAGATAGATAAAGTGGCTCCCATCAGGAATTTTTTTGAAACATTTGTAACAAATTGTAAAAATGCGTATTCTGTTGGAGAGTTTGTCACTATTGATGAAAAATTTGAACCTTTTCGGGGGCGGTGTGGATTCAGGCAGTACATGCCCAAAAAACCTTCGAAGTACGGCATCAGGACATTTGTATTGGTAGATTCTAGAGTTTTTTATACCTGGAATATGGAGATCTATGCTGGTAAGCAACCTGAAGGACCCTTCAAAATAGACTGTCGTTCGAAAGCCATTGTGATGCGGTTGATGAAACCGCTTTTCAATTCTGGACGTAACGTGACAACTGATAACTGGTGTACGGGATATGAGCTAGCACAAGAACTTTTGAAAAGCAAAATTACAATTGTTGGAACACTTAGACAAAATAAAAGAGAAATACCGCCTGAATTTTTGGTTAGAAAGGAGTTGTACTCCTCAGTCTTTGGGTTTCAAAAAGAAACTACAATCGTTTCGTATTCTGCAAAAAAGAACAAGAATGTAGTTATGTTGTTCACAATGCATACTGATGATAAAATAGACGAAAGTACCATGGAATTGAAGAAACCAGATACAATCACGTTTTATAATCTTACGAAAGGTGCTGTGGATGTTGTCGATGAAATGGCTGCAGCATACACTACTGCAAGAGTATCAAATCGCTGGCCAATGGTTATTCTGATTTCAATTTTGAATGTGGCTGGTATTAATTCTAGGATTTTGATGATGTCCACGAAAAATCCTCCCACACAGTTCAGAAACAGACATTTCTTTTTGAAAACACTGGGACTAGCTCTTTCAGAACAACACAGAAACCATAAGCCTCAAGGAATAATAACAAATCCAAGCACTTCTAAGGAATTGGGATTTACTAATAGTGAACCGCCTGCAAAAAATCTCAAAGGAAACTATAAACGATGTGCATTTTGTCCATGTAATAAAGACAGAAAATCAAGGTTTATGTGCCAAAAATGTGAAAGGAGTCTGTGTCGAGCATCAGTACGTAATTTGTAAAAATTGTCTCTAAACATGTAAGTAATTATTATTAAATTCACTTAAATTCTTAAATTCATTGTTTTGTAATATTTAATTACCCAAGGTTTGCTTATAAACAGTATTAATTAATATTTAAATAGCAGAAATGAATTAGGGTATGAGATAGCCGGCGCGAGTTCTCATGTTCGAAAATGGGTGCGAGTGCTCGCGGGTTAAATAATCTACTATTAGTCATTAATTCCTTTCCTTGTTTATTAGGTCCAAGTCAACTTGCAGGCAAACCATCCCCAACCAGATATATATCATGATGATGAAGATGTCGAAACAGCTTTAACAGATCTGCAAGTTACCTTGGAAGGCACTTTTATCAGCAAAGGGAAATCCAACATCACTAATGTACCAGAACTCTCAGACTATTTATCATTTATGAAGTAAGGCACACATATACAACTTTTAATTGATATTTGCTTAATGTTTGATTTCATTTTTTTAAAAAAAGGTTGTCATGAGGAATTTGATCTTGCCCATATTCTGTAAGTGAATTTCTTTAACTGATTTGGAAAGACCAGGTTAGCATTATCAGCCATATATTTAGAGAAATCCATTGTGTTTCCCAACAGGAAAAGAGACAATCTGTATTATAAGGAACCTTTTTTTTTTTTAAATCAAAATGTGTCTACGATTGAATTTTAAATATTCAAGTATAAATGAGACTTAAGGCTGGGTTAATTTTAAGATTGAAGACAATTTTTTTTAATATCATGTTATTTATATTGTAAAGATTTACATAATGTATTATGGTAATTAATATTAAGAAAATTTGGTTTTTGTGTACAGAATTTAAAATAGATAATGTGTCTATTTGTTAATGCTTAAAAGCAGTTACAAATAAAATAATTGGTTGATATATTAATAAGTTTTTTAAAAAAATTAGGGAACTAATTAATTTATTTCTTTATTTAGGCCAAAACGTTTCACCTTGAAAGGCTTCAAAAGATATTACATTGTCCTAAGAGATACCTATCTAAATTTATACAAATCGAAAGACAGTGAACCAAATATGAGCATTAGTCTGAAAGGTTGGTAAAATTATTTTTGCATCGTTTTCTAACCTATTTTAAATTGAAGAATTTTTTTTAAAAGATAAGTATTTTTTTATTATATCTTGTTTTTACTAAAGTATGTTTATTTAAATAATAAAATTGTTTTACAGAACAATTTTTCTTATGCCTCATTGCATTAAAATTTTAAGAGCAGAAAATAATTAAATACAACTTAAAATTTGCTGAAAAATTTTATTTCAAATATATTGAATTTTTGAATGTGTGAAGGATAATAGCATGAACACAAAAATCTTGCAGTAAATAGGCTCCTTTGAAAAATAAATAAAACTCTTTTAGTAAGTCTTTAATTTCAACTATCAATATTATTTGTATTTTGTTTTACTTTGTCTTTTACTAATAGTCAATATTCAAAATTTTGGAATTGAATTGTATTGAGATTAGGGGAAAAGATGTTATGAAATGTTATTTATTCTTGCCAATGAAATTGTGTAAAAACAGGAAATAATAGAATACTGTTTTTTAATGAGTAAACTGAAAAATTTCTATTTAATTTTATTATGATGTATGGATATATTTTAATGTAATATTTTTTAAAGCTTCTAACTTATGAATTAAAGTTGATTAATATTTTTCATACATGAGTATTTTTATTTTACTTTTATATATCTATATTAAAATACTTGTAATAGGTTGTGAAGTTACTCCTGATGTGAATTTGTCTCATGGGAAGTATGGCATTAGGCTTGAAGTGCCTAATCATGAAGGCATGACAGAATATTGGATCAGATGCAGTTCTGTATGTATTTTTTTTACTAGTTTGTATGTAAATGTTACATTGTTTTATTTCTCAAGCTAGATTTCATCCTTTCTTTTATAATGTTAAATAACAAATTATAAATAGTATATTTCCTTTCAAATGAAAAAGATATTTATATAAAATATAAAAATTTATATTATTAATAAAAATGTATTATTACACATATAAATATGATTCTTCTAAAAGCTCTATGCATTTATCTTTTGTCTTGTATAATATATACATTTGAAATTAATTTCTTTGAAAAGAAGTTAAGAATACTGATATTTCTGTAGTCTTTAAGAGCACACAATTTTTAATCAATTTCATTAAAAGATGTTATTCAACTATGTTTTCTGAAGATAAAGTGGAATTGGGAAGGAAAGAATGAAAATTCTTAAAACTAAATTCTTTGATTGTCTAATTTTCTTTCAGTTCTGAAATATTTTAGAAATGAGAAGTATTTTGCTAAAGAAGTAGTAGTTAACACTTTTTTTTGGGGGGGGGACTGTGTTTATAAACAGTCACTGAATTTGATTATTTAACTTTAAAAAGAAAACTGTCAAGTTCCATAGCAATGAGATTATAGTTCTTTTGATTCTGTTCAAAGAATCAGTTAAAAAGGCTCGAATAAATAGAGTTCAAGTTACCTCTCTTTTAATTCAATACATTACTCAAAGGTGAGAACTTCAGAAAAAAAATTTAGTGAAAATAGAAAATGTCTTAAAGCTTTACACATTTGATTATAAAAAAAAAAAAAAATGAGAGATATAATGCTTCCAGAATTTTACTTTTTAAATTCAATATCATGCACATTCTGAACATTCTTTTATTTTTAACATATTCAGACATCGGTTTGAAAGGTACTTTTTGGAATCTGTACTAATGGAGGATTTATTCCTTATAATTGCTATATATAGAAGTAATAAATCTATCAATCTTATTTAATCTTAAAATAAAAGCCATTTGTTAATAATTAATGCAACTGACTTTTTTTCTGTTAAATGTAATACTGCATTTAAATTAAAAGGATTAATCTTGTATACAAGTTCACAACATAATTTCTTTTTGTGTGTGTGTGTGAATTACTCTTTTGTTAATTCCTGATAATTTGTTGCAGGAAGAGCAATATGCCAAGTGGATGGCTGCTTGCAGGTTGGCAGCCAAAGGCAAGACAATGGCTGACAGTTCTTATGAATTAGAAGTGAAATCTATCCAAGATTTCTTAAGTATGCAAAAGCCAGCTCCTGCTGCTGTCATAAGTCCTTCTCAGATTGATATCAATCCTGATGACATGGTTGCTCCTCGCTTTATACGGAAATTGAAAAGCCAAAAGGTACACCTGGTTCAAATTTCTCATTATTTATTGATGTCCTTTCTTCGCTTTTATTTATAAATATACACAAAATTACTTTATGCTAATGAAGTTGTGATCCAGAATGTGGTGCATTTTATTATAATTATATATTTCAGTAATTAAAGAAAATAATGAATTTTCAAATGATTCTAAAATATCAGTTTCACATTTAAAACAAGTAGATGGAATTGAACTAAGTGTATTTTGTATTGGCATGTAGTTAATTTTCATAATTGTTGCTCAATTAACCAATAATATTAAAATAATAGTGCATTGAAGGTGTAAATTTAAATATATATAATATTTTTAGTTTATTTGAATTTTACATATAATTATTTCCTAATTGCTCAGATTTAACCCTCTTTTCTGGGATACAAGGATTCTTATTTTCCTACATTAACTCTCCACACATTGAAATCAAATTGCTATTCCAGCAAAATTGTCTTCTAAAGTTATATAAGTTCAAAATATTTTGCCATAATCTCTTTATCCTTTTACCTTTTCATTTGGATTGTCCTGATGGCTAATTATGGTTTAAACAAAAAAAAAAAAAAAAAAAAAAACTTATTTTATAAATGGTTTTTTTTTCTATAAAAAAACATGAACTAATAAATTATTATTTAAAGAACTTGATGGCTGCTTCTCATTTACTAAGAAAATATAGTTTTTTTGTATATGATATAGATATAAATTTCTGTCGCTCAAATTAAACCAGCTTTGCCCAATTGATGGATCAAAGATTTATCCAGAATATATTGATAAATTTTGGACTGAATTAAGAATTTAGAATGTAAAATACCAAATTTACTTTCTCTTGGTTTGAAAGATATGGGGAGAGGTATATTTTTTCAAGTAGTGTTGGAATAAAGTGAACTATTATAGTAATAAGAATTTTCTTGGATTTTAAAATACATCTAATACCTGTATCTGACTTTTGGGATTTAATAATGTTCAAAGGAGGTTAGAAAAGGAGAATGGCATGCTTTTATGGATATTGTTACAAATCTGTGATGCTGCTTCCCAGCATTGTTGGTTCCATCATCGGAAAGACTGCTTTACAGTCATCTGTATTGGACGGAGTCCGGGTGTCGCATCAGAGGTCCCAGAGCTTGGTGACAAACTTGGCGACTTTGGCGCCAAAATAGATTATACCCGAAACATCGAGAATTTTCCCGATCCGTCCATTAGGAACCGAGATATGCCTCGAAAGTTCCTGATTGGTTGAGATGCTTCTAGCTTCACCTCCTGAGACCTATAAAAGGAGGCAGTCTGCAGCTACCGGGGAGTAGTCGGAATCGACGGTAAACAATGGGTCTCCCAGAGATTACCAGAGCAGCGACGGAGTCAAGCTAGTGCTGAACTAAGCTGTGCACTACTGTCTGCATTAGAGTCTTGTTGTGTGCACGTCTCAGCTGAAGATAATTGTCTTCTTCATGCTGTATGTAGTGGTCGTTTTTGTGCTGTTCTGTGTGTCGTAGTGTCAATAAACGTGTTGTGTGTACGTCTACTGAAAGGACTGATCATTGCGTTGTGTTATCTTCATACCATACACAACCACTAAATACACACAAGTAAACTAACCTGGCGGATTGATAGTGATAGAGGGAAATCCGTAACAATATAGACAATGCAGCTTCTATCAAATACTCTTTTGATTATGTTGAAATAAAACTGACATATATTATAAAAAATGAAAGTTGATGAGAAGAGATTGAAGTAATAAAGTTAACCCAAAATAAAGAGATGGATAAGTATTGGCTCCAATAAAATTTGCAATGTAGTGTTCATCTATATCTGTATATGATGCAACTGAGAGTTTCTGTTCTAAACGTTCTAAATTTTAAAATTCCATCAACAATCTTGTTAACTGGTAAGCATTTGAAGTCATGCATCATCACAAAGAAATCCACGATTTCTATGTGATAAATTGTTTTTTTAAATATGATCATAATTTAGGCAATTTTTGATATTATATAATTGTGTTGGTAAATTGGAATAATTGATCAATAGACTTAGTCTAATTTCTAATGTTAGCTTGAACAAATGGGACAAAACTATAATACTTCTGATTAAGAGATTCTTCTAAATATCGAGAGCAATGGAAGATATAGATATATAAAAAATAATTCTTTGCATGAATTTTAAAAAATGAGCATTATTAACTGAACAAAGAACTGGTTAAAATACTTTTGTCTATGAGGTTATGTACATAAATGAAGCAATTTTGGTAGAATCTATAGAAAATGTCTCCAAATAGACTATTAACAAACATATAGGAATATTGGTTGAAAATTTTCTAAAACTGAATTATTCATTGATCCTAAGTTTGCCTTATTGATTTTTCTTACTTATCTTTTTATGTGTTTATCTTCATTGTTAGAATTTAAATGCATTGCTTTTGATCATGAAGTAAGATATTAATGTTACTGTATATTTTGCAACTTTATTCTTTTTATGTGCTTTAATTTGTGAAGTATTGTGGAATTTATATTATATTAAAAGATTGCGAGCTGATATTGTGCTACCTCTCAAAATGATTATTATAAATGATCTTATTTTTTTACTCAGTTCAATTCAGACCAATTTCCCATGCAATGCAATAGTGATAACTGCCTTAAACTGCTGCCCAAGCAATTCTGTAGTTTTGTTTCTGATATCTCTAGAAAATGAGGTCTCTTGTCTTAATTGTTTAAGTTTTGTGAACTTGCTCTTTCATTCTCTTTTTGTTTCATATTTTTAATGTCAAAAATATATTGCATTACTCAACAATGGTCATGGCTTGAACTTGCTGACTGTGATATCAAAATTTTACAGTACAACAACCATTTATTTGAACATATCATAAATAAATATTTATCAAAACTTTTTACAATTTCTCTAATTCTTCTATTTCTCTATTCTGGACAATATACAATTTCTCTATTCTGGAATTTACATCATTTTATTATCTGAATGAATTTGTTTTGAGTCCATTAATTAGATTTAATAATTTCTCCATGAAATGTATTTCACAAAAATGATTCTAAGGCATATTTTAATGATTGTCAAAAGAAAGGAAAAAAGATCATAGTAGTTGGAGGCGATTGGAATTAAGGAGATGCAATAAATTTTGACCAGTAAATTGACTCATAAATGTTTGTTTGTATAAATACAATGTTTTTAATTGCATTATTTTAAAATTGGATGTAAATGTAAAATCTTATTTAAGGTTCTATGTTTTCTTGTTTAACAAGAGGTTTTCATTTCAGATTATTCAGCGTATATTGGAGGCTCATGCTAATGTAAAAGATCTGAACCTTATGGAGGCCAAACTGAGCTACATCAAGGCTTGGCAGGCACTTCCAGAATTTGGAATGTCCCTCTTTGTTGTGAGGTTTGATAATAGCCGCAAAGATGTAAGTTGCTTGTTTTCTTTTATTGTTTTATGCAGTTTTTTGTATATGGATAAGATCTAATAAGATATGCATTAATGAAAGCATATTTGATTAGAGGAGTAGTTTCTTATAATTTGTTAAAAAATAAAGATTGAAACTAATATTTGGCAGTTTCTTTTGTTGAAATCTTTGCTAAAATGTAAATTATTAGGTGTATATAATCATACTATTTTTATATTTATGCTATAAAATATAATTATGATAGTTGTGAAAAAAGCACTAATTAGTTATTGAATTGTTTTAAAATTTTCATTAAAGGTCACAACCTTTACTGTTAAAATAATTTAACTTGCATTGCAAAGAGTAGTTTTAATGTTTTTTTGAATTCTTCTACAGTTCTAGAAGCAAAATATTTTATTTTTTCCGTATAAAAAATGTAATATACTGCTTTAATAGTTTTTGGGGATGTTTATTTTATTTTTTAAAATTGTATTTCATGGAAATATATTTTCTTAATATTAAATAACTCATAAAACTATTTTTAACAATTTGTTTTGTACCTATATAATGATTCCTAGTAGGAGGAAAGCAAGAAAATTAATATAATTAGCAACCAGTAAATCAGGGAAATTTGGTCAAGAGAAAGTCAGAGGAATTTTTTTCAGTTTCTGTAGTTATCCTGTAGTCTGCATAAAATAGTGATAGCAAAGTAAATCAATAAAAATTTGAAGGAAATGTCAGAATTCCCCCTCCCCCGATTCTATTTAGAAATATGACCAAAAAAAAAGTGCAAACTGGAAAATAAAACTTAACTTAATAAAAAGGTTTTTGTGCTTATTGATGATAGTAAATCAAATAATGGAAATACTGTTTTGTGTGAATTAAATTAGTAGCAACACAGTAATAAGATGGTGATTGAATTATGCTCATTTTGTGTACTGTCTCTTTTCTCTTTCATTTTGAAAACATTTTTATCATTCATTTTACATCCACTAGTAGAAAAACATTTGCTTGTCGAATTATTGCCGATGATTAACACTTATTCTATGCAGATAATTCTGCTTTCAGATGAAAATGGTTCAATGCAAATGAAAACTTTCACATTTTTATTTAACTGGGCTTGTTTTATATTTTTAATTGTAATCAACTTTTTATTTATTTTTTTACTCTCTCTTTTTCTCGCTTGAGAGTTTTAAAATAACAGGAAAGTAATTTTTAAAAAATTGAATTACTATTCATAAAAATGTTTTTTAATAGAATGTACTATTTATTCTGTAATACAATATTTAATTGTTATAAATAGATTCAAAAAAATTTTTTAATTTATATATTGCCAAGTTTTGCTTTAATTCAAATCATAAGAACTTCTTAATTTAAGCTTGTATGAAATTTGCACAATTCTCCAAACTTTTCATTAAAGAATGATATTTGAGAGTTACTACAATTAAATTGCTTGTTTTTCACACTTTATAGGAGCTGCTGGGAATTGCATTTAACAGACTGATGAGAATGGATCTCTCTACTGGTGACCATATCAAAACTTGGCGTTATAATACGATGAAAGTGTGGAATGTAAATTGGGAAGTCCGACAAGTGCGTGTCCAATTTGAAGAAGAGAATGTTGCTTTCAGTTGTCTGTCTGCTGATTGCAAAGTGGTTCATGAATTCATTGGTGGTTATATATTTTTATCAATGAGATCTAAAGACCAGAACCAGACATTAAATGAAGATTTATTTCACAAGCTCACTGGTGGTTGGGTATGATATGGTCTGTGTTGCCAAGCTGTCAAATGCTATTTTGTTAATAAAAAACCTATGCCATTTCTTTTTTAATTTTGAGCGGTTAATGACAGATTTTTTTACAGCAAATATTTTATTTCATAAAGCGAATATGTAAACTTGCTGCTGTGCTTGTTTACTTTGTTATATATTTTCAGCTACAAATATATTTTAGATATTCTAAGACAAATCATTTTCAAGATGTTCTCATTTGTAATGAAATTTTTTTTAAAGCCTAATGAAACTTATTTTTTGAACTTTGTAATACGGGGAACTTGGCTTTCACTTTTTTCTAAAAGCTTGTATTTTTCAAATTGTATAAGATTGAAATTTAAATTCAGCTCTTACTAGTAAGTGCCTCATTTTTAATCATGCTTCACTTACAAAACAAGTTTGTGTAAATTCATATTTTTATTTTGTTTAAGTGTAAATTTGTATTACTGCCAATTTTGAAAATTATATCTGTATAAGCTCAAATTATTATAACTGTATTTCACTTTAATATCATTAGGCAATTTAATACATAGGTATAATAAATGCAGTTTTTTTTATTGCTATTTGGTATTAATAATTACTTGGAAATTTTTTAAGTGTTCAGCATATGTATGAATTAAAACTTGATTGTGCCATGGGAATTTTTTTTAATGCAACTGGTTTTCATTTTGAGTGCTTGGCATTTAAGACTCAAAAATTAAGTTTTTAAATCAGTTTTAAATGTGTTGAATATGATCATACTTATAATGGTAATTTAAAAACTGATGTGTTCTTTGTTTTTAATTATATAGCTTGACAAATATGAATATATATATATATATTTCTTACTTTCTGGTAAAAACTGTAGATTAACACATCTATGCTATTATTTGTTTTGATTTTTGATTTTTTCTTCATTCATTTTGAAAGTTATTTTCATTATGTTGAATTTACCTTTATTTTGTTTTTAATATGTATATGATAGCATTAAGATTTTAAAGTATTTTTTATATTGAGCTAAATGAAATGTTTTGAGTTTTATATTGAATTATATTATACATGATATAATACTTTTGATTAAACATATTACACTTTCATTGTGAAGATAATGACTATAAGTTAATAAGAGTTTAATCAATATTATGAAAGATATATTTTTTTTATTTTTGTTTTGTTTTACGAAGGTAAAATGTCTAATTTCCATAATTATTCTAATTTAATATAAACAAATATTTGAGCATACTCTGAAGTAGCAATGTAAAATTTTACTTTATTCTCCATAGCAATAGTTTTGTAGTTTCTATTTTATTTAATGGTAATTTTTATCAAGTAGCAACATTGCTATTTAATTTTAATTGAAGTTTATGGGATTGGCATCTAATCATATAATTAAATCCTGAAAGCTATTAATAAAATTTTTATCTGATTACTTTTAAACTGTGCAATTTAAATGAATAATTATTTTTATATTTTAATATGGTGGAACATAAAAATTCTGTTAAGAAATATTTTATGCTAAATAAATGAAAATTCAGTAAGTTTTAAAATATTTTTCTATTCATTTGTATTTTATTTAACATTATAATTTGATCATTAAATTTGCCATTTCATGTTTCAGTTATAATCTCTACCATTAATAGTTAAATATTATAATTAATGAATAATGGCAATTTTAAAGTAAATTTAATGTTTAGTATTAGAACTTAAAAATTATTATAGTGCTTTGCAGGGCATATTTACTGCTGCATAAATAAGCAGATGGTGTTAGGATTTATGTATTTTTCAGATTTTTTAAAATTTTTAGTTTATAAAATATTTTATTTAAATTATCTTATTGATGATTTCTTTCTGACTTGTAATCTTTTGATGATTACAAGTAACTTATAATTTGAGGTTATAGATTTTCACATGGAGATTAATTCAAATGTTGATGATGTTGTGGCAGTGCTATGTTTTTTGTGTTTGTATATATGAGAGAACTACCTTGATTGAAGGGTGATGTTGTATTTAAGAAGAATAATTAGAATGAGCTTACCACACTTTAAGAAAATTTAGCACAGAAATTATTCACTGTATAATGGGAGAAAAAAATATGTATAAAGTATAAATAAATCAAATGGGATTGTTATCATGCATATACATTTTCATAGTTATCTTAGTGTAATTTGTTAAATTTATATTGATCAAGTTTCTTTTAAATGTTCTAAGAATAATTTTAAATTAATAAAAAGTTTAGAGAAACCAAACTTAAAATATGTTTGGAAGTAAAACGTACAAAAACATGTTTTAATTATGTAATTTTGTTTGATTCTAAGAATCTAAGTATCTCCTTATCATAATTTGCTTTAAATGTAGTTTAGCATGGAACTATAAAAGAAATTTGGAACTGGATTCTGGTCAGCAGATGTGTGTATTCAGAGTTTCGTGTTCATAATCGTGGCTCTGATCATTTACATGTGTAAAATCTCAAATCAGGGTCTTTGTCTATACTGTTATTTATTATTTTTTAAAAAACCTGCTGAAGTTTAAATCCATTCCTTATTAACAGTGAGCAGATTATCAAAATTTATATATATTTTTATAAAATTTTGACTGAAAAAATTTCACTTGCATGCATTTATTTTTATTTTCATCTCTTCATGTATGTGTTCAGTATATTTTTATCTTAAAAATAGATTATTTAGTTTTCCTGATTTAAGTATTTGTGAATGTTTTTGTAGGATTTCTTTTTTTTTCTTTTATAGTCAAAACAGTATATTTGGATTGGACCTTTTTTTTAAAATGTAAATATCGAGGAATGTTTAAGTATGAATTTATGTGTGCCAAGAAGTTAGTTGTCATTGAAAATAGTTAGAATCCAAATAAAAAGAAATATTATTTAATTACTTTTAATATTTTAATTCATAATTTTTGTGAAAGAAGACTGGAATTTGATAATCTTCATCATTTTTGAATTAAATTTTGTTTTATACACTTTTGATTAATATATGCTGCATATTTTATTTAATGTGGATAAACGATCTTTATATGCTGATATCTTAAACTATTCTCGTGCCTTACTAATGTCGCACAATGGTGCATTTTTGAATTATATATATATATTAATATGACCTGTTATCATTGAGATTTTTGTGAAAGTATATAATCATATTTGTGTAATATTTGAGTATTAAAATCTGTGTTTGTACATGCTAATGTGTAAACCTTATTTTTGTCGTGTAGTGTTTTAACTTGCACTATAGCAATACTTATGTATAATTAAATTTTGTTTAATAAAGTTTTTTAATCTCATCCAAACTGTTGCTTTAGCCTCTTTTGTACATTTTCTTGCCACTAATTAAAAGTTTTTATAAAAGTTCATTTAATCAAATGCAGTTTCTCTAAATTACAAGAGTAAGTCATTTTTAACTTAGCCATATATCTTAGATATAAAAACTCAGTCTGAGTCTAACACTTTTTACTTTCTCTAAAAAGTTTGACTTTCAGATTTTGACGAATCTTTTCATTTTGGAGCTCCTTAAATCTGGACGGGGATGCGTGGAACGATTTTTAAATTATTTGTTTTAAATTCAATGAAAAACACTCAATAAGCTCTATTAGTGAAATTATGTAAATGGTTTTTACACCAAAATCGTAATTTCTATTGAATTTGGTAAAAAAATTCATGCATGTTAACTTTTTGTTTATGTGTATGTGAACATAACTAAAAAATGCAGTAAACCAAGTGCTGCAATTCCTGTATGTGATCTTTACTCTGAAACTGTAGATCATCTCTCATTTTTAGACTAAATCTATTATATGCCTAGAATTGTACTTATGTTCATGTATATGATCATGTTGACTTAAGAATGCTATAAATAAAATTTTATGTTTTTATCAAAATTGTACAAATTTTCCAAAAATTAGGAATTTAATAAGGTGCATAGTATTATGAAAAGTGCTTAAATTTGGAAAGCGTTTTTTTAAGTACCTTAAAAGTTCTTAATTTTAAACAAGGATCTTTATAAATTGTTTAATTTTCTTGAGAAGAAGTGCAGAGATTTTTTTAAAATTGTTTCTGTAAACATTAATTATAATAAATCGAAAGCATCTTAAGGGTTTGTCACCAGGTGTATAAAAAAAGAAAACTAGCAAAAGAAAAGAAGTCGGGGAATGAATCCAGAGTGAAATATATCCATGAGTGTCAACTCTTATTAAGATAATGCTTAATGGCTTTTTTTTTTGAAAGTTCCATTTTTTTCCAACAATGGTCATTGCCATTTATTGAAATACTGGAATAGTTACCCTGAAGGGACAGTATAAATGCATACTTGTTGCGATTTGTAAAACATTCAAATTTCAATTTTTAGTATTTTAGACGTTGAAGAATTTAAGTTATGTCTTTATGGTTAATCTTTTATATGTACACAGATTGGTTTGATCAAAGGTGAATTTGGTGCACCGAACGGATCAAATGTGGAAGAATTTGTTCCAAAAATACTTGCAGTGAAGCCTTTATAGAACGTTACACATTTTATCATCGTTCTCGTTAATAAGTCGTTTTGCAGTAGTCCTTTGAACGATCAATTAAAGGGATTTTACTGTACTATATTGAGTTGAAATGTAATTCATTGCTGTCTGTAATTGTTGGTCTATTGTGTAAAATCGACGGAATTTTAAACTGAAGGCATGTTTTCAATGATCATGATTTCGTTCACTGTTTTTTTTTTTTTGTGTGTGTGTGTGTGTGTGTGTGTGTGTGTGTTCCATCTATTTGAAAATTATTATTTGTTGGATCAGTTTTGCTATTTTTTTGATTTCATAAAGAAATATTCTATATAAGTTTTATATTTAAAGATATATGGATATAGATTTTATATTTAAAATTTGTAAATCTTTTCATTTTTAATACCCAGAGTTAAGAGTATCATTTTTTTAAACCGATTTTTGCTTTTCATCTTTTTGTAACTCGTAGAATTTTTATTTACCAGTGAAATTTATACACATTTGAGCAAAGGTTGCCTGATATATAAAACAATGCGCAGCATAAACCATTGAAGTTATGAGCATGAAATTTGGCTGAAATTGCTTTATGGGTATTAGAGGTCCATCAAGAATGGATTTTTCAAAATTTTCATTTGAAGTTTAATTAAAAGAATAAAAACTATTTCATTTTAATAAAAATTTATGAATGAAAATAAAAAAAATTTCATCATTAACATCAAAGCATATTTGCACAAAAATTATTTTTAAAACGTTTTAAAGGCTATAACAGATATCCTTAGAATGGTATCAATTTTTCGAATGCCTTTTTTTTTTTTTAGATTTGTAACAATTATTTTTATTGTAATGAAATTCAAAACAATAGCATTGCTTCATCGAAAAGTTCATCACGTGTTTTTGCCGCTCTTAACATCATGATAATTTTTTTTTTTAAATTTTAATCTTAAAAACTTCGAAGTAGTTTATTGTATTCTCCATTTGACGAGTGTTATTAAATTTTGAGACAATGTAATATATTATCTCACGCTGATTTCAAAGAATTACTTTGAAAAAGTATCAACCGGCAATCTTTATTTTCATTTTGTTTCTAACTACAGTGTTGGCGTCTTTTTTACTTTGTGAATTTGAATCCATTATTTATGAAAAACTAGGAATTATAAAATCATTTTTTATTTCTTCGTAAAATATACAGATTTTTTTTCATTATTTATTTTAAAGCTAAAGTAAATTTTTTAAATTTATTTCTACATATAGATTAAGAAACAGATTTTTATTAAATTTTAGAAATGTGAAATATTTGGAAAATCCATTTACTAAATTTCAGAAATAAGAAGCGATAAGATAATTTTTTATATTCCGATTATTTCTAAATGCTTCTATTTTTCATTTAAAATTTTTTGAAAAAATAACTCAATTAGGACTTTGTTTTTCGTAAATTTTGTGACAGTTTTACCAATCTTATGATGGTAGCCATCCGGGGTTGCTTTAGCTCTTAGTTTTATAAGGGTGTAAATAAAATGTTCCAGATTGCAAAATAGAGTGAGGTAGCGCTGGAAAAACTTGCACTTTCCATCCCAGCTATGTCGAATCTTGTTGCTTATTGCATGTATAAAAATGTAACACAAAATTTTTGGTCATGGAATGCTTCTACATTTTCGACAACTTCAGAATAATGTATTAATCCAAATTAAGTGGTAATTTGTTAATTTTAAGAAATATTAAAAAGCTCATAGATTTTTATTATTAATCTTATAAAAGTTGAATTTTTTTTGGTAATAATACTTATTTTTTTAATGACGAGTTCTAAGTTTTTTTTATCAAATCCAAAGCGACATTATTTGTTTTAAAATAGAAGACACTGAGCAAATACAGACGTAAATATAAAAATTTTAAAAATACACATTTAAAATTCATTCTTTAAAAAGCTTTAATAAAAGTTATCTATTATTGTGAAAAAAAATTCTATGCTTAGAAAATGTGCTGATTTACGTAGCATGGTTATACAAAGGTGCTTAATTTGTTTTGGTTACACTGCTTACTTTTTGCAGCAATTTCTCATTATGTACCTTGTTCAAGAGTTGATATTTGTTATTATCTTCTGTCAAGAAAATTTAACTTGAGATTTTTATATAGTCTAAGAAATATTGTGTTAAAGAAAAAATAAATTTAACCCACGCATCAACATTTTGATTCTGAAAACAGCAACAAAATCACTGGAACCATAACTGTTGTAAATGTGCATAATCTGATGACAAAACATTTTTCAAAAAGAAATTCATTACCTACAGTTTTTAAATAATTCAAGGACACTCAACAATTTTCAGATAGAAAGTTATGAGAGAAAGATATAAATGACCGCAATGTCTAGACTCGAGTTGATTTTCCAAGTAATATATATATAAAAAAAAAAGTTTTTAGGTTGTCGTTGGTTTTATACTATAAAACCAATTAAACCGACGAATCCAAGAGATTCAAAACTAGGTTAGTAGTTAGGAATTTAATCAAAGAATTGTTGTGAATTAATGTTTTTGACTGGAGTTTGATTCGTGTGTTGTTAGATTTTATGTTCGTTCAATGTGTAAGTATATTATGTTAAGTTCGCATTCAGTTAGACACAATATATAAGTATTGTTATAGAAATGTGACAGTAATTGTATAAAAGTTCATAACATTTTTATGGTCACGCTCAGCTGTTAAATTTCTTAAAGGACAATGCATTTATGGTGAAACCTCGTTTAACGAACATAATTCTTTTCCGAATCTTACTCATAATGTGAAAAAAATGTTTTCCATAGAGTCTATGTATAGGGTATTTATAAATAAATATCCCAACTTTACAGGACTATTAAAAGAAAACAAAATAAAGTTAGAAATTACAAATAACAGTTGGAAGTTTAAATTCAACACAGTTGTAAGTATTCATTGCATGTCCCTCCAAAAATAGGAAGGATATCGAAGCGGCACGATAATTCATCATTTAATTTTTTTGGCCAAGGCGATACAATGTCACCACATACTTTTTCAGTATCTCTGATGTGGCGCTTTAGAAATCTTGCAAATATGAAAGTCTTAAATTCCTCAACGTCTGTTTGTAGCAGAGAAATAAACATCTGATTTAGGCCTAGAAAAAATAAGAATATTTCCATATATGTATATCTGCATCCTTTCTAAGCTTCATACCAAGAAATAAAAAATGTGAAATGAGTTATCGTACAGCTTCGATATTCTTCACATTTCTGGAGTAGCTCCGATGAACAACAAAACTGCATTTCACAAGTCTATTAAAAGAAATTAAACAAAGTTGGGATATTTATTTATGAAATATAAAATAAAATAATGCGCTCTTTTCCTAAAAAAAATACTCAGATAAATTTATAATAATGTAATTTATTAATAATATATGGCATTTTGCAATAATGTTATCCAAAGACATTTGCTTTTGCTTATTCTTCAGAATGTGGCATTTTTTTAATGAAAATTAGACATGGTTTTCGTTTAGTGAATAAATATTTTATTGTATTAAATATTCCATTGAGTTATATATTCTTATTATATTCTAGTCCAATACCTTTTACTATCTTTCTGAGAGTAGCATCATTCCATGCTCAAAAAATTTTTTGTTCTTTGTTGGCAAAAAAAAAAAAAAAAAAAAAAAAAAAAAAACTGATCCAGGTGATTTTTGACTTCTTCATTTGAAGTAAAGATTTTACCATCTGAAAAATTTTGTAGAGACAGGAACAAATGATAATCGGAAGGTACCAGATCTGAAGAATATGTGGCAGTATATCCCATCCAAGCTGTAAAAATTTTTTGTGAGTTATTGAACTTGTATGAGGTCTCGCATTATCTTGGTGGAACACTACACCTTTTATATTGATCAGTTCTGGCCTTTTCTCTTTAATTGAATCTCTGATGACAGTACAATTCAGAATTGATCGTTGTGTTGTCCGGTAGATCCAATTAAAAAATATTCTTTTAAATATTCTTAATGTAAATCTGTTCAAATAAAAACTCTTATCTTGTTAACACCATTTTATTTTCGTGCACATTTGGTGCCACTTCAAGTTGACTATCACAGATTATGACACCTTTTTCAATATTAGTATTGGGTGCCACATCTCGAACATAAAATACCGTTAAAACGAAAGAATAAAAATTTCTCACACGACAGAAACGCCATCTATGAGTGTGAACCTGAAACACTTTTAAGTTCAGATTCTCCATTTACTTCACATAACGTAATCAACGTTGTCAGGTAAATTAAAATTCAAGATACTAATACTAAGTATATCATTTCTTATTTTCTATTAATATTTATTATATCTTTTCATTTCACGCCACAATCACTTGCACTTTCACTGATATCGTTCTTACGTTACACCATTTTTGTACCAATAAGTTGTGTAATGGTTTAACAGATCTAGTGATTCGTTTAAAAATTATCACTTGACCAAGAATTGAATCCTCTATAGTGAAAGTATCGTTTCTATTAATGAAGAAATCTAAAATAAAGGAATATGATTGTTAGAATTCAATGAAAATTATTTTTGAAATTTGAAAACCCATTGATATTTATTTAACCTTATCTTTTTTCCCCCTTTTCCATTAGAAAATAAAATGTTCTTTATAATTTTTTACTAAAAAAATTGACATTTATTTCCTCACATAGAATTATTTGTTTTATTATTAATTATAAATAATTTGTGAATTATTTGTTTTATTTGTGAAAGTAAATTTACTTAAAAAAAAGCACTTCATATAGAATTTAATTTTGTTTTTTAAGGAGGGGGAGCCAGCTCAGTTTGAGATTTCTATAGATTCCATTGTTTCATGAATTTTTTAATTATTATCATTAGAATTAGATGCAACTCACATAGCAAAGACTTTCTGGTTACTTACGGAATTTTCTCTCAAAATTTTATAGTAGAACAAAGAACTTTAAAGAGTGAAATACAACCATAAAAGTAAGAAACTTTTAGAATAAATTTGTAAAGAAGAAGAAACTAACATTTTTTTTTCTCCGTAGAAAATCTTAACCGCTTTAGAATTAATTTTCTAATGTATGTAATTAGTACGTATATTGTAACCTAGATGGCAGCATGTTTCCCATTATCGGCAGTTCCTAAACGGCACGAGATATATAAGTTTGAGATGAGTAAGTTTGGACTGACGACAAGCATATTTGAAAATAAAAAAATGAAAAATAAAAGTGAGATTTTTTCAAAATTTATAATAAATATTAACATTTAGTAAATTATAACAGAAAACTAAGAATCCTTTATTTTATATGTCGGTGAATATGATTTAATCTTTAGGCAGTATATTATCTATAAGTGATTTTCTTTACTTATTTTACAATTCATGCAGGCATATGTAAAATTATTGCTGTAGAGGATTCGAAAATAAATGAGTTAAAAACATATAAATTATTTCGTATCTTCCAGCTATCGATCTTTTATATTTTTTCATTCATTTAATAAGAATAATAAAACTCTGGAAAATATTTCTGATGGTTTCGCTCCTTAAAAATAATTAATGAATTTTTACCTAATTAATAAATGAATTAATAGTAATAAATGCGAGAGAAAATGTATTGATTAAAGCTTATGAATTTAAAAATGAATATCGGAATATAATTAATTCATTCCAAAAATTAGTTAAAATAAATTTTTACTCAATTGTAACATAATTATGCAACAAAAGAACAAATAATGAAACCTTGATTTTAGACCCAAGATACTCGTTTTAAATACATATGATAAAACTCTGAAATATGTAATTGCTTATAACGTATAATATAATAAATTATAAATATATAATTTATAAGCTTATAAACATATTGGTGTTTACTCTAACTATGATTCAATAGCTAATTTTTAAACAATTAAGAAAGACAAATAATTCCCACTGGGAAATTGCTCTAAATGGCATATAAAATTTGTTATTTAGGTCAATAAATGAGTTTCTGAAAATAAATGCTTAAATTTTTTACAACCTCTCGATCGCAAAAATCACATTTAATCTGTTTCGAAGAATAGCCCTTCACTGTTTGGCATATTTTCCTAGAGTCGTCTAAACTGTTTTAAAATAGTGATATATTAAATTTTTATTATTGGATCAGTTTTAGTTGCAGAAATACGGAACTTTTTGTTTTTTCAAAAAGGACCAAGGGATATTACAAAGACTTAGATATCATAGCTTTTTCATGTATAATTAAGTATCCTCATCAGTGTATTTATTGATTATTATTATTATTGATAAAGAACATAAAATATAATTATTGTCATTTAAAGCATTTTTTCCATTTCTATTTGTTTAACAATTAGCTGTTGGGTCACGCTTATATCGAATACCTTGTATAATGACATATAGATATATAAAATATATAATAATTTATTAAATGCTGAAAATATATTAATATTTTAAAATGAAAAAACATGATCTTATTAATAATTTAATTTAGATTAAATAAAGGTTGCTTTTAAAATGTAAATATAATTGAGATTACATTAAGTCTAAAAATGTTAAGGAACTCGATTTTTATTTAAACAAATAAACAAACAAAAAACAATATTGAATAAATTAGACAACTTTGTAACGAAAGGTCTATCTTAAGTTCTTAAGCAAGGATCAGAATTATATTTTCATAGAAAATATAAAAAGAAAGAAAATTGTATAGATAAAAAAAAAAAAAAATTGAACTAAAATTTTTTCTTAACGTTTCAATCATGAGTTGTAGGAAATGCAATGAATTCTGAATTTGATTTGGCGCGAGTTTTAGAGTTGCTGACTGTTATCAGGATGATAAATGTTTGTAAACATTTAGGATAAGGTTACTTAAGTCGTATCTATTTCATTCTGAAGTTATTTTCGTCAAATCAGCGCTTCTGACGACAGTGCATTAAATTTTGTCAACGATGCAAATTCCAACATTCGGCTTAGAGCATCGATGCATCATTATAAGCTAAATTCGAAATAAAGTTTACAACTGTTTTTTACAGGTTTTTTATATATTTATTTTTTTTTTGCACTCATATTTAGTAGCAAGTACGGAAATGATTCTATTAAAAAATAGTGATTTCTTCTTAGGTTAACATTCCATGCAATTTGAATAGTTGATTTTACATAGAGATTACAGTCTGATACAATTCATTCATTTATGATACTTTATTAAAACGTTTAATATGTACCATCGGGCATATCGTAGCAAAAGAGATGTTTACGTCGAACCAAGAATAATTTAAGGTTCTGTTGTGTACAGGGTGACCCTGAATTCATGGATCAAAATTTAAGGGTAGTTAAAATGCATATAAGAAAGCATTCTTTTTTTTTTTTTTTTGTATAACAATATGGGGTCGAAAATAAAAAGTGTAGGAGAAAATAACAAAATTTGCTGCGGATCAGTGACATACATCAAGTTTTTGGACATGAAATGAACATGGAAGTAATAACATGGGAATGTAAATATAGAAAAATTTTGTGATCATTTTTTTCATGGTACAACCTTAACGCCTCTTTTCCGTTACAATTCGCAGCCCCGTAGATAAGATGCATGTCTGCTTTCTTAGAGATCGTAAACCATCACGCAAAAGTCTTCGATAACAGCAAAAAATCGCTTCAAAATCGCGTCATGTCATTCAAATTCAATATTGTTTTGCAGACGATTTGATAATGCAAACTAAATAAATCTCAGTAACTATTCAATATTTTTCTTCCAGGGAATTTATTTAAGCTGCGTCATTAAACTCACCTATCGTCTGCCATAAAAATATTATGTAAACAAAGAGTTTTTTTTTTTTCATTCCACGAGATTTTTTTTATTTTTTCTACCTTTATTTTTCATCTCCCATATTGCTGTACAAAAAAGGGCTTCTTTACATGTATTTTCCCTATCCTTAAAGTTTGGCTCGTGAATTCAAGAACATCCTTATATAAAGATATTTAATACTTATAGAAATATAATATTGTTCTTTTTTAATATATAATGTGAAATTTAATTTTTATTTTCTCATACTCGAGGTATAGAAAGAAAAAGCACTGTAGTATTTAAAGAATTCGAAGTCAATAATTTGGCAAATATCCATATTTCAAACTTCCTGAAATAACGAAAAATATATTCTCACCCATCAAATAAGAAATGCTTCTGTTTAGCTATCTAAATGCGAATAAACATGTGATCTATAAAACGTAAAAATCAAGGATAAAATATGGTGCACAGATTTGGAATCTAAAATGTTGATCTCTATAATATTTTAAACTAAACTTTCCAACGCATTGACCATTTGTCAGTCTGTGCATGCTCATGCACATGATCGCAATAATTTGAAAACTCAACAATTTGAATGTATGAAATTTGATATGCGATCTTGCTACTACAATTGCAATTCTGAGTCAAATTTTGATTTCGATTGATCCAAAAAATTAGCATCCAAAATATACACTCGACTTTCAAAAACACAAAACACTTAGACGTGGAACTCTGAAAATAAAAATCAGAGTACTTGTGACTTTTATATCGTTAAGAAAGGTTCATAATTTTTAATTCGGGGGAAGTAAAAAAGCATCATCTTTATTATGGAATATGCGAAAAAGGAAAAACCACTCCCATTGGTTGAGTTATCTCAATCGCGTAAATAGAGTTTAGGAGAGACTGGCAGATTTTCGTTGATAGAATTCGTCCAGTGTTCACCTCTTTTGGATAAAGACCAAAAGACCATCTAAATTTTATTTATTGTATTTGTAAATTATCGCGCTTTCATACTCACGAATCAACAAGCCAACAAAGAATCAACTAATTGATGGATACGATCTAAAAATGCATACAAATTTATATCAAATTTTACCCATCAAGCTGGTCGCACTTTTTAATTTTCAGTTCACATGGAGAAATTAATACAAAATTTCCCACAGACAGATATATAAAATTAGGACATCAAGATCATATAGCAGATATTTTGTTCGCTTGGCTCATTCCTTTTTAAGTTATCATGTCCAAAGGCAAAATTCTTTTTTTTTTCTTTCAGAATTTTTAAGAATCTTGAAAAAAGAATATGACGATCTATTAAAATCCCGAGAGAGAATTTTTTTGACGACTGTAGTATTTTTTCACTGTATAAGAAAAATATATAGAGATAAAATTAAAATTTCGAATTCAGTAATGTTAAAGAAAATATCTCAGATTGCTAGAATACCGATTTAATTTGTTTAACTTCTTACTTTTTAGTAGAACAAATTAAATTAAAAAGATATTCATTTAAAGGATAGCAGGCAATATTAATATTTTGAAAAATGTTGATTTAAATTAAAAAATTTCTTATCTATATCGAATATTATAAAAATAGTATATCGAATATCTTTAAAAATAGCTTATAATTATATATACTATATCGAATATTTTTAAATATAACTTATAACCTAAATGCATAATTAATGATTTAATTTCTATTAAGTTGATAGGGACTTTTTAAAAGTGTTGCCTTTATCATCGATTGATGTTAAATAGTTACGTAAGGATTAAATAAAAAAAAAATTCAGGATATAATTTTTATTTTTTTAAAGAGTAAAATGACACATCACACAGACTTCTAAAGGAATTAAGAAAATCCATAGAAACCATTTACTAAGATGAAATTTTGTATTTTATATAGATGTTAGTTTTTCTGTAACTCATTAACATTTTTATTCTTTGTAATAATTTTTACTTACAAGGCTTTAATGATACAAAATTTTGTAACAATATTCAAGTGTTCGATCTCGAGATTCTGATGGATTTCTACGTTTACAATCTACAGTTTCTACAAGACCCATTTTTATATAAATGCTTATCTACATACCTGATAAGTTGAAAACAAGCCGGTTAAAAGAACACTTAAAGGTATAAAATGTGCTGTTAATGTTATGAAATTTCAAAACGACTTTCAACCAAACATCTGATTTATTGGAAGACAATATAGTAAGGTAGTTTATGTCGTATGGAACCAATGAGATTAGTTTCCCCCAAAACTTTCTCACAGGTTCTTTAATAAAGGAGTCATCGTCCTCTCGCCGAATGATATTGGGTAAGGCCATGAGCATCAAAATTTCTTAATTCCTTTTTTTTCAGAATCCTGCATACAAAAGATGTATGTTCCGTAGCATAGCGAAGAAAATTCGTAAATGTATACTAATTGAATTGTGTTTCTAAATAATTCTTACAAAAATACCTATTTGGCGATTAATCGCTAGGATGCTAGAAAGTTGAATACGTGTTTTGGATGACTTTTTTTCCCGACGAATTGAAATTAAGACTTGACATAGAACTACAAGTGCTGTCAGTTAGTCTAGTTATATTAACGTCACTGTTTACAGCAACACTAGGACTATTTTGGACGGGCCTTGTAAATTTGAACCGCGGTCAGATGAAGAGGACGACACCTGAGCTAGCACCCCCTCTCCACATCACGCCATACCAGTGGGAGGACGTTTGGCCTGGACGTTTAACTTGCACCAGGCATGCTTACACGACGGTTTTTCGATGGAATTGGATCTCGAACCTGAAACCCTCCGGTTCCGAAGCCAAGACCTTACCACCAGGCCTCCGCGACCCTCCTGCATTTGCTGCCACAAAAATATATACCATATTTCATTTATTTAAGTCATCGTATTTTTGATTTATTGCGTTTATATACATGCAAAAAATATACAATAGACGGTCAACCCTTTGACAGATTTGGTTTAAAATTTAATAAGAAGCTAAAAATAGGAACCAAATTTCATTTACTTAAGTCATATATATTTGAATTACTGCGTTTACATGCATACCGAAGCACAGATTGACAGACGCTCATCCCTTCTCTTAATGAATCTGATTCAAAATTTGATACGGGTCTATATTTGCGACGTTGAACCCTTACACCAAATTTTACTTGCCGATTTTTTGTGTTTTGTGAGGATCTTGCTTAACAGAGAAGCTTTCTTTTAATGGATGTTTTCAAAAGTAGTTAGAAATCTACAAATATAGTGTAAAATCCATATACCAAATTTCATTTATCGAGCTCAACGAGTTTTTAGTTATCAGATTCAGAAACAGACAGACATAATGCCCAAAATATATTTGTCGAATTCGGAGAGTTCCGAGACATAGAGATCAGGGAAAAGCATGGGTTCAAATTTTTTGATAATTACAATATTTTCTTTCCTTATATTTCGTACACGGGAAAGTAGAAAAGCTTACAAATTGTAGGTTTTATTAAATGAGGGACAAATTTAACTTTATTCACAACTTTTACGAATATTGTAGTAACTTATTATAAGAAAGTTTAAAATGTATGTGCTCAGTTGAATGAAATGAACAAATCGTAAAATAATATCAATCTTTATATATAAAACGCTAACGTACTTGGCATAGAAATTGAGCTTATTACTAATTGTCGAATGGCAACAATTAAATATAAACAAAGCAAATTTCAGAGGGCTTCTTTCATTGAACGTTTTTACAGCTGTACTGAATCAAACGCTTCTCTTTGCTAACTAATGGATCTAAAAATATTATTAGAAGTGTTCTGAAGGTAATTCGCCATGCCACCAAAGAGGACATTCAGTCAAAGGAATGAAGATGTCAAAGAAATCAAGAAACCGGCTTCAAGCAAAAAGTTCAATCAAGAGTAAAGGTAAGTTTAACCGTTATCAGATAAGAATCATGGTCAGACTTAAGATTAATGTATGGTTTCTCGACAAAAACGTGCCAAACGTTCAAAAAACTCTCTAAAAATCTACATTCCTGAGTGCATATCAGAAATATTAAAAAACGGCTTTTAAAGTTGCAATAAAAATGATCACGATTATATTTGGCGAAAAATAGCAATTTTAGTGCTTATATACTTATCTATTAATCTTAAGTCTAGCTGTAATCATTATGACTTGACTACGGAAATTGATGCTCACATCTTACAAAACAATTATCATATAAAATGCTCTCTGTATTATCTTAAGATTAAAAAAATACTGGGTAAAAGTTTACAATTGGGTGCCCCTTGATTTTTTGGCGATTTTTTTATGCCAAGATCGGCGCCCAGGGTAAAAATTTTCGGTCGGTAACCCAACAATAACATCAAGGATAATAAAATATTATGGAAGCCAGAAGTAGTGCTTCATCGCTGAAATTTGTCGCCAATCGAAGGGGCACCCAAATCTACACTAGAATCAAATACTGTTTTTATGATATAAATTTCATTTTCGTACAATTTTTCATTTTATTTTAATAATTTTACTTCAATTTGTTACACTATCTGAAATAATGTCTTTAAGTGCTATGATGGGATTCAAAGTCTCCATCAAAGCATTCAAGCATGTGCTTTCGCAAATCATTCAATTCGTAGCAGGATTTCCCCCTCCGTTTTTATTTCGTAATATATACGTTTTGTAAATTTCCAAAATAAAATAAACTGTTTTAATTGAATTCATGTGTTTTAGTCGTATTAAATAACTATGGGATATTTTTTTCAAAGAAATGCATTACATATAAATAATTTAACTGCCTAATAAGCGTATAATCTGGGCAAACAAACTGGTCGCCAAACGCGGCTAGTATTAACAAAGTTGTTGTTTTTGTTTATAATGGCACTTGCCAAAGACAAGCTCGCTGACGAAGTCAGCGATTTTAGGCCGAGGGAGCGTTCTCTTGTTTTAGTAGCGCCAACTAGGGCCAAGAGTACGTCTTAACTACTCACGCATCACAATCGCTTGCACAACCCCTTTTTACAGGGGGGCACATTCATACATCTCACAAATAGAATAGAATAGATGAAGAACAACCATGCTCGAACCGGGACTGGAACCCAGGACGCCCAGATCACGGGGAATTAACAAAGTACGACTAAAGAATACAGTATCTTAGTCGTACCACCTGTATGTAGTAAGTTGCACTTAAAGTAAGGTTAAATAAAAGTTTATTAGTATTTATGTAAACTATTCATTTGACAACGATATTTAGCATTTGCAATCATTGCAAAAACATGTTTTTTGTTCAGTTTACTTATTCAAATTTCGAAGTTAGTTGTGAAGAACGTAAAGACAGAAATGGATTAATAGTCGTATATTTATATTACTATTTTTTTGCTAGTGATTTGTTTTTCTCTATTAATCGAGGCGGAATTTAATATTTTTCAGTATATGAAATGCCTGTTTTCGGAGATGGCTACTCGAATCCAGGAAAAGCATGATTCTGAAATCAGTTCATTTTTTAATGAACATTTTCTATAAACAATTAAAGTTTATAGCTTTATCCAAAAATTAATAAAAATCAACATTAGTAGCCTCTCCAAAATTTCTCATGCACTCCCTCGTAAAGAATGTTGTCCCCTGTCCTACCGCATGAAAATTGTAGACCTTGTGCATGTTAGTGAAAGGGCTCAGGTTTTTATTTTGAGTTCCCTATTTTGAGCGTTTTGTGATTCGTAGTACAGAGAGAAAAAACAAACAAACAAACAAACAAAAAAAATACACGTTATGTAGGTTTTTTTAATTGATTAATTTAAACCAAAATTTGAATCTACAATTTTATTAAGATTAAATAACAAATTTAATTAATTTAATTCGTTGCATTTTTAATTTATTGCATTTACATGAATTCAAAAGTACAGAATGAGATATAGCCAACCTTTGGTTGGAGTTATTAACAATTTGATGCAGATCTAATAGTTAAATCTGCAATAAAAAAATCTTAACTGTTAAATATGTATTCCAAACTTTCTCCATCTGCTCCTTTCAGTTTTATATCGTAGTCACTTGTATTCGAACAGTCAGCCAACTAGTGACATTTTTCCTGTACATTCATTTTGTTCAAATTTTTTTTAGAAATCTATAAATTTAAAGCAAAGGCTCTTGTGATATTTCATTCGTCTAACTTAAATCTTTTTTTTCTTCTTTTTTTTATAGTTATTGTGTTCAGAGACAAAAATTCATAGTTCCAGAAATGTGTTTTTTGAACTCAAGGAGATCTAAAAGGTGAAGATTGTTCAAAATTCTCAATGTATTTTTTTTCTTGATTGAAATTAAAATTAGACACAAAACTAAATTTTTAATAATAACATTGAATACTGAATTTCATTGATTTAAGTCGGTGCGTTTTTGAATTTATTGCATTTGCTTCAAAATTTGGCACGGAATGTAAAGGCTGCTTACTTTATTTCATTTGTTAACTTATAGCTTTTTTAGTTATAATTCCAAAAAATATGTTTTTTGGAACTCAAGGTGAACTGAAACCTGGAGTTCCATCTTAATCTCGAGCTCGAATTTCTTGACGATCACAATTACTTCTCTCTAGTATAGAAATACAAAAAATTAGATAATTGATATTGTGACAATATATACAATAAAGCCGAAAGAAGGAAATTCCTGCTGATTTCGTTAATTGTCATCCAA
>JAPMOR010043099.1:282520-297642 GCA_026543865.1 Argiope aurantia
GATCATTTTACTTTAATAAACAGCAAGTTTAGAAGCGAGCTCATTTCTTTTTTGTCATTCAAAACCTAAAGGCCTCTTACTGTTTCGGTGAATCAAAACCTAATCCTGCCGGAAGGAAACAGAAAACACAATGTCAAACGGCAAAAACTATTATCCGAATCTCAGACATGCCTACCGAAGGTCCCCTTGATCATTATCATCCCACCCATTGGGACAGGCGTGACACAAAATCCAGACAGACAGAAATACACCTGATTCTTCAACAGAAGCCCTAAAAAACATAATTTCTGTCATCCCTAACGGATATTCTGGTAAAGCACGCTTCCGGAAACCGCTCTGCTGTTAAATCACCTCCCCTGAAGACACTATTTTCCCACGCGCTGGACGCAGGGAGTGTGCCGCACCTGATGACACGGTCTGGCACACCCGGATTCACCATGTCCGATTTTGTCACCTAATACGGATCGTACCTGGACACACCCTGCAATCAACAGTCCGTGCAGTCACTGGTTTAAAGTTAAAGGATGTGGAACTAATATTAGGGACTTAAGCTAAAGTTTCTACAAGGATTTCCGAAGTTTCTTTCTACTAAATGCCGATTTGGTTATATGGTGAATGTAGTGACCGGATTTTGTAGGGTGTTTATGGAACACTAAGTGTGATAAGTGGTTTATGCAACTGTTTGTTCCCACGTCATAACTGTGCTTGACACTTTTTAAACTTAACAGCTTGCTGAAAATATTTCGTATGCAGGTGATTCAAATTTTTTGGTCAAACCATATGCTTGGCGCAATATGGCCTTTTTTGGCTCTTGCGCTATTAAACCTAAATAAACCAATCGACTTGTTGGGAGTTCTATTTTGAAGAAATGAGTAAGCATTCAGTTTTTTTTTTTTTTTCTAATCGATTTTCAACCTATAAAAGAAAGTAGTACTGGAAATACATTTTTCAACATTTTTGTGTTCTCTCTCCTTTCTTTTAAACCTGCATTTGTTTTTAAAAGGTCTAGAAATCGTTATACACTTCCGCCACAACAGTTACTTTTAATTTTGGCTCAATTGTTATTCAAAAAATCTTATTTTGCTAAATAATGAATACATTCAAAAAAAATTTTAATATATATAATCAAAAAGGAAGGCATTTTATTTTATTTATTTAACTTTCCGCTTAGTTTCATCGGTCTGTTGACAAAACATGTTTAGATTTAAGAAAATTCTTTTTAAATGTTATAACAATTATTGAGAAATTAGGACTGTGGTATATTGGTATGTAGGTAGATTTAATGGATTTGACATTAAACTAATAACAAATTTTGGATGAAAATAGTAACTTATTTTATTTCACATTTCATCTTTTAACAAGAAATTGCTCTGACACTTACTAATTGGAGAATTAATTGAATTTTTCGCTTCAATAATGTATTATACTTAGATATTTTTTTCACATTTTAAAGAGATGTTCGGTCTCGCATTCATGTCAGATATGAAAAAAAAAAATATCCTCAATATTCTTCATTGGGTGAGAAAATTTCGGCTCTTTTTTTTCTCTTAGAGAAGTTAAAAATTGCGATAAGTGGTATAGTTACTTGTTAAGCGATAATATTAGAATGATGCATATCAGTGGACATTTAAAAACACTTTTGCAAGAAAGAACAAAAATTATAAACATACTTTGAAGAAGGTTGGTGTCTAAATAAAGTCGTTGCGCTCACCGTTTTTGGTTTCAGGTAGGTTGAATTAGCAACTTTCAGCCATCCACACCTATAGACTTAGAGCACCTACATATTTAAAAATGTTACTTAACTTTATTATTTACAGACTGAGGGATGATCAATTCGTTGATAAATTCGATTCGAATTCCGATACGGATGTACACATTAAGTGCTAAAAATGTAAGACAAGTTTCATTTATTTGTTTTCTGAATTGCCGTATTTTCATGCATGCTAAAGTGCAAACAGACACCAAATTCCATGAATTTGGTTCTAAACTCGATGATGCGAATCTGCATTTTAGATGCTAAACTCGTGTTGCCAAATTTTATTTAATTTACTCTTTAAGATTCGTAGTATCGCGCTCGCTTGTACTCGGGAAACCAGACAGACAGATTTCCTTCACATGGATTTTATTCTAAATTTGACAAAACCCTAGAGGTTTGGTGTCAAGATCAAATGCCAAATTTCATCCATTTAACTCGAACCATTTTTGATACAGACAGAGTCGTCCGAAATACGGACAGAGTGACATAATTCCAGAAATGTGTTTTTGGGATTGAAGGTGATAAAAGTGGAGATTCGTCAGAATTTCGAGTTCCAATTTTTTGGCAGTTATAAAACGTCCTCTTTGTCTATTTTATATACGAAAGTAAAAAGGGAAAGTTTCTTCAAAAGGAAGCTAAAAAGATGCTACAACAGCGCATGGTATTATTTGGTCCAATAGTCATTTTCGTAGAAGTTTTTTTGCCTTCCAGAGTGGCATCTCTTACTTTGATATCATAAGTTTATTATTTTTTCCAGTAGTTATTCAATTGAAGAAATTTAATAACGATTCATTATTAATGTAATATTTACTACCGAATGTAATAGGAATTTTTAATATCTTTAAGTAATATGCAATGCATTTTCTCAAAACATTTCAATGCATTTGCAATGCATTTTCTCAAAACATTCTTGTATGTATTAAAGATATTTTATAAACTTATTTGTAAAGAGATAATGTCACTAAATACTTGTTAGTTTTATTTCTACTATCTTTAGAAACTATTTTTTGTTTAAATCCTTATTTTGTTCTACTCAATGTGTCTTTATTACTGGCTTCAAGCTTTCTGGCAGTTTAAATTTTTAATAACATTTTCGAAAGTTTCAAATTTTTTAGTACTTTTGTGTTTGAATTTTTCTAACAGTAAAATATTGAATTTGTTGTTGTTTTTTTATCGTTTGATGTTTATTTTTACTTAACTGAAGTAATATTCATTACGGATGGATTTTTTGAGAAAAAAAATGACTACGTTATAATTAAAAGTCGTATTACCTTTAAAAAAAAAAGGTGATGATTTAAATCTGAAATTTAAAAGAAAGAATCTAAAATGAAGACAATATTTAACTGAGAAAACTTAAAGAAATATAGCAATATCAACCATAATTTTAATTTTTTGAATATCACTATGACAGCTTTAGTTTGATTAGTAAATATAATCCTTTTTACCTTGTCTGAACTAAACAACTATTGAACTTGAACTTAAAAAGTCAAATCATGCTTTGCATACCTTCTTCTTTTTCTTTAAATAATAATAATTTACAGTTATAAACAATATTTATAGCGAATACATGAGTATAAAGTAAGCTGTTAAAGCAATATTTTTTAAATAGAACTTTTTTTTTTTGTTGTTTCGAAGAAACAGTATTGTTTATTCTTAGCGGACATTTCTTATTCTAATTACTATTTCTGTTTACTTTACTACTATTTCTAAAATCTTTTAAATATGAAATATTTCAATACAAAATATTGAAATCTTCTTTTTGAAAAGTATTAAAGTCTTTAAGTATTTTTTTATTCATTTCATCCGAATCTCGCAGACATATTACCTACTATTAAATCCTATCTTTTGGGATTTTAAGGTAATTCTTTGATTGAGTAAAAACTTATTTTTTAGAAAAAGCTAAATATAATGTATTTTAAAAGAAGCAGTGGGTCCTTAATTATGCATGAGAGAATAATATTTCCAGATAATTAAATACAAGTGTTTAAAATTCATCTCACCATAAAAATACTGCATTTTAAGTTCATCAGTCATGTTTTTCGATTTATTAGTCACAGTTAATTGAACAACATTGAAAACGTTAGAAATTTTCAAAAATTAAAATGCATGCAAATAATTCCATGTTTCAGAAAGGTGTAATAAAAATATATTAAGAAAGTATCATGCATATCATCACTTATAAATTTCTTAGAATGACGACATGTAACTCCTAAAATCTGCTTATTTACTAAACTGTCACCGGAGTTCAAAAAATTGTCTGCATATATAATGAATATTTATAATATAGAGTACTAAAACAATTAAAAAAATCATTTGGTACATTTTATGTACTACAATACTCGTCTTTTTCCTTTCGCATGATATTCTTGGTTTGTGTACCATCTCTATTTGTATCTCATTCTTTTTCGTATTATTATCATTCTCAGATCCTTTCCAGTATTCAATTTATTTTACCAATAACGGGTGCGATAAAAATAGAATAGTCGCCATCCATCGAAACCTACATTTCCTCACTAACTCGTAGTTTATTTTTTTAAACTAACCGAATGAAAGTTGTGCCTTTTAAAGTGCTGCTATTTTGATTTGATGGTTGACTGGCTTTCGGATGCGAAAGATTTTACAATAGTTTGAAAAAAATTAAATATGCTACTGAAACTATGATTGAAACTGTCATATATATATATATATATATTCATTGATTATCATCATATAGAATCAATGGAGATTTCAGAAATTTTACGGCTATAGGCAATACGTTTTAAGAGATTCTTCCTTTAATAAATCGATTAATTTACTTTCATATTTCAACACTCTTTTAACTTTATAATTATGCTAAGGATTTATTTTAAATTCATTATTTTTATTTTAGTAAAACTGTTGGAATGTATATCTATATATTTATGAAACGTTTATCTGGAACTCAAAATTAGGCTTAATTTGTTAATCATTATATGGCAACAGTTCGCAAGTTGGAATTTCTTACCTGCTCTCGGAAAGTTTGAGACTTCAACATCAATTCTATTTTGGGGGAGTGGCGTAAACAAGAATATATTCAGGTGTAAAGCGTTTTTGTATTTGGAGTGGACTTTTGGAATTACAGGAGCAGAGCCAATTTTTGTCGCCTATCAATTTCTCTACCTTGAAGTATTACTAACCACTCAGAATGCTTTGTCGTTATTTCTAAAGAATAATTTAAAATAATGGAATGATAATAATCTGACATAATTTCTGATAAGACGTAGAATTCGCCAATGTTTGATTGACACGAGCAAATTAAACTGTTTAGTATCAGACGTTTTCGGCGGTTATTTCATTATGATATTAACATTACATCGACTAATTTTATGAAATATATTTTATCAAAACAAGGAAAGGGAAATAAATTAAATTTTGATTTTAAAACATCGTGGAACTAAATTTTTTTTGTCTTTTAACATTTACATATATATTTTTTTTCCAGCCAAAAAATTTTAATTTTAGAAATTAGTTAATTTAATTAACTAATTAATTATTAAATTAGTTAAATTTAGTTAAAAATAAACGAGCTGTGATCATGTTGTGAAAACAAATCGCAGCGTTTTTCTTGGGGGTTAGTGAGTGGATCAAGGAGTTACCACTCTAGCATTTTTTTTTTTTTTGCTCCTTATGATTGTACTATTATTATAAGATCAACAATAATTAATTGTACGTAATAAAACGTAACAATCGGAACTTGACCAGTTGCACTTGCAATATAAATATTTTTATAATTTTTCCTTCATATAATTTGTATATTTTACAACTTTATTTGTCATCTAGGCTTATAACATCTTTTTGATCGACCTGGCTGCTGCAATCGTAGGCAGTTGCCTAAACTTCCTAATATGAAATCCGCCATTGTATGGAATCACACTTATGTCAATTCAGGTCTTAATGTTAAGAACAGGATTATTTATTTGAGCCATTCTTCAGCAAGCCGGAACTGAAATAAAGATGGCAAGTAGCTTCGATAATAAGAAATCTCACGATTGCGAACTGATGTCTTACTCGTTGTTTCAGGGAAAAAAAAAAGCATCTGAAGAATTGTTTGCTTGACTTTTTCTCCTTGGAAACGCAGTGAAAGAACACAGGAAAGCTCTCATCACTGAACTTTTTCTTTTTGCAACGCAAAACCGAGTCAAGATTTTTCTGGAATCTGTTGTATCTCAATGCCCGGAGGAACAAAAAGTGCGATACTGACAGCAAGCAGAAGCGAAACAATGCGAAAAAGAAGTCACCAGTGGACATTCAAAACGTAATCGAGGACACATCTAAGTTTTTGCTCTCGTCCCAACAGCACTCGGAGAAGTGTATATGGGAAAGGGGAGGGGGGAGGAATTTCAAAAACTTTTCTCTTTCTCCGGGAGATGTTTAGGATAAACTACAAGGCAAAAAATAAAGAAGAGAGGGAAAAATCAACAAACAAGTTGCAAATGCCAAATGCGATTCCCTTGTGGACAACGGAATGCTTCTTCTTCCGTTTCGGCCGCTACAAAGCTTAAAAAAATGACCACCAAATTTAGAGAAAGACAAGGGAAAAAAGTATCCTTTTCCCCAAAAGGAGGGAAAAGTGGCTGGTTGTGTAAAATATATACATATATAAACAAATCAACAAAAATCTCGCAACTGCAGATAGAGGGAGGGTAAGGGACAAAAACAGGAATTGCGAATGGAAATAAAATCCAAAATGGCGGTCGCCGCCGAACAACTGGGCGGGAAAAAAATTAAAATGGAAGAGAGGAAAGTCCACGGGAGCGAAATGGGAAAGCGATGACTGGAGCTGACAAAGAAAGGGATGATGTGTCACTATTTATTTCAGATCTGATAGAGTGTGTGGTGAACAGGGAGGGACAACAATGCTGAGGGGGAAAAATGACTGGAAAGAACACATGCCTGTCCGGTTTCTTTATACAGCAGAGAACAAGAATTAGGCCTAATCGCTGTTCGCCCGTTCTTAGCAGCTGCTCCGAAGCACCAACCTGTCTTCAGCGATGTTCTTTTTTTCTTTTTTATTTTAGGTTCCTCCTTACACCCACACCTCTTGTTTGGTGTTCCGAGCAGACGACATCTGTTAAATTCTGATTTCGGAAGGAGAAAGGCAGCAACTCAACTCCCCTCGCTTTTCTGCCAAACGGCTCATCTTTTACAAGTGTGACATTGCGGCGGACCGCATTTCTTCTGTTGAGTTGAATAGCTTAAATTTTTTAAGCTTTATTTACGTTTTCCATTTTTTTTTTCTATTCTTTTTCGCATAGAGGCAAAAGAGCGTTTCATGAGTGCTGTTTATGAATCCTGGAGAAATTCTCACACTGTTAAATCGATATTTAGGTCATAGACCCATTATTGATGTATGCAAAGCTGTATTTCATTTTGGAAATTTGAATAAAATATTCGCAGCGAAATTTATATCGAACACAATTACGGGAAAAACGCACGGCACAGGAAACCGATGATGCCATGAGTATTTTTCAATCATCAAGCGTCCAGAAATATTATGCTCGATTTACTGATTTTTGCATGCATATTCTAATGAAAGTTATTCTTTTATAATCTAGTCGCATAAACAAGTGACGGGAGCATGGGAATTTTTCAAATCGAAGAGATATTCAAACGGTCTAGTAGATTTATAGATTAGAAAATTTAAATGCGCTCCGTGTAATGTTGCTGAGAAAGAAGAAGAATGAAAACAGCAACCCTTTATTAAAATCTTTTTTTTGAATTTTAAGATTATATTTTGATTTATTGTTTTATATCGGGGTGCAAAAACACAATTCAAATGAATTCGCAATTAGAAATAATTCTTGTGCTTAAGTGAAACATATTCTCGTTAAATTTTTTAACACGAAAAACAGTAAAAAATTTCACCAACTGTATTTGAATTCTACAGGAAAAAAAATAAAGTTTCATAACGTTTCATAATAATAATGTGTTTTATGAGCATTAAAAATAATAACATTCATTATTATTATTATAGTATACATTGTTTGAAAGTTAAAGCTAATTTTTTTAATATTCTGTTTTTGACATTTGGTTCTTGAATACGAAAATTCTCATCAGATATATACGTTTTACTACGACTTTCACGTCTGTTTCAATCTGAAAAGGGATTAAAAATTAATTTGGAAATTATAGAATTTTCTTACAAAAATATAATATCAAGTTATTAAGGTAAAATAAATTTCTGTTTCTACGGGAACCAGTAATTATGAATTATTTATTTTGATGTTATTTTTAATTCCTCAATTTTCTACGAGTGAAAGATACATAATTAAAGAGATGTGTGGCACAGTACTGTGCAAATTAATTCGGACAAACTCCATTTTTTATAAATTTCTTCATTTCTCGGGAATTTTCTGCCTCAAACCGATTTCAACTGCATTTTCTTACAAAAAAGGGTTATTCTTGACTAGTTTAAACAGGTTTGACCATGTGATCATCACTTGTAGAGCATTTTACCATCAGTCAGTGTTTCAGTTGCTGAAGGAGGTTGATTGTGTGAATTGTCTAATTCTAATGCATATTAAAAATATATATATTACTCCCGAGAAAAGGACTAGAATTGGTATCCTCAGTCAGCACACTTCAATAACAATGAGGAATATTGCTACAACAGCTGGAGTTGGAAAATTGAGTGTTTCAAGGATTATTAATCCGCAAATTTAAGTTTGGGACCGTTTCTCCAAAACGAAAGAGTAAATGTAGATACAAACTCAATACAACACCTCAGACAGACAAATTTCTTGTAAAAAACTGTAAAATGCGCCCTCGCAAAACAAGTACTTATCTTCAGAGATAATTATTAGCTACTGGTGTGAGCATTGATTCATCAACAATATGACGAAGGCTTATTGAAGCAGGGGGATGTTCAAACCTTGTATGCTGAATGAGTGCTTAACTATTCTTTACATTTTGGCAAGATGTTTCAATCCTGTTAATATACTGTAGAATGTTCTCTTATAATACACTCCAATTGAATTTCATCAGTTTAATGTAGTTATTTCAGTTTAATAATATAATTTTAGTAACTCCAAAGATTAATAACTCCATAAGAAAGAGTACAGAAAAATCAGCTGTCGGTGGTTTTATAAAAAAATCGTTCGATTCAATTAATAATTTTAGCTTAAATAAGAAACGTTTTTGATGATAAAACAATTTTGTATATTATAATATTTTATACAAAAATATTTTTAAAGTTAAAAATGTTATACATGAAAGTATTTAAATCTCGAACAATGCCAGATGTATTAGCTATTTTACTTCTCTACAAATTATCGCAAATTAGTTGGGCTAGTTTACTACTATTTAATAATGGTAACATTCATAAACATTCATAACATTAATTCCTTTTTAAGTATTCCAGTTCATATAGCAGTTTGATTAAACAATAGTTTTTAAAACATTTATATTTTCTTTCATTCGATTTGTAAAAAATACCTTTATCAGGAGCACGAAGAGTGTAAAATCTTACTGAGTTAAATTTCGTTGATACTGTTTATAAACTAATTTTAGTAGGAAGATAGTAACAGGTAATTTAAGACTATGACATCTAAAACATAAAAATGAATCATTTGTGAATTGTATTTAAAAGTTAGACTTGTCTTTTTCTTCTCTTGGATACGAAGCACCGTAATTCTAATGAAGGAAATCCGCTAGACAAATGTCTTCTTGTCTCTTCGTGAATATCTGAGGATATAATTAAAAAATGTAACAAGCCTAATAGATGAAATTTGATAAATGCTTTTATCAGAAATGAAGAGGCTTATAAAATTTTTCGCCATTTCCATCATATGAATGTATGTCTATCACTACATTTATTCAATTTTATGTGGTTGCACGAGGCAATTAGCTCGTGCACGAACTCTCGAGGCTCAGCAGAAAGATCGCCGGCATTATGACTCCAAACATCGGATGGTGGCATACGAACCAGGGGATTTGGTGTGGATTTTTATTCCAGTTCGTAAAAAGGGGCTTTCTGAGAAGCTACTCAAGAGGTACTTCGGCCCTTATCAAGTCTTGAGGCGGTTGTCCGACGTCACCTATGAAGTAGCCGATTTCGATCCTAATTCTAGAAGGCGGAAACCGAAAGAAGTTGTCCACGTTTTACGCATGAAACCATACCATGACCCAGAAGAACAAGACGACCAACAGTCTTATAAAATAAGGGATCAAATGGATCAAATTCAACCAAATATTTGATGAATTTAAACATGTAATTTATCCACCAAATTTGTAGGCAGCATCCAGTTTTTGACCAAATTTATCAAAGGAAAGATGTATTGTTCTAAAATGTAAACATAATGAAATCGTAAACTTAAAGACCATAAAACGCGTCATAATATGAAAGTGTAAGAAAAGAGGAAGGGAAGTTTGTATAGCAGTTATTATTTTGAAAATGTTCCGTAGTTCCTTCATTATATATAATTACTACCAGTAAAGAAGAATGCACGTGGACTACTACAAGTGACTCTCTACAAGACAGACTACAGACTTGACACATATATATTTTAGAGAATGGAAATGTGCAACCTTAGAGTATTTTATTTTTGAAATTTTAGTTAATTAAAAGTAAAGCGAAATCTTGGCTTTATTTTGCGTTATAATTGCTGAAAATATTATTGAACGAAGCTGATTCTGGCACCATCTTAAAATGAAAAAATAATTATCTTTTTTTAAATTCCATTTAGTTACGTAAATTGTTTTCTGAAATTTGATAATTAAAAAAAATTCATGGTTTTAAGCTGTATATTTTATTATTTCAGTAAAATTCAGAGCATTTTCATTTTTTATCAAATGTTTGATTGCTTGTTTTTTACCCCCCTTGTTTTTACCCCCTTGTTTTTTACCCCCCTCTAAGGAAGAAAAATTCTGCTTATTATTTATGTAGCTTACATGAAAAATAAAAAAAAGTAATACTATATTATGAAAAATATATTGCGTGCAATTTGAAATAGATTATCCAGTCACTCTAGTTTTAAAGGGCACTATGATATCATGGATTCGGCTCCAATGAAATGGTTCATGAATTCAACAAACAGAATATGTGTAAGATTATTAACATGGTTTTAATGTATTTCACAATATGATGCTTAAAAATATTCTGTTGAAAGAATAATGAACTCTTAATTATACATAAAAGATTTAATTGTAACCCAACTTATATTCTGGTGAACCAGCTGCTCATCAAAAGAAGCGAGTCTATAATGTTTAGCCACCCTTTAGCTAGTTGTGGAAGCGTGAATTTTATACAATTTGAATAATTGCGTGAAAGTTCTGAATTCCACATATTCGAACATGAGCCAAAAGTTTCCTCTCATATCACGCGTGGCTGGGAGAGTAGAAAGCAGGTGATGTATTACCAAATGATAATCGCAAGTGAACCACCCTCACACGCGCAGTGGGGTAAAAAAACTGACCAAATCGTGTCACTTAATTCCATGCTCTGTAATCCGCAGCTTGAATTTGTCACCCACAACAAAGGACAGAAATAAAAACGACGATTTTTTTCCCCCTGTGTCCACTGTCGTTTCAAGCGCCGCTTTCGAATGCTGATTGTTCGAATCGAATTATTTGGTGGAGTTTCGGCAGCTGGATACGAAACGTAAAAAGCAAAGAGATCAAAAGGTCATTTTGTCCAGTTGTGGATGTGTCTAAACGATGTGTTTTTAATGCGGTTGTGTAATACGGTGGTTTCGGTGCAGCTGTTTCAAACAGCAAGGAGAGAATGGGGGGGGGGGGAGAGTGAAAGATAGTAAAAAGTCAGACGATTTTAAGTAGAGGGATCGTTTGTTAATTTCAAACAAATCTGAAAAAATCAAACGATAGTTTCAGACTGTACTGGAAATATGTGAAATTTATACTCAACTTAAGTCTGCATTCAAAATTTTTACTTTATTGTATACGGCGTAATATATATACTTCTAGATTTTGTAGAATATTCATATTTTAGAGTTTACCGAATTCGGAAAATTATTTTTAAAATTGTCTTATTATGTTTTTATTTCTTGAGAACATTATAACTTCTATGCAAGCTAGATGGATGAAATGTGGCTAGTATTAGTATTATAGAAGTACGCGGCCTAGTATTAATAGAGATTTCCTCCAAATTTTGTTTGAAAGCCTCCTATGTAAAAATCTGTCTTCTGTCCATCCGTGACAAGTGTTTTTAAATTTTATATGAAATTTTAAGCCAAATCTGCCAAAAAATTCTTTCCGATTTGTTTATTCGTAAGCAAGTGAATGTGATATTTCAAATGAATATATTATATGCATGTACATATAAAACATTTGTTTTTTTATATGCTTTCGTATGTACGTAATGGATATAAATGGAAACTCAGAATGATGAATACTTTTATGGAAATTTAAATTTATTCAGTAACTGAGGAGACACTCAAGTGGCTTGCTCGAATTTCTTACGAAGTTAAACAAAAAAACCTGACATTTTTGTATAAGTATGAAGATTAGTGCTTCAGAATTAGGTAGAGGAGAGATTAGTGCTTCTTATTTATAGTCATATCATATAAGTCATGTTCAAATGATTCTTAATACTTTTAAAATGCATATATTTTTATCATAAGTTTTGCGAAATTGCCTTATTTCTTAATTACTTTCTTGTTAGAAAATTATCGGTATGAGAAAAGAACTATGAATAGCATAGTACTCTAGAAGTTATTTAACTATTTTAAAAATGAAATTAAATCAGCATGTGATCACCTCAAAAGTTTTCCGCATATTCCTTAAAATCTACCTATCCTCATTTCCACTGCAAAATAGATGCAGGTCTTGGACCCTACAAGTGCTCAAGTTTTAAATTTCAGTGTTACGCGCATGAGCGTTTTGTGCTTCGTAGTTTAAAAAGAGAACTAAATATGCATTTTTCCATCCTTTGTCGTCAAAATTTGACACATAACTTCATTGTTGTGTTTATATGCATATATGCGATATGTTTATATGCATATATTCGCATATATGTGTATATATGCGAATTGATTGAGTTTATATGCAATTATATGCACTGGAATATGCAGATTGACAGATAGTTACAGTTTTGAAAGATGTAGCTCAAAATTGAATACAGATCTACATTTAAATGGAATAATATAAAATTAAGTAACAAATTTTATTAGTTTAGATTTTTAAGTTTAGTTTTTTGTAGTTGTTGTGTACAGACAGAGAGAGAAATTTCCTGTGTATGGATTCCATCCAAAATTTGAATTTAAAAAAATCTACTGATTCGCTTTTAAGACTATATACAAAATTTCACTTGTCTTGTTCAAAACTCTTTTTTCGGCAGGCGTTATTCCAAAAATGTATTTTTCGGATTCGGGGGGGGGGGGTTCTGAAACTTGAGGATTAATCAAAACACTATGATCGAATTTTTTTATAATTACATTATTTTTTTATTTTTTTTTATTTCGCTTACAAGAAAATATAAAAAGAGACTATTCAGAAATTATTATATAACCCCTTCTGTTTCAACATAAGCAAATGTGTGAGAATTTTTTCTTTTCTATTTTTTTCCATTTAGAACATGAATTATATTTTCCATTCGGAAAAATTTTCACCTGTTCAGGTTTATTTTTCTTATTCGAATAATAAAACCATTCCATTCTAATTAGATACACGAACGCGCACTGCGAGTGGAGTTTGGTTGTGTGTTTATTGCATGACAAGGTCGACAATTTGCCAGTAGGATTTTCAACTACTCAGTGGCAGAAAACGATATTTTCTTTTTTCACAGTTACAGCTGTCTGGTAGCTCACAGTGGTGGAACAATGACTTCATTCTCATGTTGTAAGTAAAAAGAGCAAATAAGCATATAAATATAATCAAAAATTTAAAAAAAATATTTGAGTGAAATGTTTTAGTGGTCTGTTATATTATGATCAATTGTTATTAATTTATAATTCACAAATTTCAAAAAATTAGATACTTCTGGAAATACGAGCAGTGAATAAAGTATATTTTTGTGGTGAAAAAGTAATTTATTTTGAAATTGTACAATACTTAATTTTTTTTTATTTAAGTTCAACTTAAAATAGTAAACTTCTTGATATATATTAATAATTGCATATCACTGAAATATATTCAAAATTCTCATCTTCTAATACATTCACATAATTCATAGAATTATATTAATAATGAATTGATTTAATAGAATTATATTCATATGATATATATTAAACTTGCTTCGTCAATTTCATTTGGGAAGGAATGGAAAAGGATGTGGATGGAATTAGATGTCGAGTAAAGTACCCATTTATATTTATCACGTGACTACGGCATCATATCAATTATCCCCATTCTATTTATAGACAAAATTAATGATTCTAACGCAGTTTGAAAACTTTTCAGAAAAATCTTATTCTCTTTCCATGTCTACTCTTAATTTAAAATTAAAGCAGTAAAAAAATGTCAGATTCGTTTTTGAAATCGTTTGCTAGTTTAAAAATAGTTAATCAAAAATTAATTAAGATGACTATAAAAATTAATGCTATTCTTTAAAAAAAAACCTGAAATCATCAACTAAAATTTTTCGCTGGCATTATAAAATAATGAGGTAAGGAACTCGGATGGCACAGCAATTCTACATTTATGAGGGAAAAAAAGCGAAGAATATTTTTTTTTATTCGTAACGTTTTCAGGAAGTGTTGAAAATCAAAAGAAATGACTCGTTCTCCAAGTTGTATTTCATGTCTCTTCATGTGGAGTCATTTTTTACAGTTTGAGGGTCAGATGCAAGCTTTCAGAAAATCCCCCAATACATCATTTTCTCTCCCTCGGTTATGTTTAGGAAAGTGCATCATTTACACTCCCGGTATATTACCCTGCAAGCAGCAATGACTATCGACCGAAAGGCAATGAATGACAGTTGCTAAAATTAAGCAGGCAATTTAAGCAAAGTATGCTTGGCTTCGATGCATTTATTAGCTCATAATTGTCATTAAATTAGATTCATTATTTAAAGAGCCTTTATCTATATTATAACTGACTGATAAAAATCTGATTTGCAGTTAATTCTCTTTTTAAATTTTAAAATTATCTGATATTTTATGAAATGACATTTAATTTCGTAAACAACGGAAGTTGAAATGTTGTGTTATTCCAAAATTACTCATCCTTTTATTGTTTGAGATTGAATTTTCCATATAAATTCTAATTCTTTCTATTTTAAAACATTTCTGTTGTTCTTTGAATTCCTTTATACGAATTTCAAATAATTCTATAATTGCAATCGTATATTTTTATATCGGATATATGCGAGTTAAAGATTAATAAAGAAAATAAAATTACTTATTATGAGTATTAAAAGCATGGGCCTTCTTTTAGGATGAGAATTAATCATTAT
>JAPMOR010043099.1:298326-422623 GCA_026543865.1 Argiope aurantia
CTATTTTTAATAATATATTATTTTCAATTCTATTTTTAAAAATATCAGTAAATTTTAATTAACTAATTTACCTAACCAAGATAATTCAGAAAATATTAGATTTTTGAATGAATATATCAGAAAAAAATAGTAAAAAATATGACAAATGAAATATTTTAAAACAGTTTGCTTTTTCATTGTAAGAATCTCAATTACAAATTGCCTTCTTCAAATAAAGCTAGATTCATTTGTGCTTTGACATTTGTTTTTTTCTTTCTTTTTTTCTATAGCAGTTATGAATTCTTTTGATGACTTATATTACATGTAATACCGAAAAGGAAATTACTGTATATTAAAAAATAGAGTTGAACAAAAATGAACAAAATGAATTTGCTTTCATTTTATACCATAAATTTCGTAAAACACAATGCTTATTAGATGAAAACAACTTAAATATTATCAGCACCAGAATTTTTTTGTGTCAAATTTCATTTTTAATTGCATTTTGATACATAAGAGTTGTTATAATGTCCTGATCAAAATTCCAGAAATTGTTGAAACAATAAATTATACCAGCAGAATTGCTCTTCCGAAAACATTCTCACATGTGCTCTAATAAAGTTATTATCCCAGATAATGCTTAATGCTTCTTAATTATCGGAGTGCAATAGTTACGAAAAACTAACTTTTGGCGGGAGTTTAGCATTTTTACTGAATCTATCGTATTATACTTGGCGAGATATTTGGCGATTAATCCCTAGTATGCGGTTAATAGTATCCAAAATTCGAATTTGTGTTTAAGACCCGTTTTCCCCAACCGATTGAAACAAACATTTAACACAGTGCACTTGTAATAAAAAAAAAATCGAAACCAAACCAAATATGCCAAAATTCCTTTATCATAACCAAATTTGATATATTTAGGTCTTTGAAACTTTGAACTATTGTGTTTACATTTTTCTGAATGTGCAGACCGACAGACGGTTAATCCCTTATTGAATTTGGCTCAAAATTCGATTGGTGTCTATATTATAGAGATTAAATCAGTTTGCTGAGTTTTATCTATCTAGCTTTCTTTATTTCATTATTATATGTAAACTTATATTCAAAAAGGAGACAGACAGATTTCTTCTGAATGGAGTTTGCTCCAAATTTGGCAACAATTTATAAATTTGGTTTAAAGGCCATTTATTGAATTTCATCTGTCTAGTTCAAAGCATTTTTGAGTTATTTTAGTCACGGACAGACAGACAGACAGACTGAGGGATATACATAATACCAAAAATGTGTTTTTTTGAAATCAAGGAGTTTTAAAATGTGGAAATTCGTCAAAATCTCAAGATTTTGACTATTACGATTCTTTCTCCATATTTCGTATACGAGAAAGTAAAAAAAAAAAAGTCTAACGAAAAAAAATATAGTAAAATAAAACGGTTCTGAAATTTTGGCTCGTTATCAGATTTCCCGAATGATTTTTAAGTTGTAAAAAACTGCCTTTAAGTGATTAAGATTTTTCTTAACTATGGATAATTCTGTATCGTGATTTTTTTCTCAAGATATATGTTTGCTGTTGATTCATTGTAAATTTAAATACGTTTCTACCTAATGATATTTAATGAGGCTAACACAAATAAAATTAACCAAACACAATGATTTTCAGAATCTGGGTGCTCTGAATATCAGATATCAGATCTAACTGGAATTTTACATTCGAAGATATCTTCTGCAATGTTCTAAACAGTTTTTTTTTTTAAAAAAAAGCAAAATATAACTGAAAAAGATTGCAGAACAAATTTGCCTTTTATTCTGTGTGATAAGTGTCTTATTAAGATATAACAGATCTTATTAAGCCAAAAAAAAGATCTTCCTAACAGATAGATTATTTATTCTACATCTTCTTGTATATCAGATTTTAGATCTAACTAGAAGCTTAAAAAAAAATCTGAAATTTTTGGCTGGGAGTCAAATTTCCTGAGAGCTTTTTAGGCGGCAACAAGCTCCTTCAAAATGAAAATAAATTGACGCCCCGGCGAACACGGTCTCCGAGCGGAGGTGCTGAGAGCAAACCTGTGTCTGGGGCTCAGTAAATTAGGGGAATTTGTGCGCCCCGGCACCACGACCCGTGCGGGGCGAACTGCAAATGAAATATTGCCTTTAAAGTAAGCCCTGGCCTGTCTCACTAGTCGCCCCTAGCTGGAAATTGTTCATGGTTCTGGCGAGAAAATGTCGATGACATAATACGCAAAACTTTTATTCTTTGATAAAAATCTATGAACTTTTGGAGGTGTCAGTTTAGTTTCTGGGTTCTTTGAATGGGCTCAGCAGGATGGAACAAGTGTGAACAACTTTTCGTGCTTTACTGGTGGGAAAGCTAAGTCATAAAATATGCAATCTATCTGTAGTATTTAAAAGCTGCTTTAAACAGAAAAATAAAATTATAATCAGATGCAACTTGGTGGAACTTGAGTAAATAAAATGTTCAATTCATTAAGTTCGAATGCATTAATAATGAATTCGAATTCATTTTTGAATTTCCTATTACTATAACGTCAAACTATCAAATAATTCGAAATTATTTTGGTTAATTCGAAGACGAAATTTGTAAAAGATTGCTTTTATTTCTGAGTTGTTTTGGTTAACCTTGAATGTTTTATTCTCAATGGTTGGGAGAAGGAAATGTGTTTATGGCCTTTAATTCACGAGAAGATTTTGCAGCTCAATGTAAAAATGTTATAAAATTTCTACATTACAAGATGTGAACTGCACAGATCATTTTGAAATTTTATTATTCCTTTAAAGGGTCCTTTAAAGGTTTCCTTTAAAGGTTTAATTTTATTATTCCACTAGTTATTCCTTTAAAGGGTCATTTTTTTCTAGTCATATTATGTTAAAATATTTTTAGGCTTCAAATTAGAATAGGAAAAGGGATTCATTTAGCTTTTTAGATAAATTTAATTTGATTAATAAATTAATTTGGCTAATTAATAATTAAGTAACAAATCAAGACACAACATTTTGCCTGAAATAAAGAACTGAAGCATTTAAGTTTCTGACTTACTAAAAAAATTTGTCAGAACTTATGCCAACCTACATAATTTCATACAAAGATTGATAAATTTGGTGGGAAGCTTACTTCCCACGGTCCTAGAAAGGGTTAAGTGACAAGCTAGTTCAACGGAAATATTGGTTATATTTGATTTCCGATAAACTGTTTGTATATAACTTGCATGTCCATGATTACATCAACTTGTCTGATATTATTAATTGTTTTCCTTAAGTTCTACTTATCATGCACATAAATTTCTCTAATGGACAGATCTATAACACCAAATCGCTATTAAAATCGTAAATCTGTCATTTAAATTTCGTAACCACTTTTTTATATGTCATGTAAATTGCACAGATATTAAACAGAATCCCTCTTCTTTACTTTTCAAAATTGAAGAAAATAACGCGATTAAACATTTGATGAAGTAATGAAAACTGTTTGAATTTCAGGGCAATGTATTGTTGGAGCTTCGGCAAAAAGCTACAAAATTTAATGAATTATTAAATTAGAATCTTTATAAAAACAATTTTCAAGTTTTAAAACGATGCACAATTTATTTTTGTGAAATAATATTTTCGGAAGTTATCGCTGAGAGACGTTAAAATTTCGCTGAATTACATTTTTTAATTAATTAAAAAATTTGTTTCTAGAAGTATATTTTTGCTCTCCAAGATATATCCAGTTAGTACATATTTATACCCAGATGCACCAGATACTCTCCAGTGGATCTAACAGTCAGGCCAGTTGAGCGTCAATCATACACATACGCTGTCAGAGAGACATTGATCTTTATTATTAATACAGGTTTGTTGTATTCAAACTGCAGCATACTGTTTGTGTATTATAATTACTTATTAATTGAAATTATTTTTAAAATGTTAATTTTTAATTAGAATTTCTATTAAAAATCAATTGAAATCCTAATTCAATTTTAGCATTTATTAAAATTACTTAATATAATCTATTAATTATAATTTATCAAAATAACTTTTTTTTATTAATTATTTACTAAAATCTATTATATATGTAAAGCAAATCATCTCTGTTACTTTTAATTTAAATATAGCATTTTCTTTCGTAGAATTTATTTTCAGATCCATCTTTCCTTAATTCAAATTCCAGAAGATATTATATGTTTATTGTATTCTCATCAGCATCAAATTGGTTACGTTTCTCTGCATAATTCAACTACACATATTTGAAAGTTTTATGGGATGAGTTTTCTAGAATCCTTTATCGTTTGCAGCATTCCCTTCTTGCGCAAATATAATTAAACTACAGATATTAGGAATTAACGATCTTTCTTCCTACCTTTCTTAAGTTTAAAGGCACATCATACACTTGAAATAATAATGTATCTATAGCCGAAATGGAGTTAATTCTTATGACATCAAAAACAGAAAAAACTATAACCTGGCTATCCCGTCCTACCTAAGCATCATGGGCTTAACTGATCGACCATCATTGCTACAGCAAAACTGAGATCTCAGGTCCATTACTGAAAAAACATATCTACTATCATGACCCTTTTTCTTCCCATAGGAGATACGTCCCGCCATTGGAGTGGAAATATCTTGACCCCTCAACAGTATTATCTCCACCAAGTAAACGAGAACCTATTTATTGCAACTTCTCATCCTTCAAGATGCCTACCTAGAAGAAAAAGATGCAAGATACAGACGTAACTATGCTTCTCATACTATTACTTTGTGTTTTAACGTCCTATAATGTAGTTTTTCTTCCTACAAATTGTTCAATGAATTCTAAAATTAACTTAGCTCGATGATCTTATTTTGTATCATGTAGTTGTGATTTAACTCCCTTGTTTAAATATAAGAGCGAAATTATCCTTCATATAATAACGTTTATATAGGGGAATTTGGATAATTCGAATGTTTTTAATTCGTATTCATCCATAATTATAATTTTTCTGAGCCTTTGAATTTTCAATTATCATTACGTTAATTATGTTAATAGTTATATGATTCGAGGTTATTTTTGAAACACTCATCATTGCAGAGAAAACTGTTTACAATATAAGCTGTTAATTGAATACAATAGAAACTACATATTAATGAAAGTTAGAAAAGCAAAATGTAGTCAAAGTTTGAAGTTAATCTCAAAGATAAAAATGTAATTAAGATATAATTTTATAAATTATTTAGAAAGAAAAAGATAAGCAATATCAGTGTAAAAATTTGAACATCTATTTTCATATTGAATTAACAGTTAAGCAATGCTTTATAACGTAGTGAATGTGAAAAATATTTGGCCGTCCTCTAAGTAGATCAGAAGTCATGTAAAAAGTAACTAGAATAACATCCTTGTGAGCTGATGAATTTTTTTTTCCTTTCTTTTTTTATTTCACATCTCTTTTACGTTTGGTATTTAACATTTTTACATCGTGATCATCTCTTAAATGCATTATTTGCAAAAAATCATTATTTATACATTACATTACAAAATAAATTTTTTCCCTGGATGATTACAATTTTGAATAATTCTAAATTAGCTCTCAAAATGTAATATAGCACAATAAATATCATAAATTTTCATAATATATCAATATAAATATCATAAATATATAAATATCATCACGATAAGTATTATTATTATTATTAACTATAATAATATTAATCTTAAATTGTCTATTTTTACAACAACACAAATGGAGAACTAACTTATGTTCCGTTGAATCGAACCACGTACATGATATTATAGTCACGCGATAAACGTAAACTGCGCATGGCATTTAAAATCGAATCTAAACGATGTCTTACGCTTTGTTGCAAGGTCACGTCGCTATTTTCGGAAGACAAAATGCAAAATAGATTCCAAAATTAAACAGATGCACTCTGTTAAACAGGTGTGTTAATTAACAGCTTTGTCAAATGAACATGAATTCTACTGAGGGAAAACCGTCGCAAGGAAACCAAGAAAGGAGATTAATTAATTAAAATCGATTAATAATCATAACATGCTATTAAAAATTGTCATTTAATAGAATTTGGCTGTTAGAATCATAATAGAAAATTCACTCGATTCAAATTTCAAATAGAAAAAAACGAGTTTAAAAATGACAAAGTCATACTTAAATAGCAGTATAGGCTCATTTTTAATTTTCTATCGTTTTAAAAGAATAATACATTAACTATTAAACCTTACATTCTTTCCATGGATTCAGGTATGATAGTTACAAATTGAAAACATTTTAATAGCTTAAAAATAAAAATTTCAATAAATTAGTAAGTAATTAAAAAAAAAAAAATTTTTTAATATATTCCCAAAAAATAAAGAGCAATTTTTCAGCTCTTTAAATATACAAATTGTAGGGCAAAATTTGAAACTTATTATTCAAAATCCATTTACAAATAAACTATAATCACAATTAAAATGCTCAAACCGCTTTTTTTTATAAAGTGAGGACATTTTGATTGGTAAAGTTTTTCAGAGTTAAAAAGATTCAGTGATCAAATTACTTTTCCATGATCACCGAAATACATGTTGTGCCTTTTTTTTTCCAAATTTTATAATGAAGTTAAATAAACAAAATTTCGAATTTGCCAGTGGTTTGTTTATAGAACTCAAGAAAAAGCATTCAATGAAATTGCATTTTTTTCCTAGACACATTTCTTTTAATCCAAACATTTCTAGACACATTTCATTTAATCCGCACGCATGTATGAGCGTAGGTTGAGCGTTCTTTCCTAGCTTTCTATTCGTATAAAATTTTCTTTGGAGCTTAGAACTATTTCCAAAAGAGAGAAAAAATCTTTCTCCCTACTTACTGAAGAGAGAGAGAAAAAAAAAGTCTCCCTATCCCTAAACAGTGCTTTGTTTTTTGACATCTAAGAGTAAAGCGCATTTTGCTGTTAACACAAATCTCAGCCTAATAAAAAGATCCAGAATATATCAGCCCTTGCTACTTGCGGTCGAGAGTGTAAAAGTAACATTGCCATATCACTACATCATATTCTCGCCTGCTCCGATACCGCTGCCATCATTCTTTTTTATAAACTAGGCCTAATGCGCGGTTTTGTCCCCATGGGAAGGAAAAAACAATCTTTTTTTTTTGGTCGGTGTCTTTTATCGTCTGCAAAAAAAGAAATAGCTGAAATGTCAGCGAGCTAAAAGCCATTCGCGATAAAATAATTTTTTTTCTTTTAAAAATCGTCTGCTGTTGCGATAGGAAGCAAAGAGGCTGATAAATTTTGGAATTTATAATCTTAATTTTACTTTCGGACTGGCAGCAAAAAGGGATTTTGAGATCAAGTCATCGAAGTGGCTGGAGAGAAAAATCTGGTAACTGGTAACAGTTAAAGTTACGAGAAACAAATATTAAACGACTCTTCTTAGAGACAGAAAAGGAGATTTCAATTCCTTTATGTATTAGCTATTAGTTAGGAATAGTGAATAGTATATTCATACCGATAAAAAGATATGGCAATAACAGTTGTTTGAAATTTAACTTCTAACATTAAAAAAAATCTCTTTAGATCTTTGAAATTTAAGTAGTTTTAAATGTTTGTGCTTATATCTAAGATAATGAAATTTTGATGATGAAAATAAATTTTGATGATTAAGTGAATTTTTTTATTTGCAATAAAATGCACTGGAAATAATTTTCAAATAAAACGAAATTCAGATTTAAAATTTTATTAAAGAATGTTTGCGATTTTTACGTTTAAGATTGAATTATCTTTTATGATTATGGTTTCAGTTAACATGTTTGTTAAAATGATACATTTCCTCTTTTTCAGTCAAAACAGGAAATTCAAAAATAATGCACAATTTAAATATAAAGAAAATCTAAATCCGATAACTTATTCGCCGAACCAAAGTTCTAAAATATACATTTTTAAAATAGATGCATGACACGTGAGTTAGTGTTTTTTTGTATTATTTTTAAGTTATTTCACACTTATTTAATAAAGTAAATAAGAATGCATATTTTGAAGCTTAGTTACTTCCGAATTAAGCATAGAATTTTGTTGTAAGGTCGTGCCTTCGTGTACCACTTTACATTCTTTATTGAACTTCTTTATAAGATTGAACCGCACGTTTTATTATTTTATTTCGTTTCATGTTTATAAACATAAAATTCTATGACCGATTTTTTCACTTGCCTCTTGAAATTCTAAAGCTCTAAAATTTTGTAAAGTGGCGTGTTTTCGATAATAATAAAATATATTCATATTTTCAAACTTAATTATTATTTTATGATTCATTTTAATTATGTTTTATTCTATGCTCGCCGCTCCGTGTGACAGCAGTTTGAGAAACAGTGTCACGATATATATGTTAGAGTAAATTTTAAGTTAAAGCATAAAAATCAGGAACTAATGAAAATAATAAAAAAAAGTTCGAGGAAATAAAGAAATGAAAAGCAAAATATCATATTTTTTTCATCAAGAAATTGGAGTTCAAGACAAAAATGTATAAAATATGAAACAAAAAAAATTATATAACTATATGAATTTTATAAAAAAGAAAATTGAATATTCATTAAAAATTAAATTATATTTTGAATATTGTTGAAATTTAATATTTGCATCTGAAATTCGTGCTTTTACAATTTTGTTTTGAACTGCAATTATTTTGACTTAAAATCTGCATTAAATATTTTATATGCATAAGTGTGTATTTTAAAATTTTGTAAATTTTAATTTAACGCTTTTTTAAAGTTTGCAAAATGGAATTTTGTTGATCTTTTACTTACTTAGTGACCTCTAAAGCTTAGAAATATTGCACAATTGTGTGTTTTTGATGATAATACAAAACGTTTATGCTTCTATAGTTATCCATTGATTGATTGATCTGAATTAATTTTTTCTATGGTAATTGACATACCTGGAGTTTCTTGGAATTAAAAATCTTTCATGCAAAATATTTTTATCGTAGAAACTACTCTTGTGTAAATATTATAATATACAAAATATTTTGAAAGACATAGTATTGGGAAATAAAAAATATAATTGTGGAGTGGTCCAAACTTTAAACGTTCCTCAGTAATACAGTGCTAATTAATTTCCTTATTTTAAAATCAGCTGCTTTAAAATTTATAAGGAATTAATAACAATTGATTGAAAAATTGCACAAAAATGAAATTATCATTGAAAAGGATAAAATTCTAATTTTAAATTGGCGTAAATTTTTTTGGAATAATTTCCTCTGAAAGTTCTGTCGAAATAATTAGATTAATTTTCAATAGCCTAAAACCGCTGCTGACATCAAACATCTGTTTCATTTAATTGCAGGAGCTTTATTTTTCTTTCTTAAATTACGTTATTAATTACGTTAAAAAATTAAATTCTTATTGTTAAATTATTACTGCGGAAAAAAAAATTCCTATTAAAAATATTGTATTAAAATAAACGGAAATAAAGGAAACATACTGATGGAACAATTCAAAATTAACAACAATTTTTTAAGACGTTTAATTTTTTTCAAAATTAATAGCAATTGAAAAACATACTATACAATAATGAAATTAAAATAACTGAAAGATAAAATTTTGAATTTTAAGATTATTTAAAAATATTTTATCTGAAATAATTTCCTTGGAAGTTAGTGTGGAAAAAGGCAAAATTTTGGTTAATATCTAATTAATTAAATATTTGATTAATTTTTGAATTTCGAACACGTTGACAGTATTCTTTATCTTATCTTAAATAATAAGTATCCAAAATTTGGTCCAATTTGATCCAGAAATAGATTTGGCACACAAATACATACATACACTTTTGGCACACAATGCATACATACAAATACATACAATTTGTTTCACTAAACATACGTTTAGTGAAACAAATTTTTATATTTTAACTGATTTAATTTATTTTTATTTTCACTGATAAAAAAAAATTAAACAGTTATTTAAAAAAAAACATTTCTTAAAAATCGAAATATATTATGAATGTGAATAATATTTAAATTTCTTCAGGATATTTTATTAGCATTGTATGCTCTTGCAATTTTTTTTTTTTTTTTGAACACCAGATTTTTTGAGAAACAAAAAAGGGTTTCCTGCTTTTTGGCAAAAATAGCTCGAATTTATTGAAATTTTCTATTTATTTTTATTCATAGTATATTTGATATTGTTTTGATAGGATGTTTTTTTATTTGGAAATATTTCTTGAATTTTCTCAAATCGTAGGCAAAAAAGTCTCTCTCTCTCTTTTTTTAAAGAACACATACTTTGGAGTTTTCTTCAAAAAATCCATGGATTTCTTTCATATCTCTTTAGAGAACTACAAAAAATGTGCATTTTGAAACTAATAAAGTTCTAGATCGGACGAAACAAACTTTGTAGTTTTGCATATTATAATTCCATACTGGCTGAGACATGTAACAATATTTTCACTCTGATTTAATTGAGCAGATTTTTAATGCTTGATATAGAGCCCGGGTGATACTGTATCAGCCTAATACTTTGTATCATGCACTCAAAAGTATCAAGTATGCAAAAATGATACAGATTAAGACTATTAGGTAGTCGATATTAACTCGATATTTTCGACTCGATTGATAATCTTGACCTTATGCGTTTTCAGTCGAGTAATGCTATATTAGTTTGATACAAAATATTAAATCGATATAGTTGGTTCGCCGGTCTGTGCCAGTGATAGAATAAGCCTGAATGATGGTTTAAAAAAACCATCATATATATTTCATTTCTAGTTACAGATGATATTTATTACATGCAGTGGGGCAAATACAATTGAAGAATATTCGCCTTCTTTTGTATTAATTAAAAGCACCCACCACATTTTTTTCCTCTTCTAAACCATCCGTCAATCACTGTGAAAATCAGTTCATGAAATTCGGGAAGGTCTCGGACCACCACCGTATCATTATAAAGTGGAGATCCCAAGAAGCGAAATATCAATTTGGAATTATATTCTTATCAATATCAGCAAACAGTCTCTGCCAGGGTCGGTTGATAATTTGATCAATATGATAATAAGTATTAAAGTATGATACTTGTATCAATATGATAAAGATCATTCTGATAAAATATTACTTATCAATATGATGCAAAGTAAAAGATTGTCCTGGTGACACTATACACATATGGTGTATTTTCTAATTATTTGCTTATATTGATGATAAGGATGTCGATGTTCGCGTTACAACGGGAAGGGGAGTGCAGTAGATTCTGAGGGTAAAGACCCTTGAGCACCCTAGGGCACCTGCGTATATTATTTATTACCTTTACCTGCAAGAAAAGTATTTCTGACGCATTTCTTTATCTTTAACTACAATGTTTATTAAGTGTTCAAGACTGATGAGCTATTCAATGAATATATAAATGTATTTTGCTTTAAACATTTTGTTTTATATTTTACAAATATGTGACTAAAAGATAGAGTTATTATTAGTAAATTAACTGAAAACAAATTAAGCACTGAACATGAATATAATTTTCAAAATATAACGATTTAAAAAATTAGTATCAATCTGCTCCTGTTCTACAAAACCGCAAATCAACTCAATATCAGCACCCAATATCAAAGCCCAATTTCATTTTGACAGAGAAAGAATCACTTACCGGTTGTATCAGGTACAAGAGAGCAACAATCTCGGCCAATACCTGATACGGCTAACTAAGTATCAATATCAATAACTAAGTATTATAGAAGCATTTTTTAATTGATAAAGTATAAAGAAATGTGAAAAGGAAATTTTTTTTTATCAAAACGCTTTAAGTATAAAATTTAGCTTTAAAAGTTAAAAAAAAATATTTATAAATAATTCTTTATTTTCATAAATGCTTTTACAAAACCTACTCTAAAGAAGCTAAATTATTAACAAAATATTTATCGAGGTAAAAATGAAAATACCATAATTAAATATAACTCGCAGTCTATCTATCGGTTCAATCAACAATTCATTTTATTGCTTGATCAACTGAATAGTTAACACAATCTGATTATTTTCTCGCATTATGGCAATCCTTAAATTACACTCAGAAATGTAATTATTAAAAATGTTTTATATTAAATATGCATGCTTTAAGCTTGTTTGTAGTCTAAATGAGAGACCGTTTTATAAGTAATGGCAATATTATATATTTACATTTAATTCCTACAATGAAAAATCGATGGCATTTAACTCCAGGATTATTTATTTAATCCTTTCTAGGGCCGTGGGAAGTATGCTTCCCACCAAATTTATCAATCTTTGTATGAAATTATGTAGGTGAGCATAAGTTCTGACAAATTTTATTAGAAACACAGAAACTTAGATGCTTTAGTTCTTTATCTCACACAAAATAATGTGTCTTGATTTGTTACGTAATTATTAATTAACCAAATTAAATTTATCTAATAAACTAAATGAATCCTTTTTCTTATTCTAATTTCAAGCCTAAAAATATTTTACCATAATATGACTAGAAAAAATGACCCTTTCAAGGGTTAATGCTATTATTTATTTTTTTGAAAATTCAATATTTTTACTTTGTTTAAGAATCATATTATAGAAAATATTAAATTTTTATTAGTGCAGATTACTTTAATTCCGTAACTCAAACAAGCCTTTTTTTAGCAACATTTATATAGAGTCATTGGTACAATTTCACTCAAGATTTAAAAATATAGATAACTTGGTGATATGGAAGAATCGGAATCAAATGTAGTAAATTATCCATTCCTCATAATTTTAAGAATTTCGTAAAAGTGGTCTCCATGAAAATTTTTCCCATACTCTCTAATAAATGAGTTATTTTCACATCCATCTTCATAAAGTTATGGATCTTGAATTAGATCATGAATGCCGAGAGGTACTCATATTTTTATTTTAAGAATTTCGTACATAAGAGTTTTGTGCTTTATAGTATAGAAAAGAAAATCGAACGGGAATTTTGGATCTCTTTTTTTACCCATTGAGACCAAAATTTGTTACAGAATAATTTTTATAATATAACGTATCGAATTTCATTTATTTATGTTATTGTGTTTTCGTGTTATCACGTTTACATGTATTCAGAAGTACAGACTGACAGACGGACAGTCCTTTGACGAATTTAATTCAAAATTTATTAAGGATTTACTCTTTAGATGCTAAAATTGTGTACTCAATTTCATCTATCCAAGTCGTTGCGTTTACCTGCATAAGGAAGTACAAACTGACAAACTTCAACATGTTGATAGATGTGGTACAAAATTAGTTACAAATCAAACAAAATTTGTAGTACAAAGGTTGTTACAAAATGAAATAGTGACAGATATTATTCCAAAGATAGATCTTTCCGGATTTGCTGAAGTCTAAAGAGCAGATATTCGTTAAAATTTGGAGATCGATTTTTTTTTTGCTGATAATACAATACTTTCTCTTCGTATAAATAAAAATAAAAATAAGAAATCGGAAATTCTAAACTTTCTGAAGATTGAAATGGTAGCTAAAGAATTGCTAAAAGTGAATATAGATCCATTAAGAGTAATTTACCAATTTACTGAATGGAACTAACCACTATAATTTTTTCCAGTTGCAAAGATAAAACCACAAATACATTTACTTCGGGATTTTAATCCGTGTTTTCAATAGTAATTATCTGACGAACTTCTACGGAGCTGGTTGCGAATAATCGGTTAGTCCTAATTACGCCACCAGTCCGGATCTGTTTTTTACAATCCCCTAGACGATCTTCACGCGTCATACATCACTTCTCCGACACCCTTCCTTCGTGATACCACCTCGCAAAAAATAAAAGAAGGAAGATCCCACAGAATTTGAAATAGTAGACCCAAAAGGGGAGGAAAAAAAAAAAGAATATCGTGAAAGGTTTCCGCATCCCGCCGCCACCGCCCTTCTCCGAAAAGTTTTCCAGCAGATAAGTTGCCAGCATCCTGCGCGATTCATCTTAGTCAAGTCGTTTGGAGAATGTTGTTCGGGACACCCTGTCACTCCCCATTGGGCGCAGGGTGCGCCAGCGCCACGGGGGAAGATCTTGTCGTTTGGCACTGCTAAGCCAAGAGACATTTGATGTTATTAACACGGCTTAAGCGAGTCAACCGCTGATGAGTTTCTTGCCTTGGAGATGTCGCCTGACGTTTTTTTCTTTCTCCCTCCACTTCCTCAGACGATAAAGGGAGCTCGCGAAGGGACTTGAACTTGGAGAAGATTAACGTCGTGATAAATGATTCTGGCAGTTTTGGTGCCTGGGCCTCAAAGAGGTACCTCAACAGACGATATTCCGAAGGATGGGGGTGAGGGATGTTGACGACAGGAGTATGTGACGCACGTGTCTTCCGAAGTGTAAACCAATCTTCGGAATTTCATTCCATGCTTGTTTCGCTAATAATCCTTTTTGGAGTTTTGTACCAGTCACATGAGTTATGGAGGGCTGGGGCCTAGCAAAAATGTCGTTTGACATTTACGTCGGTGGTGGTGCCTTGCCTTCTTTGCAAGTCATTTGTTAACTGCCGAAGTCACTTTGGAGCAACTAATAGTTAAATGTGTTTATTATTGTTTGTGAAAGTAGCAGAAAATAAATGGCAAGTGGAAATTTTAGTTCAAAGCCAATCGTTAAAAAAAAAAAAAAAAAAAAAAAGATACACAAGCAGATTTTAGAATAGTTGCAAATAATTATAGTTTTGTTGCGAGTCCTTCAACTAAAATATAGCTTCATTTCAGTTTTTTTAAAAGCGACTGAAATACTTAGAACGTAGAGGTAAACATTTAAATAAATAATTCATATGAAATGGAAAATAATAACAAGTAATACAGTGAAACTGAGATATTTAATTGCTTTCTCTTGTTCGAAATATAGAGGGAAAAAATATTATAATCGTCAAAAAAGTTGGACTTTAATAAATGTAAATGTTTAGAATGTTCGTCTTTTATATTTTCCTGAATGTGAAATTCCAAGTTTTGGAAATGTCTCTCTATTAACACAACAAGTTAGAAAAATAAATGGAGATAAAAAAAATCTTTAAAGGGTAAATTACATATTTGCCATTACAGATAGGAGAAAGTAAGCATAATAATTTAAACTGCAACAAGCCTGAAGAATTAAATCTGGTATGTAGTCTTAATACTAACTATAAAACTGCCCAAAATTTGAATAAGTTCCGACAGAGTTAACTGTTGTCCGTCTATGTATATGCAAATGAATACAATAAATCTAAAACGCAACGAATTAGATAAACGAAATTATATTTCACCTATAAATTTTAGAATTGAGTCAAATTAGGAATACATGTAAAATTTCTCATTGTAATTCTTTGCATTTTTGGATTATTATGTTTGACAATTTCTATTTTTTTGTGACAATTTTTATTTTTTGTCGGATTTAAAGATTTTTATAATTTTTTTTGTATTTGAGTCTAATCAATCTTAAAAACTTGCGTGCCATAAGTTGCAGTAATATATATTTATGAGATTAATAATATTTAATTAATGTATCGATGAAGGAGCTTTTTTAAAATAAAACTGAGAAGAACAACATTCTGAAACCATAAGGAGAGTTTGAAAAAAGGGATAATTGTTTAAATTAATAGCAATTTGAATTAATTATTGCTTAAAGAATGGAATCAATTTACGATCGCATGACAAGCTTCAAATATGCTATATCTCTTTAAAATGTGAGTCTCTTGTGCATCTGGCAAGAGAAAAACAAATTAACTTACGTCACAGCACAAAAAAGTAGAATGTACGAGAGTTAAATATAAAATGACATACCCAGCCATATATTGTGACTCACTGTGACATCTTGTGCATTTACCAATTTTTTTTTTCTATGGCTGATAACTAAGTTATGATTATTATAATAAGAACATGCGAATTTTTTTAATTTGAAAAATGTATTTCATTTATCTTTATCTGCGTCATTTCGATCTTATAACATAATATTTAATTTTGATTGACGATAAAATTATGATTTAGATCTTTCGAATTCCGAAAAAAAGATTTTCCCAACAACAGACGATATTTCAGCAACTGGATCTTCTGCCAGCTCCTCGAACCATGAAAATCTCAATCGTTGGCACCTTGTTAAGTGCTGTTGTAGGGTTGAGGTTCGAATAACGCGGTCCGTTCGGTGGTTTCACCTCCCCATAGGGACCGAAACAGGAGTGCTCCGCCACGAGGTTTGGCGGTTGCAGATAAAAATCACTTTGGTAAATGGAGAAATGGAAAATCACTGATCGACTCCATTTTTGACCATGTAAAGATTCAAACTTAGAAAAGCTAACTAGATGTAGCATTATGCTAGGTTCGGTGCTTGGAATCTACTTGGGATATATTTAAAAAAAATGATTAGTTTGACAGATAAATTTGACAGGAATAAATCTTTTAGTACAATAGGTAGTTACTGTATTATTTAGAAAAATAAATTTCTCAAGCAGTAATGTATAGAATGTCAACTCTAATAATAGCCCAATAGTCAATTTCTAAAAGATCTGAGATTTAATCCCATTAAAAAAATTCTTTAAGTGATTGGAAAATTTTTATTTAATATTATTTGAGGCATTAAATGCATTCGGGAAAAAATTTCGATGCTTAAACTTTTAAGTGGTGTTCGAATTATATTTGTCACCTTTAATAAAATATTCTTGACGCATGAACATTTAAAAAAATACTTCCAAGCTTTTGCGAAAAAAAAAACTGACGAGGTACGAGTTTTTCAATTTCGTTATTTAAGGCAATCATTGACTCATTTTAGGACACACCCTCTTTTGATTTGCGGACCTTCTTCGATGTGGTCTTTGAAATGGTCTAATATCATCAAAAACAGTAACATTCAAAGCTCGGTCACTTTGGGATACATTATATTCGAGCTTCTTTCTTTTGGTGAGTGGGTTCCAAACTGCAGTGCGGATCTGTAATTACGGAGACAAAATGATACCGAGTTTCATTTATCCAGTTTAGTGGTCCCAAACTATGGAATGTGTACTCTTGAGGAAATTCAAGGGGATAGACTAAAAATACGCGAAAATAATGTCTATAACAGGCAGAAATGTACAATATCAGATAATAATTATAAAAAAAGGTATCGAATTTTGTTTTTCCAGGTGTATGTGAAAAGAGATAGTTATGTAAGCCCGAAAGCATCTTAGGTAATTGTGAAAGAACAATACTAAATATATTCACATATTTTCTTCTTATGTGTTTATTAATAACAAATATCGCAGCTTCAGATATGAAATTATATTCTTTTTCATTTGAGCATATTTTTATAAACTCTATGAAACAAACTCGAGGATTACATTGAAATTACGTGAAGTTATATTCCTCACGAAGAAACTGTATCTTTTATCATAAGATAATGAGAAAATAGCTGAACGCCATTTTATTTATTTGGATATGGAACTACAACTTACTACTATAAACCAGAGAGAATGGTTTCCCTGAAATTTTCTCGTATGTTCTTTGATAAATGTATTAGAGTACTGACAAGTGCCGAAATTTCGTATATTAAAGTCTACATTTTTAAGTTTTCGATTTTACATGATGGGCAAAAGTGCAGGCTAACTGACTGTCAACCCCTTGACGAATCTGATTTCAAATTCCATCTGTATATGTACTCTTTAGATGTTAAATTTGTGTATTTTCAAATTTTGTCATTCTGTCTTCATTTTTTTAGTTATCATACTAATTCATATTCCGACAATCCAGTATGACAGGCTTCCTCTGAATGGATTTCATTCAAAATTTGAAGGAAATCTACAAATTTAGTGCACAGATTTTATACGTCTTTGCTCAAATAATTTTTAAGATATCATATTCACAGACGGATAAATATAATTCCAATAATGTTTTTTACGACATAAAAAATATGTCTTAAATGTGGAAATTCTTCGGAATTTTTAATTTAAATTTACTGACATTTAAAATAACATTTTTTTTTGTATCTTTCATACAAGAGAAAAGTAAAAATGGAATAAAATGTAAACTCACAAATAAATCCTATAATCATTCTTATACAGACTGTTTGACTCTTTAACTAATTTTAGCCTTTAACTTTATTAATAGAAACTTATTTTCATGAATGGATAATTGGAGAGAGGGGAACAGTATGGAGATGTATTTCAAGGATGGTATTCTGAGATTTCTTTTTCCGACTTTCTGCGTTTTTGAGTTATCAGGCTAAGTCCTCTGAATAATGAAAGTGTTGAAACAGTTGAAAACATTTTTAAATATATTGAAATCAGAGAAAAACATTAGAAAAGAAATACAATTTATATCAATGAAAAAAATGTTTTCTAAATTTTAAAGTCAAGTAAAAAATAAATTTTGTGAAATAAAAAACTCCAGAAAAAATTTGAATTAAAAATTTGACTTAAATTTTGGAAATCCTTTCCTTAATAAGCACTTACTACCCAAGAGGTAACTGTGTCGAATTTGGTATCTCTTGGTGCAACGATCTAGTCTAAAAGGCATTTTAAATAATGAATAACATCATGATATAACATGATGCAACTAAATATAAAACAAATATAAATGAAATCATGTGGGAAAAAAAGTGAATGTGATTTGATAAATTATTTATAGCATCTTGAAATTCGAGTAAAGAGTTTAAAGTATTTTATGATTTGAAAATGTAAATTTTAAATTAGTTTGTATTTTTAATCTATGTAAGATAGAACTATAGATAATAGCGATTTCAATAATACACAATAGATGAAAACGGAACTGGAAATGGTGATATTTTAAACTGGTAATTTCATTTATGTAGTGAAGTAATTTAAAAATAACATTTGAACTATTCTTGTTTTTTTTTTTTTTGCCCTTCCAAACTTTACTTATTTTAGGCAATTATGTTAAAAAGATTTCGAAATAGCATTTATTTATAGCGTATTTAAAAGATAAAAGTGCAAGAACATTTTTTTAAAAGCATTTTTTTAAAGAATGAAAATTTTACTATGAATGGTGCACGGAAAACGTTATATTTAAAAAAAAGAATTAATAAATATATTGAAATTTTCTATACATGTATCAATAACCTTTGAGGATATAATGGACCGCAGATTTTTATATAATTTCATCTAGTTATGTTTCATAATCAATTTCAGTTCAAAATATAGAGAAAACAAAAAAAAAAATTCATTAAGTTTTAAATATTCATAAAATATTTATTTATCAGAATAGTTTTTATCTTGTGATATATTACATTTTAGATAAATTGAGAAGTGTATAGGCCAAATGGAAATTAAATATTTCTATTATTTATACTTTATATATTTTTATATATTTAAATATTTTTAATATTTCTATTATACTGTTTTTCATAACATTTAAAATGTTGCGAAGATTTTATTAACTAAAATGTGCTCTTATTTTTTCAAAATTTAACAGTAATGTGTGCATTTTTTTTGTCTTCTAATTGTGACCTTTTAAAGTAATTCTGGATTTTAGGTTCTATAAAGATATTTTTAATGCATTTTTTAAAAAAAAATTCATTTCCGAACCAAGGCGGATTCTTCAAAAACTTGACGTGGTTCAAAATGGAGCTCTGAATCAACTCCTTGCCTGAACGTATGTCTGGCTCTTCCACCTTGTTTCCCGTGCATGCTAATTCTGCAGGGATCGTGTTTGATTGACAAGCCGAGAGAAAAAAATTATTTTTCGCCCCAGAGAGCCTCGATGTCATAAATCATGCGAAGGACACAAAATGGTCGTACGTGTTTACGCCCCTCAAAAACTCCACCCCCTGCCCCATTATCTCTCCCTCTCACCATCCTCTATGACAGGAAGGATGCGGATGATAAAAACGAACAATTAGAACGCAAGGGGATGCAGTACTCATACGAACCTGCTATCGACCGTTTAGAGAGGAGTTATATCGAAAAGCGAAACCGTATTAATGGTAATTTAGTTCTACATTTAATGCGCATTTCTAAGATTCGCCAGTTCAAAAAAAGTCATTTCATGCTCTTTTATTTAACTTGGTTTCTTTCATGTTAAGAAATTTTACAATCGTATAAGGGAATCTTGTATGAATTTTTACCTCGTTTCCTGATAGGCTAGCTTTGTGTAAATCTATGCTCAATATACCACTTTAATATTTTTAGAAATCGATTAATTGTAATTAAATTTTGACTCTACATTATAGGCGCTATCTAATAGAAAATTTGAAAAATCATTAATTATCAAATACTATAAAAATTAAAATAAAGATAAGTGAAAAAAAAGCTATATATATCTATATATAAGTTTTGGACGTAAAATCAGCATGAATTTGTTAATCGGCATTGGTAATTTGTAGGTTGTTTACTTGCTTCCCTTGGCAAAAATCTAAAACAATGCTACAACCCTTTTTTTGTTTGATTTAGATAAGACAAACAGTTTCGATTGTAAATTGATATCGTCGAAAATGAGAAGCTAGGGCAAATGAGCGTTGAAGAATCATTCATAAGCGGATGCAGGAGGAATGAATATAATAGAGGTGTAAAATATTTTGTGTGCAGAGCGAACTTTTCGAGCTACAGGAGCATAGTTGTAGGGCTATGACAGTACTTTGTTTCTCTTTGTTTGGCACGTTTCAGGGTAAAAAAAAGAAAAGAAGGAAATTCAAATAAAAAAAAATAGGCGATAGGAAAGACAAAAGGAAGAGGTATTTACATTTAGAGGTATTTACATTTAAAAGAATGGAGTGAACTCAAATTATTCTTTGAATTGGGTGGTGTAAAACCACTCAACTTTCTGCATACCACCCCTTAGTGAAATGCAATCGTCGAAAAGTGCTAGTTCCGGAATCCTGAAAAAACTAATAATTCTCGTTTATAGACAAATAATTAATTGAAATGTATTAATGCTATATTAGGAATTCAAATAATGGCCAATTTTTAAAAGAAAAAGTGAAAAGTGGAATTAGAAGTTAAAGTTTTGTCTCAATTTTTAAGCCGATCATTTTTTAAGGCGAATTCATTTTCCGATTACCGTTATGTTCAAGAACACTAAATTTAATGTACTTCAAGACTCAATCTCTGAAAATAAGACTTTTTTTCAAATATAATCTTAATTTTAATTTATTTATTTTGAACATTGACCTTTATTTGAATTTATATAATAGCACTTTTTAAAATAGGATTTTTTCGGTTTGCTAATTCTGATTGATAGAAAAGTACTTATTGGCTTCTTTCGTTTACCCTGTTTATTCCAACAAAATCGAATTTTTCAAAAATAAATAAATAAAAATTAAAAAAAATAAAGCAAATATTAATCCCAATTTTTTTTTTATCAATTATTCCTTTCAACAACACATACTAATCTGGAAATTCAAAAAATTTGTTGACATTAAGAGAAAATAAAAATGAAAAATATTTTTTTCCGAATTTCGACATTTTTAAATTTATTACTGATCTAATTAAATTATTATTACACTCTGTGACTAATTTTATAGGTATTTTTAATACCTATTTTTTAATCTAAAGTTTTCCTCCCATATTAATTTTTTTTAGTTGCGAAGAACCGACTTTATTTTCTGAAATACCCTCACCTCCTTATCCGGTGGCATATCTGGGGGCCAATTTGAGATCTATTTTGAATAGAAAGCTCAACGTCTTAAGTTAATAAAATTGCTATTATGTATTTTCTACATATTTTGCCAGTTTTTCATGGTAGTTCAACTGGACTAATTGAGGCTGTGAGGTCGAATTCCACTTCCATACCTCCTACGGGGAGAGTTATACCGTTGATGGTGATGATCAGGACTCACGATTAGTTCTCGCCTCCATACTTACAGCGATGGGGATCATTCAGATTATACGCATGCTTAGGACTAATAGAAATAAGTCCGAAGTGGTTCAATTTTTAAATATGCTCTAACTCTTTGCATACTTTGAATAAGTTAAGGATAAAAACTATTTTTTATTTATAACTCATCAATTGCATATATAAATATGGTTTTGGAAAATTCACAAAGAAATGAGAATTCGAGAGCTCTCAAGCAAAGAGATGTAGCTGTGCAATCATTTTGTTAGACATCTATATGCGTAAATCTTCCCATTTATTAATAAAGCTTTCCTATCCTTCAACATCTTAAGTATCATCCAAGTCGATCGTCTTTTCATAAAAGAAGAAATCTCGAAAGAATAAGAACTCTGCAATGGACAAGCGTGTTATTTTATTTCCTACAGTCACAAAGAAATTATACTTAAAAAAATTTCTCAACAAATGAAAAAGATTATTTTCCTTCAGAATTCTCAGACCACACCCAAACGCCAGCAACCCTATCCCAAAACAACGAATTCAGATCCATCCTATTCATCGTTTGGCGATTCAGACCACACAATCAGACGCCCACCTGGTAAAGAGAAAGTGTGCATCCGTGAGCATAGAAGCACCCATTAAGTCAACAACCTGCACTGAAGCACCCTTTTGGAAGAGACGTCGCGGCCGGTGGTCCGTCTCATTGATAGTCAAGAGAGTCGCAGGTATTGTGCCGGACGATCAAAAACAACAAATGGGGACACTTCAAAAGAAGAAGTTGTTCCTTGTTCCTGGTCGATTGCAAATGCGTGACCACCCGTTTATGAAGCAGGCAGCATGGATGGATGAGGGGCATCCTTTTTTGTATTTCAATTCTCTGTTTTTATCTCGTTTTTTTTTGTACAATCAACACGTGTTTTCTTGAAGATCTACTGAATCCAACTCTTCTGCTTTCTACTTTCTCGCATACATAGTATAGAAAGAATAACCAGGGTCTCATTGAAACTTTTTTGTATGCTCCCAAATAAGGGCTCATAAAAATTGTGGACCTTGTGGCGTGAACGACATAGATATATTTTTTATAGATACATTATTTTTTACAACATTTTTTATAGATACATTATATTATACAACATTTTTATAGATACATTAATAATATAATACAATTGCTCTAAAAAGAAGTATGAAAGGGTTTCTAAGAGTAATAACGTACTTACAGGAAGCTGTCTTAAAAATTCTGGTTCAAGCCCAATGTCTATGAATTGATAATTCTCTTTCAATCATCTCCTGTTATGGGAAATTTTTGAATAATATAACGGATAATCATTCTTGAAATTCAAGTATTTGAAAACTATATATTTTTGATTCAATTTTAGAGTTCCACAGTGAACTTATTAAGTTCCCATAAAAATTATGACCATTAGATCGGTCCATGAAAAATTCAGATAATTTTCTTTGAACAGATCGTTTAAAGATTCATTTATTACTTAATGAAGTTTTTAATTCACTTCTTAGATTTTTAAAGAAAGTTAAATGAATCAAGTTATAATAAAACTTACGGAAAGTCAATGAAAAATTTCTAAAAGCGCATAATCTTTTTGCTTATCGTATGCTCATTCACTCCTTCTGTATTATGGAAATATGTACTGATAAATAAAATAACCATATCATAACCATTCTTGGATATCAAACCAACCATTCTTGAATATCAAATATTTGAAATACGAGCTGCTGCTATTACAACAGTCACCTACAACCATACCCTGATCATTCCGCAAATCCGTATGCAAAACCACATCACAGGTTCAAGAATACTCTTTCCGCATGATTCTGAAAAAAAAAATAATAATAAGAGAGGGAGACGGGAAGTACTAGATAGATCTCGAAATGGATAAATATCATGATCTGCGTGGCAAAACATTCCTGTCACTCAGGCAAGATATTTAAACCTTGTTACCTCTCGTGTTGCCTCTTTCCGGGTTGACATCGAAGACAACAAATATTTGTAACTCTATTTATCAACTTTTTCCTGCGGAGGCGAAAACTGCATTAGGGTTGGCAGGGACGTAATCTTTGCCTCGTATGCAGATGGGCTTCCTGCACCCAAACCTTAATCTTATTTCCGAACCACCTTCTTTATTATAGGGCTGCCTCGGCATCACTGCGAAGGAGAATGGTGTGGTTTGAGATCTACTGGTATTTTTCGAAATAAAAAAATGTGGTTTCCATAAAGTTTAAAATTTTCAGTACTCATTCGTCAGGTTTGTTATCATGAATACAAAATGATTATTTATGAAATCTCACATTTTTTTTTCTCCTTGATTGCAATTTTATTTAAATATTTAGGGATTTCAGTTGTTGAAAAATAATGATACAATTGCTTTTTTTAAGCACTGGAGACAGTCTCTTTGGAACTTTCTCACATACTCCCTATCAAAGATGTAATCCCTCCGCAATTCCACTCTAGAAAATTTTAGACCTTCCACAAAGTCTTGAACCCACATAAGCGTTCTGTGCTTTGTAGTGTAATGAAGAAAATGTTTAGAATATTTATGAAGAATATTAAGAAATGGAAAGAATATTTATCACAGATCAAATTTCATTTATGCAAGTTGTTGCATGTTTGAGTTTTCACACTTATATGAATGCGAATGTACATAACCAAACAACGGCCAACCTTTGAAGAATTTGGTTCATTTTATATGCTTAAACCGTGCACCAAGCCTTTTTTTTTTCATCCACCTCATTACGTTTTGTAGTTATTGCATTCTATTAAACAGGCAGACAAACTTCCTGTGTATGGGTTTCGTTTAAAATTTGACAGATTTATGTATTGAATAAAAACAAAACATACCAAATATCCGTCTACATTAAAGCAGTTTTTGATTTATCATTCCAACAGACGGACATAATTCCAAAAATGTGTTGTTTGGACTCAAAAAGTTCTGAAACTTGGACATTCGGGAAAATCTCGAGGTTTAATTTTTCTTTTTGGATGATTTTAATAAGAACAAAAATTAATTATTTGATAAAATGAAGAAAAATAAACAAGAAATTTACCAAGAGTAAATATCTATATTAATTAATATCCTGTTCTTCAGGTACAAGAAAGTTATACTGCGATCGAGAGCATCTGCATAACATTTATTTACTTCACTCAAACTTACCCGCAACATCAGCGCGAGAAGTTTTGATTCTCAGTTCCGGATCTATTATCTCAAGGCCTTAAACTATGCTCCAAGTATTTTACCATGTTCCAGGTCTCATCGAAGTTCCTCATTAAAATAAAATCACGGAACAGCCTTCTACCATTCCGCCTCCAAAACTCCACCTACATGTTACCAAGGATATACTGCAATGGTGGAAAATCTATCTGCTTATAAAATTATGAATGGAAGTATATATACAGTGTGATTCAAGTGTATTTTGACAAACTTTAAATTTAGGTCAGGTATTCAGAAGCTATTTTCACAAGAAAATATGGGTAACTCCAAGTAAAGTTATAAATTTACAATGTCAAAAGCAAAAAAAAAAAAAGTTCACAATTGTTAGAATGCAAGATAGCTATATCGATTATTGATGATAATCGCAGTTAAACGGTTAAAATCATGCAATCTAAATTTTGGAGAATTACTATTCTTTCACTTTGTATACTCTATGCAAAAGTAAACGAAACGGATGAATTAATGTGGACACCTGATTATTTTTTACAATAAATTAGATTTTTTTTAAAGTCGAAAGATAAATAAATAACCTGTTCCAACATTATTCAGTATTATTTTGATTATGATTTGCAGATAATTACTTCAAATTAATTAGTTAGCAAATATTGAAATGTTTCAGCAACTCTCTGGATATCTGCTCGGATTTTTATTTGAAATTATTTTCAATTTTATCGAAAAAAAGTCTGATGTGTTTTCTAATTTGTAGTGGAGAAATGTTGCATTATTTCAGTTATCGACTAGATTTGACCTTTATTATGACAGTTCGATTAAATATTTGAAACCGTAAAGCAGTGTAACAATGTAAATGTGGTTTCTGAAGTAATTTTTACTAGGAAACGCACTGTCATTGACATTAGAAACACATTGTTTATATTTAGATGTGATCAATTGAACGCCTTGATAAAAAAAAAGCAGTCTTTACGTTATTTTAATAGCAAAATATACCATCTGATCCTACGAGGAGAAGCTTATTGTTCTGAAAATAGTTCCGACGATTATTTTTCTATATTTATAAAATCAGCTGAAATCGGACCACAAGCATTTAACAGGATTATCGATTTTTTTTGAATAAGAAAATAATCAAGAAATCAGCTAAAATAATAAGTAGTCTTCATAATTGGCATCAAATTAAGTTATTACTTGCGTGCATATATTTAAAAACAATCAAAAGAAGCTAAATGCTGACTCAAAAAGAGCAAAAATTAAAAACATTCTGGATATTACGTGGTTTTGCATCTATACTAGCATTATAAATGTGAAAGTTTAGATGGATGGATGTTTGATAATCAATCACGCGAGAACGGTTGAACGGAATTGGATGAAATTTAGCACAGAGATAGATTATAGTCTGGAATAACATATAGGCTACTAATTATTCCGGTTAATTGAGTGGTTAATTTTTTGTTAATTAAAAACTAACTTTCCCACCAAAGTCTTCATTTCCTTACCGCCAAATGAGTAGGGCTTCAGTTGTTTTTCTTTCTCACGCTAAAGAGCGTAGGCTTAAATGTTTTCGATCGATTATTTCAAACGATTCTGTTTATTTTCCTAATGTTTTATGCATTTAAAATTAAACATTGTTAATTAATCGATCTTTCGGATTCATTCTGAAGTACTTTTAAATTAAAATAAAACAAAATAAAGGAAATAAAAAAATTTCTAATCTGCATTGCGTTACCCTAACTGGGGTAGAAAAATCACTCATTTGCGTTACGCCAACTGGCATTGAAAATTCGCGCATGCGCAGTGTGTACTGATTGTTGACAACTATATTTTCATTTTTTTTTTAATTTTAAAAATTATGTGTATTATACTGTTGTAGCTATCTCAAACTCGATCGATAAATAAAATAGACTTGACTTGATTTTAAAGATACGGACTTGATTTTTTATTTTGTTTTATTATATTCTTTTAATAAATTTATTTATAGCTTAAGTACATCGTTTTTTTAGGTTATTTTTTATTTATTTTTATTTTTTACTATTTGTTATTATTTGATACGTTTTCGAAATGCCCAGGAAACGCAAATCTCATCTATCGAAGAGGAGTAATAAAGCTCGGGCTATGAAAGTAGCTAAAGACCTGTTTGCAATTTTAGTGAGTACTTGCGGACTGTTAAACCTCCTCCAGCTGTGGGATACCATACAAGGATGCTTTATAGGAAGATGCCGTGTTTAGGATGGAGGGCACTCACAATGACCTACTCATTAACGGAACTTTGGTATTGATTGAGGATAAAATGATTGCCATACCTGGAAAATGTCTCGCTGATTTCGGCCTACCCAACCGCAGAGAAGAGGAGAATTATCAAGCGAAGTTGTGAAGGAGCTAAACTACGACACCGCGGTCTTAGAAGTGCACTTTAATGAAATGACACTACGATTACTTCCCAAGTATCGTCACGTCTACGAAACGATTCTGCACCTAGTAATAGTGGAGAGGAGGGATTATTCTTTAATGACGCACCAGGGGGTACGAGTAAGACGCTTGTGCTGATTCTGTTAGCCCAACTCCGCAAGGACCGCAATATAGCTCTCGTTGTAGTTTTCTCGGGTATAGTTGCAACTTTGCTTAACGGTGGCTGAACTGCACATTCCGTTTTCAAATTGCCGCTTCATCTTGCAAGCGAACATACCTCATACATGCAACATCACCAAAAACAGTGGTCGGGGAGTTCTTTTGCAGCAGTGCAAGTATGGGACAAGTGCACAATGTCACACAAGCAGGCATTAGAGGCGTTAAATCACAACCCGCAGGACATCTGCGGCAACCAGGCGCGGATGGGTGGCATTGTCGTTTGGCGCGCAGATGATTTTAGACAGACACCCTGTTATTGAGAGGGCCATACCGGCGGATGAAATAAACACATGTCTCAAGGCGTCGCCACTGTGGTCTAGGGCTGAAAAGCTCCATCTTACGAGCAACATGCGCATCCAACTGTACAACGACCATGAATCAGGTGTCTTTGCAAATAAGATTCTGAATATTAGAGAGGGAGAGGATGCAGATTGGATAATTCTATTTCCAGAAGAATTTTCCTATCCAGTGGTTACAGAAGATGAACTTATCATGCAAGTTTTCTCCAATTTGGAGGTTAATACAAATAATGAAGAATGGTTGTGTGAGAGGGCAGTGCTGCCACCAAATAACAAGTGAGTCAATAAAAAAAATAAAAAATGTAGACATGATCGTCGGAAATTCAAAACTATACACATCTATAGAAACTGTGATGGCTAATGACGATAGTACTACCTACCCCTTTGAATTTCTCAACTCCTCACAATTAATAGTTGTATCTTCGCATAAGCTGGAGCTTAAATTTAGCGTTCCAGCTCTGCTGATCCGAAATCTTGATGCACAAAGAATATGAAACGGCACCAGGCTTCGTATCAGAGAGTTTGGCAGTAATATCAAAAAAGCTACCTTTATTACAGGAGCTGCTAAAGGAGACAGCGTTTTAATTCCCCGCTTATCTGTTATTCCAAACCTCTTGCCATTTTGCTTCAAGAAGTTGTAGTTTCCCTTAAAATTGGCTTTTATAATGACGATCAACACATCCCAGGGCCAAACCAGGGCTTAATGTTGTATACACTATGGTATTAGAATAAAAATAAATGTTGAAATTTTCCCGTAGATCTTTCTCAATCAGTTACAAGTTTCTTGATTATATCATATTAGACTCTGCTTTCAACAGCACTATAATGATACGGTTTGATAACATTTTACATTTTGATCAGACCGTCAGTTCTCTTACATATACATTAAAATTTCCACGTGAACGTATTCGCGGGTAATAGCTAGTCATATATAAATATACAATGGAAGGAGAAAATTATAATGAACGCAAATTTTCATATTTGACTGCTCATTATATTATATGCTAGTGTAAATTTGATAACTAAAAAAAATTGCTTTTATTGTGCTTAGAAAAATTCTAACTTAATTTGTGAATCTATTTTTTTTTTTTTAATGTACCGATGCTAACAATTTTAATGGGCTTTTTTATTACTTTTAAAAGCATTTCTTTCAAAGGTAAAGGTACTTTTCAAATGAAGATAGACTATGAAAAAATTCTACTCATTTTTACTCTCTCTTATACGAAATGTAGAGGAAATATTGCAATCGACAAATAAATAAATAAAAAATAAACTCGAGATTTTGACGAATCTTCACATTTCAAATCTTCCTGAATCAGAAAAACATATTTTTGGCATTATGTTTGTCTGTCCATCTGTCTGTGAATACGATTATTAAAAAACGTTTTGAGCTAGATGGATGAAATTTGGTACATGAACCTATAGCCTAGTTTGTATATTCATATCAAATTCTAAACGATATCCATTCACAGGACATCTGTCTGTCTGTCTGGCTGTTCGAGTGTAAGTGAGCCCAACAACTACAAAACGCAAATAACTAGATTGATAAAATTTCGTATACAGGTTTAATGAAATTATAGATTCCTATCGAATTTTGAACAAAATCTGTCGAACGGTCGACCGTTCGTCTATGTGTACTTTCAATTATGTGTAAATGCAATAGCTTAAATCAGTGAAATTTGGTTTGTAATCTTCTGCTTGTATTAACTATAATTCCGATTCAATTTTGCTTTCAGTCAATTCGGTAAAAGCCATTCAAAATATACATTCTTACGACAGATTCAGTAAAATGATAGATGAAGGCCAAATATCTGTATTTCGTAACTATTGTTCACTAATGTTCTGCAAAGTAATTGTGGTTTTATTGTGTGTGGGGGGGGACAAAAAATTTACGGGTGAATATGCGAGAATGTTTCGGGAAGACTACTCCACCATATTGCATTTATTATTGAAATTACTTCCCGTTCATGGTATATAAAAAGTATATTTGGAATTAAAACCAAGTTCATCCATATTATGGCTGAGTTATTTGTCTGAATATTCATTTGAGAGCACAAAAACGAAATTGAGATCTTATTTTTATTTTAACAAAGATCTTAAATCAGAGATTTCCAAACTATAATACACCTCGCTTTAAACTACCAGGCGATAAATTCAAGGATATTAGAAAGATTGTTGCGCTGTTGATTATTGCAGAAAACACGAAAAATAAGGAATTAAAAGGAGAAAAAAAATAATAAAATTTGGTTTTTATAAGTTCATGTCAATAATTGATGTAATACCAGTCCGGGAAATATTTGATAACAGTGTAAGATGAGAGCAAGATGCTCAGTGTTAAAGTAATAAAATATTTAATATATTTCGGGAATACAAGTCGCATATAAATATAAATAACAAACATTATAATAATCTAGCCTAAATTTCTAAAGCTTAGCCTCATAAAATTAGTTCAAAGTTTGCCAAGAAATTGTTTTCAGTTTCAATAGTTTATTAAAATATATCTTAAGTTAATGCAAAATTATCTTATCTTTTTTTTATATATTTTAGAACCAGGAACTCATACAATTGTAAACCAGAGCCTGAGTTTATAAGAAATCACTTCTCTGTCTCGCTTAGAAGAATTGCGAACCTTGGGCAAGATTGTGAGCCTAGGAGTTCTCGGATTTTTTCTTTCAGAGTTCCGAATAAGAGTGTTTTGTACTTTTCAGGACATTGAAGAAAACCAAGTATGCCGTTTGATTTTGATTATGGATTAAAACAAAACTGATAGAGAGTCAAAATTTAAGTTAAGAAAATCACATGCCAAATTTTATTTATGTAAATCTCTACGATTTTGAGTTATTGTATTTAAATGTATGAGAATATACACTTTAATTGATGGGCAACCCGTTTGGTTCAAAATTAGATATAGAATTTGATATCAAATCTAATATAAAATTCGATAAAAATCAACAAGGTTGGTATAAATGCCACGCACCAAACATCATCTATCTAGCTCAATGTATTTCCAATTTACCTTGTTCACAGATGTTTGTCGAATTCGGGGAAATCTGAAACGTGAAGATACGTCAAAACTTTGATCTCGAAGATTGCATTACTTTTACTTCGTACATTTTATACAGGAGAAAATTAAAGCGGAACCAAACGTAAAATCAAAACTAAATCCTACAAATGTTACAAAGTAGTTTAAGCCCTGAACATTTTTAATGGAAACTTCTTTGCGCAAAACGTAGTTGGGACAGCGAGGGACATGAGAGTAATGGATATTCGAAAATGTAATAAAGAGAATCAAACCATTCGATATAAAAGCACAAAAAGTTGGGAACCTTTGATCGTGATAGTAATGTACAAAATACTTTGCCAATTAAAAAATTAAGTAGATTTTTTTCGGTGTTTACAAAAATAAAACTTTGCAAAACTACATATTATCTAGGTAATATGTAAATAATTTAAATTCTGCAATACAGGGGTAACAGATACACATATAAATATCTAAACATTAATTTTATAGTTACCACATTTGGCATCTTCAAAGTCTGGTCACACTACACCATTATCCCTCTTAGAGAGGGTGTCGCGGATACCTTGATACGCTTTGCATATTCTTTCGGCACGGGTGGGAGCAATCAAGGCCGACAAATTCCGGACCTGCTCGGTAGGGGGACGGAAAGTGAATCACACCCGACGTCAGCAGTCCAGATTCTTCGGGCTCATTCCATGCGGATTGCGCCTCCGTGCTCCTCTAATTGAAGCGGAGATGTCGAAAAACGAATATTTTGTTGCAATAACACTATTTCGACTTTCCGATATTTTTTCGTCATGTGCAAGCATGACATTGTTTTGAGAATGAGAGTGCTAATGTCCGTGAAAGGTAATAGTTTGAGGCTTTGCCAGCGATATTAGATGAAAGATTTTTTTTTTGGAATATCTGGGATCATCAGTTTTATTTCTGGTTTAATTTGATATTATATGGACTCTCTTATAAACCTGATGAATGTGCTCTCCATAGCAGAAAATCACATTATACAGAGCATGCGCTGAATTCATGCTGTAAATTCAGACATATCGCTAAATTATTACTATTATGAATATACTGACAGCAAGATCTCATTTATGCAAATACCCACTACTAGTAAACCTTCTTTACTAGTGCGAAATCCCCGAATAGACCCTGGTCTTCCTGAGAATCTATTCCATGCTGCCCTATTCATGGCTAAGGTTTCCAGTTTGTCATCTTAAAAATTTTCAAACTTTTTTTCCATGCAGTCAAGCTTTCATCTAAGTTTTAGTCTCCCTTTTTTTTTCAGGTATTAAATAGTTTAGCCAAAAAGATCTTTTTAGAGGGTACAATATTGTTATCCAATCTTATTACGCGTCCTGCCCCTTTAATTCTCTGTATTGCTATTAATTTAATTATATCTTTCTCTTTAGATAGTATGTATACTTCCGAATTTGTTCTCTTTTTCCAATAATTACCACATTTAATTCTACAAAATATACTGCTTGAAATTCCTCTTTTCAAATTTAGTATGAATCTGTTTAACTTTCTCAATCATTGCCCGTGTTTCAGAAGCATATATGAAAAAGGGTCTAATCAAAGTTTTAAAATTGAGTAATTTGGATAATCTGTTGATGAAATTAGATTTTAAATATTTTTGTCACCTTAAAAAAAATGTTAGCAGCTGTGATTTTTTTACGAACCTCTAGAGTTATACTCATATATCTATAACAGATATTTTATTTAAATTATCTATATAGAAGATTTATACAAGTACCTTTACCATCATGAAGTCCACTCTACTTAAAGATGAAATTTAAGTTAAAATAAATAAGTTTAGAAGCAGTAGGTTTCACTAAATGGAATTAAAAATTGTTCAATTAACAGAGAATAAGGTAGACTGAATGTAAAAGAAATCATTAGTCTAAGTAACAACGGATTTTGCTAGATTGAATTAAAAATCACGAGAGTGAGTAAAAGTAGCTTTCACCGTTTCTGAAAACGGAAACTTTTAGACCACAGATTTATTTCTAAAGATTCATGCTATATGAAGATTTTTTTACCACCGATTGTACCTAATTAAAGGCTCCTGTCCTCACGTATCACAGTTACTATCATGCTTTTAAAGTAGGCCATTTAATTCCTACTATCATAATGGAACAATTATCACAGGTATAATCCTTGAGAGAGTTTGTCTCTGCACAGATAATGTATATATGCAACAACCAATCATTTTCGCATGCGGGATAAGAGACGCATCTCCAAAGGATTGAGACATCCGTAATCACGAATCACTATAGAACCAAAACACATGCTGTCCAAGCATCCTGTAGGCTAGAACACCATTTTACAGCTTTTTTTGCCGGATATTTTAATTTTAAACCAGAAATAGTTAAAAGCACCTCGTTATTAACATTGCTAATAAAACGTAATATCAGAAGGTAGTTCAATTTTACTAGTGGGCATGTGATATCAGGTGAATCTAGTTATTTTCTCGTATTATGAAGAAAGCGAAGTAGTAAAAATCGTCGAAAGATTCGACTTTCTAGATTTCGATATGATCTTTACGTTTCAGAACTCCCCGAATTCAAAAATTATTCTTTTTTTTTCTTTAAATATGATTAATAAAAAATTCTGCGAAATGGACGAATTAAACTTGGTGTGCGACTTTTACAGCAAATTTGCCACTTCCTATCAAATTTTGAACAAAATTTGTTCAGATGCAATTCGTCTGTCTGACTATACAGACACAATGAATACAATAACAATAAAACACGAAAAGGTAGTTGGTTAAAATTTGGCGCAATTCCTCTAAAGTGTTAATTCGTTTCAAACTTTGAATCAAATCCATCAAAGACTAAAAACGATAACACAAAAATACAATTATTTAGATAAATGAAATTTGGTATGTTATCTTGTTACTCTAAAACTATAATTCTGCTTAAATTTTAATCGGTCAATAAAAAGCCTCTATAAGGCCTAATTATTCAAATGCATTTCTTCATTATATACGGCACTCATGTGCGGGATTCTGAGAATAAAAATCAGAATGCTCTTGACATTTTTACAGCCTTGCTGAATGAAAACCGCGGTGGCCTGGTGGTAAGGTCTCGGCTTCGGAACCGGAGGGTTTCAGGTTCGAGACCCGATACCACCGAAGAACCGTCGTGTAAGGGGGTCTGTTGCACGTTAAATCCGTCTTGACCAAACGTCCTCCCGCTGGTGTGGAGAGGGGGTGCCAGCTCAGGTGTCGTCCTCGTCATCTGACAGCGCTTCAAAATTACGAGGTCCGTCCCAAAATAGCCCAAGTGTTGCTTCAAACGGGACGTTAATATAACTAAACGAAACCAAACCAAAGCCTTGCTGAATATTCAGCATTTTTATGTAGAAGGAGTTGCGATAAAATACTTTTATTAAGGAACATGCGAGAAAGTTTGGGGATGATTACGCCTACTGATTATGATAGGCGATGAATGTTAATAAAAGCTTGTCAGATGAGGCCGAGTTTCGCTTTTTCACAATACTCGATATCTTCGCTTACAAATATAATACACCAATAAAGAATATATCAGATTTTTTTTCACATCTGTACATCATCTATACATTCCTCATGTTCATAACAGATGTGAAAAATATATACTTTATAAGCCAGTTTATTTCCTTATAAAATTAGGAAAGCTGAAATAGTTGTTGGTATCGCTTTTCAATCGACGATATTTCAAAAACTATAAATAGAGAAAAAATGCGCTGAGTTCACCACGATCGTAGTTTTTACAACTCCATCATATCTCCACTGCCTGCTCTCCTTTTCATACAATTCTTCCTTTTCAGCAAATACTGCTGTCTGTCCGAAATCCGACGTCAAAGTCAACTCATTCAGAATGGCACAATAAATTCGCCTTTAATAAAAACTAGAACCAGAAAATATTTTTAGATTTAATATTGTAAATATAAGAACTGACTGCTTTTATATGAAGTCAAAATTTTTTGTGTACATAATATCTTGGAAAAGATGGGTAGGCAATCAATAAATAAAAATTGGCCAGCTTATTTGAGTGTTTCATTTGTAATTTTTCTAAAAAGAAAGAAAAATCTATTACAATAAAGATAATTATTTAAAATATCTATATCTTTTTTATTAAAATGATTGAAAATATTGCAATAGTCCAAAGAGGGATTGCAAATGGTTAAATGTCTTGTGATAAAAAAAAGGAGAGAAAAAAAAGGTAATATATAATTATTCAAGATAAATTATTGCAAAAAACTATTATGTAATTATAGTTATATTAATTATTTATAGGATTTAAAATCCTTAAAATTTTAAAATATTTGAAATTTTACTAGTATTGTCTCAAATTACAAAAATAAAAATATAATGAAAAGGTTATAAAATAACATTAAAAAGTTGCTTATCCATTTTATTATACGTCTAAATTAAGTAGATATCGCAATTTGAATCAAGATTCGTTGGTTCGTTGTTTTCGAGCCTTCTCGGGAACTAGATACTAAAGATTTTATTTTATTTGAATGTCTTCAACCACATATTCAACCCCAAATAGTATCAGATAAATGAATTTCGGTGATTCGAAAACACAGTCAGTATTATTTCTGCCACATTCTTAAGTATTAGTAGACATATTAATCACAGTATCTTGATTCAAAGTATTAAAATTTAAAAAAATATTATTATAATATATTATTTTTGTTTATCTATTGTCAACATGAATATATAATTAAAAAGCAATATATTTTTTTTTTTTAAACTTCATATACAAAAAAATAAAAAAATATTCTTTTGTAAATTAATTTTTAAACATTTCTGTCAATACGAGGGTCGACGTAATGAAAATAATAATAATAAAATAGAATTCTAAGCATTCGTTATTATGAATGTCAATCTGACCTATAAAATATATTTCGTCTTATAAACCCCTCATTTAATTCATTGCCTATCAAATACATAGATAACTTTTGGATTTCAAATATATTTGTTATATGAATTTCGAAACATAAAAATTCATAAAACGAAGTCGTCTACATATTTTTTATATATAATGTTATTGTACATTAAAATTTTTTACCATTTCCACATCTGAAATCACACCAAGCTTCGAAAATCTCGGGTACATATTTATACACGAAATATTGTGATTGTCGAAAAAATCGTCTACGTCTTCCACTTCTCTCTGATAAATCTCCATATTTTAAATATCATTCTGTACGAAAAACATACTTTTTACTTATTGGTATCCAAAATATGGAAAAAAAAAAGATTACTGTAATCATTAAAAAAATTGACCCTGCCATATTTCCATGTTTTAAACTGCCCTGAATCAGAAAAACACATTTTTGCTAACATACGTGTGAGCATGATGACTGAGAAATGATTTGAGCTATAGGAATGAAATTTGGACGAGTCTTTATAAAACAATTATAGCTGTCTATCAGCTTTTGATCGAAATTCATCCAGATGAAGTTTGTTTGTTTGTCTTCCAGAGTGCAAGTGAACACGAAGACTACAAAATGCAAAGAGCTGGACAGTTAAAATTTGATACATAGTTTTAGCGTCTGAAATGCAAATGTGTATCAAATTTTAAATTAATCACGTATGAGGCTGGCCATTTGCCGTCCTCTGCCATGCATATAACGGAATAACTCAAAAATACAACGATTTATGTAAATGAACTTCGGCTTATATATGTATATGATTTATAAAGATAAAATCTGCAATGTTCTGTCTTGTTTCTAAAATTGCAGTTTTGTGTTAAATTTTGGTTTCAACCGGTTACAAAAAGTGACATCCAAAATTCATACTCGGTTTTCTTCAATATACTACATACACAAAACTCTCATATGTGAGATAGAAAATAAAAATCTGAGCATTCGTAATATTCACATGAGAGAAATTTTAATGGAGATTTCTCCAGCTGTTTGGAATCGCGATTTTCTATGTATATAATAAGTGAATAGCAAAATTAATAAGACAAATAAAGTGTGCAGTCTTTTAGTCAAAATTCTTGTATTTGTATTGTATATTATAATAGCATAACAGTGTAGTTTATAGTCTATATAAAATTTTTAACGAAATCTGTCAAAAAGAATGTCGTTCGCATATTAATACGATAATTAAGAAACATAGCGAATTAGGCAAAAGAAATTGGACACATGAATTTATCACTAGAAAAGTTATGTATCATATTTTGGATCTGATCAATAATACTTATGTATGACTCATTGATGGCCTGTATATTCTTGTGCATTTGAACGTAATAGTTCAAAAAATGAATTACCTAGTTTGATAAAATTAGATACGCAATTTTTGGTCTTAAAAAAGTTTTGATCCTGTGGCGACTTCGGGCCACAGTAATTTCTAAAAAGGAAAAAAAATCAGGACGCGTCCTCCCTATCCGATGAGGAATTTAATCAGTCTAGATAAAAGCATGGCCGAAAGAGTTTGAAATCGGTAATTAGCCAGTAATAATAATTTGAAATAGGTTTGAAATTATTACATCTATAAGTATTTGATGTTTTTATGATTCCATGTCTTCCAGTGTTTGTAAAATATTTATGATGATCTAATAAATAATTAAAAGGCAAAAGGTTTGGTTATTAGGAAGGCACAATAACAAAAATGCGTATTTCCACACACAGATCTAATAAATTTAAACACAGATCTAAATAAGATTTCAGATCTAAACTGGTAAAGGGAGACATTCAAAATGTGGACGCTTTTCTTGATTATATTTGAGCAGACGAATTTTTTCATTATACTGCGAAGTTCAAACCTTGCCTAATTGAGTTTGAATTCGGATAGATCCGGGAACTCCTACCTATTGAATGACAGAATTTATTTACTAGAAACTGTTATATATTGGTTAGACGTAGAGGCGTTATTAAAATTCTTTTGCCGTTTCAACACCTGAGAGTGCTCCAGAAATCTCATGATAACCGAGAGAGAGATTTTTCTTATTCCCCCTTTAAAACCAACGCCCACCACCCTTACCCCCCATTTCAAAAAGAAGCTGCATCCCAGTCGCCAACTCGAGAGTCGGCGTCAAGGCTGCTTTTGCGGGGTGATAAATTACGTTAAATGCAGGATTTGATTTCCCGGTCATCATGCCTAATTATCATTTTGTGGTCTCTCATTCCCGGAGACTCCATCTATCTTTATTAAGACCCCTCCACAGGGAAGGATACTTTTACACAGAGCCCCCAAATTGGGGGGGAGGGGGATTTGATTCAGAAGGAGGGGGGAAGAGGTAATGCATGGTATCATCAGTCGTATTTGCATATTCTTGGATGGAGGGAAGACGCCAAGTTGGCGTTCGTCAAACCCCTTCATTCCACCCTGAACTGGCTTGACTGTAGAGGAGGGTTGTGCGATAAAAATTGTGGCTAATTTTAAGGGTCGCGGTTATGTGGGGAGGAATGTGTTAAAGGTGTCGCTCTGGGGACTGCTGTTACTCTGAAAGTCATCTGCGCCACCTTTTTTCATCTCAGGAATCGTCTTGGTCACTTCTGTTGTCATCCTGGAGAATGACGGGGAGGGGATCGGAAAATTGGTTTGGAAGATAGATTGTCCTTGTGCGGATAAATGTATCGTTTGGTGAGGTGATTTTATAATTTTTGGAAAATTATTGTTAATTTAGATCAGTTGAGAGAAATGCGATTCAATAAAAAGATGGAAAACGTTGGCATTTTTTTCCTTTTAATTATTGTATTATCTCTTACAAATTTTTGATACCTGACATTTGATTGCAAAATTAACTCGGTCAGCTTATTTTTATTTGCCTCTCAAAGCAAAATAATTGCACTTTGTCTATTTAATTAATTATGATTGCCCAAAATTAATTCTTCAGTAATAGTTTATTTTTATTGAAGAATTTTCACCTCGTACCCATATTTCGCAGTATTTAAAAATATTCAAAAACTAATCATTACTCAACTTGACTCTCTGCAAATTGTCTATTATTTTCACAAGGAATAATCTTCCTTATCTATTCTGTCTTAAAATATATTCAAATTAGTGTGCTTTTAAAATGTAAAGTAAAATTAATTATTAAAAAAATAATTATTAATAAATTAATTCTACACAACAATAACTTTGATTTCGATAGATGAATTTTTTTCTCCACTTTATAATTTCGAAACTGTAAAAATTACAGATTTTAACTTCCAAAATTTTCACAATTTTTTCTATTAAAATTTGTTTTATTCAAATAGGGCAACATAGAAGTAGATTTATTGGTTTGCTGTAATTTGTATCTTGGCCGAATATAAAACAACAACTTAACACAACATCTTTATAAAAATGGGCACTTGCTGCCAGCTGCTTTATTTTTTGAACAAATCTTAAATTCAATCACAAAAATATGAAGAAAGATAATATTTTTTCATATAAAAAGTCATTCCGATTGATATAGAACCTTGTAAATTTGAAATACAATTTAATAATCAGAAGGACCTTTTAAGTGCTTTGAATAGATAAACCAGGATTAGGACCACTGGAAACTTAACCAAACCATTGAATTTGTTTTAAAAACTTGTAATTTCGATTTTGATTTTATTTGGTTATTTTTCCCTCACTGAGAATTCACTGAACAATAAAAATGAAAATAATAAGAATAATGATAAACGAGAAAGAAGATAAACAATTAATAAAAAAGTATGTAAAAAAAGATGATGGGTCATCATAACATATGGCACCTGGAAAAACATCCCAATTTCTCATTGCATATAGCTAAGTGAGACACTGGAAGGCGAAAAGTTCAGTTTCCTTCTTTTGAACTATCTGGGTTTGCACTCGATCGAAAGATGCATTTTTATTTCTCTCTCGTTGCCTGACCCGGCAGTAGTATAGGGGTACCCTTATAGGACACTAAAATACACTATAAAGATTCACTAAAATCATATAAAATGTCATAAAACACCTCATTTTCGAGAACCATCCCCCCTCCCTTCCAAAAAATTGACAGAATTTTCGAAATTTTGTTCTTTTTTTTTATTAACATTTATGGCTACAAAATGAGGTGTTTATAGAAATTTTATATGATTTTAGTGAATATTTATAGTGTATTTTTTATTGTTGAATAAAGGTATCCATATAGTACTCATGTCCGTTAGAACATTACGGGGGTGAATTTTGGCTTTCATGGATTATTGGAGCAGAAGACCGACTCGAGTGCCTTTATTAAGAGAACAACATCACCTGCTACGCCTCTTCTGGGCTCTTGATCATATCGATTGACTCTAAACGATTGAAAAATCATCGCCTGCTCAGATGTGTTCACGGTTTCAGTTAGTAAGAATTGATGTTCGGTTTCAAGTGTTGTGTAGACTCCCGAAACCATGACCCCAAGTGGTCAACAAGATACTGTACAAGCTGGTGGTGGCTACAGAATGGTATGGATTATTTTCACATGGAATAGACTGGATCCTCTGGTACAAATGAATCAATCATTGACTGGAAATGATTAAGTTTAACTACCAGGAGGCCACTTGTAGCTATGTATTCTAACAACCAGGAATTTTTATGGATGAAATGCACCGTGTAACCGACCCACAATTGTTCGTGATTGGTGTGAAGAACATTCTGAACAATTCCAGCAGATGATCCCATCGAACATTTATGGACAAAATCGAGAGATCAGTTCGTACAAAACATTCTGTAGAGACAGCACTTTTGGATGTCTATAGAGGCAGGATGACTCAATATTTCTGCAGTGGGCTGCCAACGACTTGTTGAATCCGTGACAAATCGAGTTGCTGCACTGCGTCAGGTAAAAGGAGGTCCGACACGCTCTTAAGAGGTACCCCCATGACTTTTTCATCTCAGTGTATCATCAGGTTGAAACATAATTTTTTCCCTTCTTCTAAATAGATTATATGAGACTAGACATATACGTAGAGATAAGTATGTGAACAATACATGAAACGATGTATCATCGAAAGTTTTGTTTTTAGATTTGGCTGACTGCCTTTATACAATTTTAACATTATGAAACCATGGTGCTTTAGAAATTATAAGGGCAGCAGAAAATGAACTTTTCTAACGCTTTTAATTCGAATATGCAGAAAATTCAGTCTTTTTTTTTTTTTCTTCTTTGCACTTTTTGTAACATGATGTTAAATATTGATCTTTATTTGATTTTTTTTTAGTTTAAAATAAAAACTAAATTATTTAAACACATTTTATTTCAGAATTTTTTTAAAAAAATTATATGCTATCGTATTTTGTGTTCGTAGTATTCATAATTGAATAATTTTGTAAGACCCTTGATTCACTCGACTAACTTTCCTTTGGACGGTCAGAGAAGTAATAAGAATTCAAATGTGCTCAAGAATATTAAAGAAATTGGTCAGAAAAGAAATATAAAAATTATTTTACAAATACTTTGGACACATTAAAAGAAAATTGTATTCTTTATTTTGAAGCTTAATTCGACAATTATTACATTCCCAGTATTAAAGCCAGATGTATAAAGTAAGTTGATTTACAATTAAGTTTATAAAATAAAATAAATTATTGAAATTGTTAAGTTATCATTTTTCTTTCTAATATTACTTCTATTATTTTTTTTATTTCTTAAAAATGATCACAGCTTATTGATTAATTATATTTATTATAATTAAAACTGTTTAAAACTAAAAATAAATCTTTACTGTCATTTTCAATTTAAAAATTCCCTTGCTGTACTCATTCGAATTTTCTTAATTCGAACTTTTGGATAAATTGAATTTTTAATATAGTCGCATCAACTTCAAATGAGAAAATTCTACTGTAGTAGTTTAAGATATTCTCGTAAAAGTGAGATTCTCATTATTTAAAATTAATAATAACTTATCTTTATTATCACAGAAATAAAGACTTTCTTATCGCAGGTCTTCATTTCCGTACAAAGTAGAACTTTCCTTCAACACAAATATTTCATAGAATAAAGGAGACTAATGAGGAAATTCGACAGGGCATTCCAGACACCTTTTCACCAGGATCTCCCAAATGTCAACCCTCCGTTAATGTGTTCGGGTGCAAGGACGTCCAATCGGATCTCTGCAAATGATCCGAGCGGCCGTGGTTTTCCTTAAACAATGATGCATCGGAGTCAGGGGTCGGCCAACTCTGTTGCCTTGACGACGCCCGAGAATCCTTTAAGCGTCTTCATCGTCCATCATCTCTGGTACGTCGAGGGAAAGATTAGTCTGGGGGAGGGGCGCAGATGTATGGGGGCGCCCCCGTACAGGGGTTGGGGGATGCATTAATCACCGCAGACGAGAAAAGAGTTCTCTCGAGGTGGATGGCAAACGATCTTCTTCGAGAGGATGAAGGGCTATTGATGAAAGAGCCTGCTTTCATCGGTTATGTTATTCTTCAGTCAGTTGTGAGAAGAAATTAGCTTTTCAAAACCTTACGTTCATAAAGAATTGTGATCGCAGCCCATTCATTGTTGTTCGATTTTGACATTGTTATTAGGAGATGAATATGTTACATGCCATGAGCAAAATTCAGGCACGGGATACTTAGTGAAAATACGAAACCCTCCGTTATTTTAATATTACAAACTTTCTTAATGCATTGTATAATATTTCCAAATGTTATATAAAGTAACAAATAACATCTAGATAAGATATGGAAAGTGGCCTTTGTTTGAAAGCTGCCTATAAAAATATACAGAAGAAAATGGTAATTATAAAGAAAGGACTGTATAAAAAACGAAGATAGTAACTTTTTGAACAACTTATTTTTTTAACTGAACTAAATGACACTTTTGACCGCGAATAGTTATCTTGTCTATGTTTAATACCATGGAAAACTATTTAAATTTTTCAAATGAATTTATAGAACTCAGTATCAAAATAGGGAACAACTAAAAAGTTCTGAAAGATATCACCGAATTTATTTTTAACCCGAAGTTAATTTTTAAAAACTGCTATTGTTTCAGAAAAAAAAAAGCAATCATAAAGTAAAAAACTAAACTAAAAATAATTTTAAAATTAACTTACAAGTTCATTATTAATTAAATAAAAATCTAAAATTTTTTAACGTTGCCATTACTAAACATATTTTTACCTCATATAGAGCTATAATTTTCGCACCCTCTCCTGTATAAACGAAATGACATTTCTGAGTCAAAAATAAAAACTTGTTTTGCTATAAGTGTTTTTCAAAATATCTTACTATAACAAATATAGATGTATTTAGAAATTAGATTCATATAAAATTTTCTGTTATAGAATATTATTGTTTTGCTTATAATGAATATTCAAATTATATGAAAACATCCAAGCAGTGAAATGTAATGGATTGGCTCTAATACGAAAGAAGTGTGCATGAAATTTATCGAATACTTTATTTAGGCATTCTCTGAATTGTTGGAATTATATGCGTTATCTGTATAAAAGAGATTAAAATATTTGGATTGAATTTTCAATTTCAAGGTGCAAATATTTGTCTACTTTATTATTTTCTATGAAAAAAAAATATCAATATTCATTTCTTTTTCCAATTTTTTTGGAAATCAATTTTTTACATTATTTTTTTATTATTATTATAAATCAGATTATAATCCTGTTAAAGATCTATTGCTTGTTTTTTTTAACTATTTATAAACTATCTATATATATGTATTGTATTTTATCTTTTATTTTAATTTCATAATTCATAAGTCTGGCAGTTCATCCGATGAATTCATCTTTATGGTACCAGATAAAAATTTGGCTATGTTAGTGTTTATTTATTTGAGCATAGAAATTTTTAAAAATGCATTATCTTTAATATTGGTCTGCAAAGATCATATTATAGAATAATAGGATAAAAAATAGTTTTTCAACATTTCTAAACAGTTTTTATTTAATTAAAATTTAGATTGCACTTGCTGTTCACATAGCTTTTTAGGAGTATTTGATTGACTGAATAAGAAACAAAACATATTCATACACATACCCATATATTTTTCTTTTAAAAATAAAATACCCATAATTAATTTGTATCAATTTAAGAGTACTTAAAAATTAAATCAGAAGTAATTAAACTAATAGAAGTATATTTATATAAGGCATCCATTCTATACCTCGCTACGTTGTTAATTTCTAATTCATTAGAAATAAGCGTATATTTACATATGAAAAAAATACTTTAAATGAATTTTTCAAAAAACTACATATTAAGCTATTTGTGCAGTAAATACAATGCAGAAAGTTTTTATATTAATAATTTAGCGAAATATTTTTGAAACATTACCTTTGTAAACAATTAAAGTCCCATTATTCTGAAAATAAAACTGACAAAGTTATAAAGCTTTGAATTTAACTATTTTAGATGAATCCACTAACAACTTTCTGGATGAATCTATTGATTGTCGGATCTTCTACCAAGCGATCATTGAAATGCTCTAAAAGACTTTAAAATCATGATAATCATAATCCACTAACTGTTATTTGTAACAGAGTAGAACATTTTTGTCTAAAATGTCAGTCTATCAAGAATATTTTACGAAAATTGACTAATAGGACCGGTGGACTTATTCTTTTCTGCAGTGCATTTATCATTTCAAGTAACATTAAATATAATACTTTAAGTCATTTTGAAATATGTTTTGCAAGGTGAGGTATATGTGTGTCTTTAATAGTTTAAAAGTTAGCTATTGGGATACGATTGGAGTGAAAATCTTCGAAATAAAATTCCAAATATTATCTAATAAGAAAAAATATTGCTTTTTGAACTTGTGCGATTTTCTACGTTTTTTACAGATCTATTTCTTATACAGTTCTCAAATGCAGCAATTCATTACATGAAATCCACTGCAGGATGTGGCCTTGCATGATACACTGTTCTTTTTCTCTTTTGAAAGAGAGAGAGAGAGAGATCCTCTGCAAATGTCTAACGACCTAACACTCCAAAAACGATTATCAAGCCTTTCGCCAGCGGGATGTCTTAAAAATAATCCTATTAACATCTATCTCAGCATCTGGCATCATCTCGATCGCGGACTCACGTGGCGAGCACTATGACAGTTCTTCCATTTTAAATTATCCTCATTGCGGAAAGAACACAACTTCTTGTGGACGATGATGGTAAAAAAATAGATGTCTAATTGTGCTCCCTGCCGTCTAGATATAGGTTTTTATTCTTTACTTCAAAGTTCTATTTATTTTTAAAAGTAACGAGCATCTCCGAGAAAAAGAAAAATAATCAATTTGAAGAACTTTTATTGCAGTTTCATGCCTTGTTTTGGCAACAATGAAATGCCATTCTTTTTCTAAGACGAGATAGGAATTCCTTTTCGAATAATTCTTTATGAGCACTATTTTTTCTTTCACTTGCAGACGATAATATATAGAATCATTAAAAGATGAACAATAATTCTTTTTAAGTATTATTTTTTTCTTTCATTTGCAGGCGATAATAGATAAAATCATTAAAAAATGAACAGAGTGAGAGGAAACGTATGGCACAGAATCTAAAGAACTGATGGCAATCTAATGACTTGAAGAAACTTGGTAAGATTTAAAATTCTGTTTTTTATAATATGAGAAGATGATAAAAATGTTGTTTCTTAAAAGAATTATGTACTTATTCAATGAAAAACTAAATGAGGCATTTCGAAATGAGGCTCTGAGCAAATTTGAAAATTTAAAATATAGTACTTAATAAATATGGTGCAACAGTATTTTTGTCGTATGTGAAAGAAGGGAATTTTATAGCTTTTAATTTGTAATGCTGATGGTAAATATCTGCTCTACTTTATTAATCATTGTTACGAATTCAATCAAAGATGAAAAGTTGACAAAAGCCATTTGTTAAACGTACTTAAAACTAAAATTCCATGCTTACAATAATCAAAATAATAAGAAAATCTAACTGAATAATAAGGAATGTCACATACAGCTTTTTCTTTCCTTTTTATAATGCACTTCGGCTTCACAAACATGCCCAGAAGAAGGAAGACGAAAACGATTATATATATCACCACAAACTAAAGTATTGAAGTTATTTTTGTATCACAGCGGGAAAAAGGGTTTACATCTAAAACTATCAGTTAAAACTTTTCAACTCAGGGTTACAGATCATTATTTTCCATGCTTTTACTTTCTCATATACGGAGTATCAAAAGAGAAAATATTAAATAGTTGAAAATTTCATATTCAACATTTTGATGAGTATCTATATTTTAAACTTCTTGGAATAAAAATAAAAATCATTTTATTTGGGAAAATGAGAAGTAAAAAAACAGAACACAAACAGAAGAACTAATGACAAAATTCAATGGATAATTTTTGGTTGTAGGTCTTCACGTGAGAATCATATTGTATAAGTTTTTGGATAAAATCTATCAAAGGATTGAATGTCTGTCTGTCTGTCTCTGCCTGTATTTCTGCTCGCGTGTATGCTAGCTTGATATCTGAAAAACGTAGTAAGATAGATAAGTAAAATTTGCGTATTGCCACAATATTGTATTATTTATCTGTACTCAATTTTAATCCACTCAATCAGTGAATTCAAAATGTGAATTTTATTATCTTCAATACAAATAAAATAAAATACAATGCACATAGAAAAGGTGGAAGATAAAATGTTCTCATTGGTATGAAATTGTTCGATGCATGCTTCTTTTAATTCATAAATGTATTTTCATTCGAAAAAAAAAAGCCTGAATATCTGAATTTCATATCAGAAATTTCAGAAACTTCTGAGAAAAAATAAACGTTACTGTATAATATAGTGTAATAACTATCTCTTAGCTGCAAATGCATCTGTTCATTACTATCTTTAAAGGCTACATCTTTTTCTATGTATCACTTTGTAATATGTAGAACTACATCTTACTTTGTAATACGTAAGATTTGAAACTGTATATTTTCCCCTTATTCCTACAATATTAGAAGGGTATTTTATGCGTAATTGTAAAAGGAAATGTTTGTATGGGCGGTATCCAAATAAATCTATCGCATTTATAACATGAAATTTGGTATACAAATAGTCATATTTGTGACTTAAGGAATTTTAAATACCAAGTATTAAAATATAATGTAGAATGTTTTTATTTAATACTTTGAAATTGTTCTCATGTATTTGTTGTTTGTGTATTTATTTCATGTATTTTATCGTTTTTCATGATTTTTAAGAAAAAGTTCAGAGGAATATTGAAAAAAAAAAAAAAAAAAAAAAAGAAAAGAAAAAAAAAGAAAAAAAAAAAAAAAGGGGGGGGGGGGTGCAATAATTATTTAAAAGACATTTTATTTTGTTTTAAATATCTGATTAATTTACTTAATTTTGAGAATTTTTTAAAAAATAATTGCTGTGTCGAAAATTTTTAGAACTAGAATTTCTGCATCTGATATTCAAATTCCTCTACCTTTCAGAAATTTTTTGAGGTCATTATTCCAATTTCTCTCTGTAATTTAAAGGGCCGCGGTGGCCTGGTAGTAAAATCTCGGCTCGTGAGCCGTAGGGCTTCAGGTTCGAAATCCGATTCTACCTAAGAACCGCCGTGTAAGGAGGTCTGTTGCACGTTAAATCCGTCAGGGCCAAACGTCCTTCCACTGGTGATGTGTGGCATGGAGAAGGGGGTGCCAGCTCAGGCGTCGTCCTCGTCATCTGACCGCGGTTCAAAATTACGAGATACGTCCCAAATAGCCCTAGTGTTGCTTTGCTACGGGACGTTAACATAACTAAAAAAACTAAACTCTTTAATTTAAAACAAGAAGGATAAAAAATTCTTTATCTTGATAAGAAGAAGGAAAAATTCTATCCATTCAGCTCTCTTCCTTTTATAATTATCTTTTTAACTTGTAATCGGACAGACAGATTTCCTCTGATTTGATAGATTTCCACTGATTGATTTTCAAAAAACAAATTTCTTTCGTATAGCTCAAAGTATTCTTGAATTATCTTTATCATAGACAGATAGGTATACGTTTTCCAAAGTGTGTTTTTTGAACTCAGAAGTCTAAAACGGGGAGATTCGTCAAAATCTCCAATTCGAATTTTTTTGGCAATTACAATACTTTCTGAGTAATAATAAGTATTCTATCTTTTCCATGTACAGTAAAATACTACCGAATATTTAAATTACGCAGATATTTAGTTCATTACATGGAAGTGTCCAGCATTCATTATCCAGAAAGAAAGGAAGGTAAAATTTTGTTTATCCAGCTCTTTTCATTTTGTAATTATCGTTGTAGTTTAGAATTTGACACTCCTTCACTTTTTTTTCGATAAGGCGAATAAGTATGCATAAATTGCATTTGTTCGGTGAATTCATCATCGTGCCAGAATATTTAATGGTGTAATTATAACGAAAGTTTTGGAATAAATTTGTTTGATTGCTAAGAATTAAGAACGAATTTAAAGTAATAACCGATTCATTATCATGCGTGCGTTACGTAACCGTACATAATTAGCGATATTACTGTTGCCTTGACTTTTTTAAACGTAGCGAACACAAAAGAAAGTAAGGAATAACTATAACAAACGGAAACAAAAGTTTACACACTTAATAAACCAACTCAGCATCTATTCCGTGCTCATCTACGGCTCATTTCGTCGAAAAGAGCGCGAAAAACAACGAGACAGTAATAATGATAACAACAAGAAAAAAGTGCTGAGTACATGCATCTAATATGACACCGAAATCGCCTGCTCTTCACTGCTTCTATGCCTCATGGGATATTCTCACCATAAAAGCCAAGAACATTTTACTAAGAATTCCAAACCAGGCAAATCATAGAACTTTTCTATTCTTTCCCCCTACCCCTCCCTTCTTATATAGGAAACTTCCCCTACTCAAAATGATCAAGGAATATCTTGGCTTTTGCCGACTTTCTTTTCTTTCGTACGAAAAACCGATGAATATTTCAGTTTGTTTTGTGGCATCGGTTGTCGCGCAGAAGACAGAAACCTTTCCGCCCGTTGCCATTCTACGCGGTGTAATGTCATCAGCACGTCCATAAATAAATAACGAATTCTCTGATTGTGGCAGCATATTGGACCAAAGACCGGGACACAGGATGGCGGGAAAAAAAAATGAGTTCTAGATGTGCTTCAGATAGATAGATAGATAGATAGAACGTGTTCTTGCTGCTTTTCGAATCTGGAGGGAATAGTCTGCGTTTTCAAAGATGGATGAATAACAGAAAAGAGGTATGGCGATGCATTAGAAAATGCCAGTCTTCATTAGTTGGCGACGCGATCTGGACAAAATTTAGATGAATCCGGAAAAATAACACAAAACTCAATAAGAAGTGAATATTTGTTGTTTTCCAAGAAATGGTTGCATAATAATAAATTCATAATTTTTTGGAAACTTCTGGTGTATCCCCTTATGAATGGCATCCGATACCGGTTATTTGCTGTTTAAAATAAGAAGCACATTTTTAGGTATCAGAATATTTGAAAGTTACATTTTAGTAATAATCAAGATAGAGTGTTTTTTGTTTAGTCTTCAGAAGCACGCTTGAAAACCACATCATAGGAAAGCGCTTTAAAATTTGAATTATAAAATTTGATTATAATTTTCAAAAAAATTTGCTATCGCATAATTTTAGAATAATGTAGGAAAGCTGATTATTAAAAAGATAAAAAAAATAAATTTTAAATCATGATGGTACTAAAACTCTGAGTTTTAATCCTTGATGGAATTAAAACTCTAAAAGAAAATTTACAAATTATATTGTTGATAAATGCTCGAATACGTATTAAGTACTTTAAAATGTATGAAACAATGTATATTTTTAATTTCTCAATCACATTAAATAGCTTTAAAAATTTCTATCTCAGTTTTTTCCCCCCGTTTTCTGATGTAGAATCAATATTTAAATATTCATAAGCATCAGAATATAGAAAATTCTTTTTTGACAAGAACCTATCTGTTAGAACTTTTTTTAAACATTTTATTGCACTAATGTCTTTGTACAAGCTGCTGAAAACTAGTGGATACTTTGAAAATTTTTGTGCTGACTAATAATTAAGGAACGTTTTTCAATTTTATTTTAAATATTCAAACTTATTTCCTTAATTCTTATGGCCGTTTGATAGAAAAATTGGTTACCCATTTATGTTTACTCCCTTTATGTTTTTTTTTCAGACCACGAAAATTAGTGGAGTTGGTGGCAGAACAGTGCTTCTTCTTCTGATAAGACTCGGGTAACTCATGAGTAGCTACGTCTATCTTAATGTCTTCCTTGAATGAAAAAAAAGAAAATAGTGTCAAAAATACTTAGTTTTTTTTTCTCTTGAAACTTAATTACACGAAAATACAATAATAATTTCAAGAAAAAAAAATCAAAATACATTATTTTGTATTGAATTCTCTTTCAAATTGTATAAAATAGCTTTCTATTATATTTTCTGCATTATATTATATTTTGAATCCATTTTTTCTGAAAAAAAAAAACAAGCATCTTTTCTTTATTATTTAATCAATTAATGTAAACAAATAAATTTGTAAAAGAGATTTTTAAAAAAAAAACTTGTTGCCTGTTTTTTTATTTGTCTCAAAAATTTATACTTGTAGAAATTTGATAAAAATTATTTATTTTTCTCAGAGTCACTTTTGATTCTGGCTTTCATCACAAGAGAAAGTAAATTGCGCTCTCTGGTAGCCGGTAATTAATTTATTTTACTATTTGGTTGTGGAATTTGTGTGTGTTTTTCTCCTATATTGGCTTCCTGTGACTCCTTAAATAAAAACAGAATAAAAGGCAAATGTTATTTAATTTACCTTCTTAATTTTTATCAGAATTTTAACTCCCTGCCTATTTTCAGAAATGGAAATCTTCAACGGTTTTGTGCATGCACCATTAGATTTGAACTTTACTAAAATAATTCAGAGATATAAAAAACGAAGAAGATGTTAATTTTAATCAAGTAATAATATGCAGAAAAATCTTTATTTTTGTATTTATTAATTTGCTGTAAATCTGTTAGTCTAAAAATTTTATATATATATATATTTAATATTATTGATAACACATAACATAATAATATATGGGGTATTTAAAAAACGCAACTATGCGTACCCCTCCTCTGACCAATAAAATCGCGCCAAAGGGATAGGCGTGTTTTTTTGAAATAAAAAGTATACTTGAATATAGAATATTTATAAAGAAGTGTCATCTCATATTCTTATTATTAAACAAGCAACCACTAATAGAATTAGAGTTGACATCTGCAAGAATTTATAAGAAATTGGAAAGAAAAAGAAAGTTATCTGAAATATTATATGTAACTTTAACTACTTCGTTAAATATATGTAAGACAGTAAAACGTCAGAAAAAATAACCATTATTTTAATTTTTCAATATTTTGAAATTATATATTTCATTGCTCGAAATTTCCTATATAAGAAAATACCTCAGAATTTCAATAAATTGCGCGAGAAACATTCGAGATCTAAAACTAAATTGCATGTTTCGTTTTTTTTTTTTTTTTTTTTTTTTTTTTTTCCCTTTTGCACAAAGAGTACATAAAGATAAAATAGTCAAAACATTCGACCTCCAGAATTTGAGAAATCTACGTGTTTGAATTCTAGTTTCTTAAAATACCAATTTTTAATTATGACTGCATATCTGTAAATACAGTTACTTAGAAGTGTAATAAGTGAAACGAATGAAATTTGATATGTTATCCTTCCAGTGAAAGGGTAGATTTCTGGTAAATTATGAATAAAATATTTCTTGAGAAATTTGTCTGTCCGTCTGTAAGCAAATAGTTGTTGGGTGAATTTTAATAGACTGTCTTTGCACTTAGATCTAATCTAAATTTGACAGGGTGTAATTTGTTGTTTGTATTTCTATATGTTTGAAAAAGATAACTCACAAATATTGTAAACATGATAAATAAATTTCAGTAACCGGTTTTGGCACTAAATTTGTTGATCTATATTGAATTTTTGATGCTATTGGCAATCGAAAATTTATTCAAAATGCATATTTAATTACATGAAAAATCGAGCGGGAAAGATGGCTAGTGGTTATAATTGCCTTAAAAAATAGTATAATGAATTCATTATTAGATTGTTTCCTTGCGCAGTAGATCTTATAGTACGGAAGGCAGATTTACAAATATTTTTAATGCATATCTACTGAATGGACACTAGATAAATTACATCAGACCTTGGTGACAAACTTCAGAATAATTTGAAAACTTGGCAAAGAATTTCCCAATTTAAACCATAACAACGGAGGTCTTGGAAAATACCAGATTTTTTGCATTATCTCTGCTAAGAATAGAATCAAACATTCTGCTAGAAAATTTTTTTGGCCTGCACGTGATAAAAACTCGAGAGGCTAAAGCGAGTCGGTCAAGTTGATTTTCTTTGGACTATTATCTTGAAGCGAGCTAAGTGCATTCTGAACGCTATTGTGCTATCGACATTATTTAATTAACGATTTGCTGTTTGGGTACGGTTTTTTTTTTCCCCTTTGGAAGCCTTTGCGTACGCTTCGACTGTACTTTTGCTACTTGTTTTCTTACAGAATGAAGTCCTGTTATCTTGCTCCCAATCCTGATAGATTTCTTGCGCTTTAGGCTCACTTGGTAATTTCCATAATAATATCTTTGTTAGTTTAGTTTAGTTAATTAATTTAGAAAAAGAAAGAAAAAGAACTTTTAAATACATTAAACAGTTATCTAAATAATATAATTTAATATGAAGAAGAGAAAAATAAATAATAAAATAATAATTCGATTTTAAACTGTTTATTTTGTAAGAAAACAAGGAAGAGGGTCATGAAGTGAATATTTGTTAGGACAAAATGATATAATGTAATATATTAAAAACAATATATATTGGATGATTAAATATTGACAATATCTTATAAAGGATCATAACTGAAAAGTAATCACAGTTAGAAGCATATGTTTTAAGAGAAATTGTACTTATCGTTTTTGATATATATTTCAAGAACTCGATCTTCAATGAACAAAATTGACACTTGACGGAAAGCTCTAATATCTGCATTATCCCCTCATTTTCAAAACGCAGTTGCCACTCCATCAAAAACGGTTCAAAAGTCAATAATTCTATCTTCTGCTAAATTCCATATTCGTCTTCTTCACTAAACAATGAACATTTCATCTTAAAAATTTATCTTCCAAAATTTCCAACGCCCTTAGATGGATTGCCAGAAATTTACACCATGTTAAGAGAAGCCAAGAAATAATGTACACTTTTCAAGTGAGTTTATCAGTTAGACTGGTGAGAAAAATAGTTCCCATTTTCTTCCAATAAATCCGCATTAAAGTTGAAAAAGATGGTCTCTCTGCCTTCCCCTACGAGTATCTCTTTTCGATCAGCCTACTTTCTCTGCCGTCTAGTGAATGGGTGCTCAATTTGTTTTGGTGTCATTCCATTGATCCTAAAATCGTTGTGGATTGCAGCGATATGATAAGGGCACAATTAATCTTGGAAAAATGAATTTGTGCAGCCGTTTTATCGCCCGGGCTGGTCGAGTAAAAATATTGGAGCTCTGATAGGCTGACAGAGTGCAGGAGATTATGGCTTTTAACGGAAGACTCGAAACTCATTTTTAACTTTAACGGCTAAACTGAAAGTGCGTGTCGTGTTTATCTCTGGTAATGCATTGGGTGGAAGACACATACTCGATGTGGGAAAAACAGGACGAATTATCAGGAGTTGAAAGTGGCACTAAGTACTGCCACTTTAAAACGGAAAATAATTTGTAAAATAGTCCTCGCAAAGCAAGCTTTTTTAGTGACATATATTAAATTATTTATGTTCTGTTCATTTCACTAGATTGCGTTAAAATATGGTAGTAAGGAGCAGAAATATATAAAACATTAATAAATTAAATATGGTAATCTAATGATATACATTATAATTAAATAATTGTTGATGTAATTAATTAATTATTAAAATAACTAAATTATTAATTAGTAATAAATATCGGTTTAAGTTATGCTGGCATTTTTGATGATATTCAATTCTTAATTCATTCCTTTTATTGTTATTATGCTTATTCTTTCATGGATGCTCACCTACCTATTTATACGCATACCTATTTGTACGTATACCTACCTACGATCGTCCTTATTATCTGATCATAGTTCAAGATGAAGAAGTTTATTCAAAATAACCTTCGTGTTGCTTACAAGTAAGGACTTGATATAGATTGTTCAATTAAAATTTAACCATACCAGCAATTGGAAATGTAAGAAAAATAAAAACAAGACAAAATACTCTTGCAAATTATGGTCAGAAACACCATTCAGATGAGTTAGGAGATGTTGTTTGTCAGTGATATCGTTAGATTTCAGTTCTAGTCTCTGAAAGTTCCGACTATTGCTAGTCCGAGGATTTGCAATCGTTTGCGAATGCTGAGATGGCGGACATACTGCCCTCATCGACGAATTTCCATTGATGTTGAAAATACCCTCGAAACGCAAAAGTTCGAAAGGACTCATCAATCCATGACTGTGAAAAGTAGGAGTGTTGAGTGATTTCGAAAACTGGATATTCGTATATATTGTCACGTAGATACTATAGAACACAATGACACACACACACACACAAGAGGTAGAGCTAAACCAATTTATTAACTGAACTCAGAACTGAGAGAATCGAGAGAATACAGTAAATGACAAACCCTCTGCTTTTATATAAACACAGAAAGTTCCAGAATACTCTTCTGGAGACAGTAAGAAAAGTCCAGAACACTTGTCTGGTAAACTAAAGAAATGTCCAGTATCTTCTGGAACATGAAATAAAGGAAAACATAAAATCAAGGAATAAAGTATTTACATATACCATTAATCTCAGTGTCTCTACCGGGATTCGAACCCAGGTCTCTTGATCACAAGACCCGTGCTATGACCATTCGGCCATGGAAATTCGACAGTCTTTCTTCAATGCGGCAATATTGCATAGCACATCATTTGACTCAAGTCTATGATTCGCACTTACTATCTAATTAGGTGACCACATTCCTACTCTAGTTAAGAAATTGTAAAAAAATTGCTCATAGAATTAGATAGAAGATGTGAATCATATACATGAGTCATAACAGTGAAAGTAATAAGTGCCGCAAGACTCAAAGTTTTCAACCGAGTTGATAGTTCTGCATATTTGGCTATCCTATTGCTCATTTGCTTGGCTCTTCCGTTCATACATTCCCATGAGATTCTGGCTTCCACCTTTTGCTTTTTCCCTTCTCTCTGCAATTTGTTCCCTTGAATTTGAATTATAATTACTAAACTAAACCAAAACCTAGACTATACGGATTATTTCATTTTCATATATACAATCAAGTCAGAAAAGTCTGTAGCTATCAGTTAAACAAATTCTATAATCAAATATGTACATTTCCGCCCTTTTTCTTTGAAAAAAAATATGACTAGGCAAGATACGATGAAAAGTCTGGCTATTCTGACATTTTGTCAAAATAGCCGGACAAAATGTTAGGAGGTTTATTCATAAATAGTTAACTTGTTAAGTTTCACTGAAACCTATATCGGCCCGCAGTTTTTTATTTTACATATTGGTCAACATGTCACTGGTGACCAACATCTGATTAATTTAGTATCGCCATGAGGGTCATAGGGGACTGTCAAAGTAAATTTAACTTTGAACTGTGATTCAGAGTTAAGAGTTACTCTTTCCGTAAATTTCACTGTATAAAGTGACCTCCTGTTTATTTCTGCGATTTGACCTGAGATTAGTATTTGAATGAAACACGGCATTTTCTCATTTGTTGTAAAATTATTCAGTTAGGGCATGATGAGCTCTGGTGACTGCCCATGAAAAAATTTTAAATTTTGTAAAAATAAACTACAAATATAATAATAACATTTTAATATATCCTTGAAGAATAAGTCATTTTTCAACTAATTCATATAAAATTATATGCCAATCAATAATGTTAAAACACTGATATTTGGGTACAAATAGATGCAAAACACATTATTCTATCCATGTAACGAATGATTCAATGACATTGACAAAATGGAAGTTGATTCATTCGAAGGTGACTGGGGTATATAGAAAATAGCTAGGGTTACTAACTTGATTGTGCAAACAGAAAGAGTTACTTTCAAACCCCTTTTATTAATAGGCCCTTCAACCGTACTTAACACGCTGACAGCCATGTCACCCACATTCAGACAACACCAAAAGTTCTCATTCATTGTAGAATTTGATGAGAGTAGAACACACCTTTTTGTTCATATTTTCTTGTTTTAACACATTTTCTAAGGTGTGAATCGTCTTTGATTCACACAGACTATCCAATTAGATATTGTATTTTCAATTACAATTGAGACATCGCAAAGAAATAAGCATCTAATTATATAGTGGTCAAAGCATGAATCTTGACAGCAAACGTATTAAAAACAGAAACACATATTTTGATAATTATCCGTTGTGCCATCTTGTCACTCGTTTATCGAAAAAAAAAAAAAGATTCGATTACAACAGATCTGCTCAAGAACTTGTACCAAAATTTTCAAACCACTCTGATAGTGATTGCGATTATAACTCCTATTCCAATTTACACATTAAATATCGATATTGTATACCTGGAAACCACTTATATGGAACAATATCAATTCCGATTCCGATTAAACAGCTGATAAATGTTAAGTGAAGAGAATGGTTCAACAGTAATTTGATCTGTATACAAAGAAAAATATCTCGCAACTTAATACGACGCAATACAGCTCTGGAAATGAATGTAAGCTAGTCCATAGTAAGTAATATTATGTCCAAACGATTAGTAATACCAACTTTGAAGTAACTTTAAAAGTATACATTACAAACGCCTCCATCCAAGTATTTCGAGAACGCAAACTTTTGAAACGACGCTCATGCCTTTAAACTAAACTTTCAGGGAAATTTCTGAAATTTCTGAATTCTGTAGTAGCTTCTACTTTAAATCAAGGTTATTTAAGAGGATCTAATAATTCATCGTAAGCAGAATTGAATTTGAATTTTCACTGGTGGTAGATGTTTGATCTAAATGGTATTTAAATTTCAATTAAAGCTATAATCGCAAGACAGTTTAACTAAGTGTAATGGCACATCGCTTAGCTTCCTTCAAACTGTCCATTTGAGGTAGCTCTGACAGTCCACTCAAACCTTTTTTTGACGTACCTCTAAGACACTGTCGTCATTTTTACTTTACCTAAAATCAATGAACAATAATTCATACATAGGTTATCTGTTATTCCAAGTCGCTGTAATGCAATCTTTCTAGAGTCAAATCGATAAAGTCAATACATTAGTACGACTTTTCTCTGCAGGGGATTTGCAGCGATCCGAGAAAAAAAAAAAGGGTCTGTCACGTTGTTCAACAGGGCCAGCGACCGCTGGATGTAATTATATCGAACAAATTATCATTAGCTATTTTTTCTGGTCTGTGAGAGGTCGATTGTCAAAATCGTTTGCGGCCCTCTGAGTGGCCAAATCGAATGTTGCGTGTTCTGGAAGAGGGAGAAGCGTGAATTGCATGTGTGGGAAAATGGGCTGCTGGTCCGTCTCGGCCAAATGGCATTTGTGTGGGCCTTTTTTTTTTTTTTTTGATCGATTTGTGTCTCACAATTAGTTCCTGATTGGCTGTTGGAGCGTTCGTACACACAGGTAGTAATTATGTATTCATTTTGAATTGTGAAATGTGCCATTATAAAGTGATTATGCAAGATATCAGGCTTATAAAGGCTTCAAGCAGAACCGTTTGCAGATTTTCTACTTCGAATAATTAGAACGTCTAATTTACTGGGTTTTTGTTTATTTGTCTGTAACTTGCCTTCAAAATCTCATTTACATTTTGGTCATCCCTCTGAATTTCGGTAACATTATGTGAACTCTAGTAGTTATTTTTAATTTTAAAAAGAAACAAGCAGTTTTTTGCAAATATATATTTATATATATATATATATATATATACACAAAAGTATAAAAATAAAGTTAAATGGAAAAACAAATAAACCAAATAAAAATATTAAAAAAGATTAAAAAAGGAAGAATCCGGCTGCTTTTTTTTTTGCTTTTTCGTTACTTTTTCGTTATTTCTTCTGTGTTTAATTTGTCTGTTTATGGTATTTTGGTGTTTTTTGTTATTGTATTTTTACTTATTAGTAGTTTTTCTTCTAATTGGTTGTTTTGTATTTTCTTTTCTGTTAAAATGGTATATCTCTTAGGCCTAATTTCAGGGGATTTTCGGGTCTTGAAGGAATCATTATTAGACGTTTGTCTGAATTTCCTTTACAGAAAAAATCCCTTTTTTGAATCCCTGCCTGAGGGTGACCCTTGAAAAAGTCTTCAGGCCGGATTCTTCCTTTTTTAATCTTTTTTAATATTTTTATTTGGTTTATTTGTTTTTCCATTTAACTTTATTTTTATACTTTTGTATCAGTTCATCTGTGTTCTAGAAGTAGCTGCATTTGCGCTCTCTAAATACTATGAAGTTTTTACCTGTTCCATTTTTGGTTTTGTTTGAATAGATTATATTTTTTGTTGCGATTTTGAAATTGTTTTGCTTTCGTTGTCATTTTAGTTTAGTTTTCAAACTATTTCTTGCTTTAGATTGGTTACTTATATATATATTTGCATAAAAACGACATGATAAGTAAGGGTTAAATATCAACTAACTCAGCACAGTTTTTTTTTCATTATTGTATGCGAGATATAAAAAATGAAAATACTAAAATTATTAGAAATCGACCTCATGGTTTCACGAATTTCTTCAATCTATGAGTATAAGCAAAATTTTGAAATAATATCTATCTATTCTTGGACTCAACAAGAAAATAACTTGAAGATGCAAAGGGCCAGAGTGAAATTTGTTGCGCGGCTTTTATGACAAGTTACAAATTATCAAACTTTATATGAAATTTACCACCAGGAGCTTTGCCTGTCGCGGCAAGTAAACATGATTACCAAATAAAGCAGCGTACAAGATGGATGAAATTTGACACTTTTCTTTACCATTAAAATTGTAAATGTATTCCCCATTTAAAATTAAATCTGTCAAATAATTATCTATGAGAATATGCGTGTAGGCGATAACTCAAAAACGTATCAAGATAGCTAATTGAAATTTGGCATATAAGCTTGATAGAAAAATTGAAGATTAGTGTCAAATTTTGGAACGAAATCATCTACATTAAAGTGGGTCCGATATATACCTTTTCTATTATTTATTACAGAATAAAGCTAAATGTAAAATGCTTTATATAGCATACATTTACGAGAATTTTAAAAAGATATAGTTTATGCTGATTCAACTGAAATTTCATTTTCATGTCTTTCTTGAAATCATTTCTCCATTGCAAATGCATTTCAACGGAATACTTTTGCTATTTATTTAATAAAAATATTTTGATATAGGCATAAAAAAGTTTTTACGTATCAAGCTATATCTGATGGGACTTTTCTGAGTTAATTTTCAGTGCTCATTCTTTAAATTGTATTTGGAATCAGTAGTTTTACTGTAAATATCCAATAAGCGCATGCTTTTTATTTTAACAAGGATTATCTTTTAAATGCTAAAAAAAATAGAAAATTACACTTTTTTGAGGATAATTTTATATAACATTAAAATATTTAAGAATTTTTATAATAATTTAATGTAGATGTTTTTATTAGCTATCATTTTTAGTTGAAGAATATTTGGGGAAATTCTTGTCCCAAATTTATTTCTAAATGCAAAATCGTTGCATGGTTAAGTTTTAATGATTATTTCGAATTCAAATTAGTCATCAGCAGTTTTTTAAACATTTTTTTTAATAGTAGCTATGCAATGTTAAAGAAGCTTATTCCTACGTCTGGGAAGACATTTTGTGGAAAGACAAATTTAATTATTTCAGAACGTACACTTGCTTAATTTCTACAATTTTTATAGCAGTTATTTTTCAATCTATTATTATTTGAATTTGTATTTAAAAAATAAAATATTAAAATTCAATAAAATGCGACATATAAGTACAATAAATGTAACTAGTTTGGCACAATCGAATATGACAATTCATTACACTAAAAGAAATCAACCTAATTTTAACGATATTGCTTTAATAAAGCTAATACCATTTGCTTTGGAATACAATGAACTTTATGATGAATCTATTTTATCGCTTTTTTCCTTTTTAATTATCATTGCCCGTTCAGTTCTGACCTTCTTAGCTTCAAGTGGAAAAAGCATTTGTTTCTTAATAATTCTTCATAATTTATTCCTAAAATTTTAACAAATTGCTTTTTTTTTCTTTAAAAATATATTTATGATGTGTAAGTCTCTTATCCAGTTCATTCATACCATTTCACTCCAAACTTCGTTCGACGAATTATTTATTATTTACTGATTCCAATACAAGGTCATGATAATTCTTTTATCTGAAAATACAAATCTAGTTCTAAGACGGTCTTTGATTCCAGATACTTAACAATATATGCTTTGGAATTAAATCAACCTTATGACGAATCTGCTTTATCACAATTTTCTTTCTAATCGCCATTGCCCATTCATCATTCTGTCTTTCTCTGCTTCAAGCGAAAAAAAGCAGAAAACGCAAAGGGAAAAAATGGCGTTTGTGTGTTTGATCTGTTTTGTGTGTGGACACCAAAAGTTCACAGAGGAGAAAGACTCACTTTCAGATATGTGTCCACCCACCCTCTCTGCAGTAGTCACGTGCCTCAAACGGTAAAATATAAAAGAGAAATCGAAGAATGGTGTGCAATGTGTATTCGAAGTGGAGGAGGGGGGACAGACCAACGATCAAAAAGTCAGCAGCACTTCGAAAGGAACAACGACCCTCTCCCCTACCTATCCCTTCCAAATACACACGGTGTAAGTTCGAATCCAATAAAAAATACGCGTGTGAATGCCGTGACAACATCTGTGGTTGCGTGACACACACTGTAACCGTAACCTCATATCGTATTCCCCACCCCCTGGCGTAATTATCTTTTGCTGTAACTTGATATGTTATTGGTGAGTGTGGATTCTGTGGAAAAGGCATTGCAGTGCCATTATGAAGTATTATGTGGATGAGATGGCAACGGGTAAATGTATGCGAGGGGGGGAGGAAAAGGAGGGGGTGGAAGATGAAATATAAATATTAATGATTGCATTTGTGCTTTCAGGTTAATGCGACGTTCCGAAAAAGACGGTCTAGTTTGTCAATACGTGACTCTTAAATTTGCTCATGAATTGAAATGGGATGAAAATGCTAAGCACTTGAAAATAAATATTAAACTTACCAGTGTAAAAATGAGGTTATCATTATATATGAATTTTATAGCCGTGAATTTCAGAATTCGGAACATTGCACATGAAGCTCTTTTAATTATTGTTGTATTAAAGAATTCTTATCAAAATTGTTTCACATTCCATTGTATTCACTAAAAAAATCATCAAAGTTTTCTCTCCTACGAATAATTTTCCTAATACTCAGAATCGATCAATGGCACACAAGTTAATCATTACTCATAAATTTTAGTTGGCATAGTATGGAAGATTTGAACTTTGTACCATTAAATACAAAATGTATTCATTGTAAATTAATCGGACTCAATCGTCAAATAATTGTAAATAACTCGTCATGAGAGTAAGATTCTGTTTTGTTAATATATTGCATTTTGACCATCAGGAATATGTGAATTTACATTGTTTTTATTCACGCCTCTTCAATCATAATTCTTGCATATCGAAATCTGATCACCATTCTTGCACATTAAATTTCATTCGTCGTTTCATTCATTAAATTCATTTAAATTTCATTCGATTCCTTTCTCTGCCTTGCGTGAAGAAATATTTTTTCTGTATCAATTAAAAATTTAGAAATAGGTCGTTCATCATTCATTGTAAATTAATCGTAATTACATGTAGTAAATTGAAAGCAAGTCTTCAAGGCAATATACTACATTGGTATGTTGTGAGAAATTTGTGGCCAGTAATTTGTGAATTTTTATTGATTTATTTTTGTACATCGAAACTGTGATACTTATTTTTGTGCATTTAAATTGTTCAAAATTCTTGCACGTTGAGGTCAAATCATCATTCTTGTTCACTTATTCTTCAAGTCTTTAAAAAATTCTATTTTATTTTATAGATAAGTACACGTTCTAGCACATCCAATTAATCAATAATTTAAGGACTCATTACTCATTGTGAATTAATGTAATTACTTGTCGAGTATTGGAAAATAGTTCGCCGTTACTTATTGTAATTGTTATTTATACACTGCTTGTTACGAATTATTTTCTTTACAAAATAACTATGAGATTCATCTTAACATTTTCCTATTTTTTGCTCTTTTTTTTAAAAAAATTATTCTTTTTCAAACTCCACGAATATATGAATTATTTAGTAACTGATAATAATAATGACTAATCAATATGGATCTTGGGTGGACAAAAATTTAACTCTATTATGAAAGAAAAAAAATATTTCCTTTTGCAAAAGAAAAACATCTAGCACGAAACATCTAACATGATAAAATTTTAAGCTTGATTCGTATGACTTCGTTGCATCTGTTGTTCCATTTTCTGCATACAAAAAGAATCACAAAAAGAATGTCAGCCCAATTATATTATCGATTAAATTATATTATAAAATATAACTTCACAATCGTTTCGAAATGAAGGTTACAAAATCTTATCTATACTTATAATAAAGCTCAATGTGTGTGTGTGTGTGTGTGTGTGTGTTGGCGCTCTACAGGCCAGACCATTCAACCTACAGCTCCCAAATTTGGCACGTGTATACCTTGGAGGCCGGGAATGTGCACCTGGGGGTTATTTTTTCGAATTTTTAAATAAAATTTTATTTATTTAAAAATTAAGCGAAATTTTGACGTGTTTCCGCTATAACATCGGAAAATATTACCGCACAAAAAGGATTTTTACATGAAGTTAAAGATCAAAAATTTATCTTTTAAATGATACCAATGTTTTAATCTTACAATTAAATTTCTATTTTTAATGAATTTTTAAATAAATATTTTAACTATGTTTTTCAATAATTTTTTTCGTAAAAAATAAAAATAAGGATTAAGCACGTTTCGCATTCATGGGGAAAAATTAGCTTTTTTCAAAGTGTTGCCATCACATTGATTAAAGCCCCAATTAAAAATAAATTAAATCTTTTTGGAAATGAAATCTGCAAAAATATAATTTTCGGCACGTGTCTGTAGGAAATGAAACAAATATGAAATATTATTTTTTCTAAAAAATAAATTCAAGAAAAATTATTTTATGATCTTTTACACTCTCTATACAGGGTGTTTATTTTGTCCCGGACCCATTTTGATGTTTAATGACTCATAAAATAATGAAGATATAAACAAACTTATGGCATTTATTTATGGAATAACTCATATATTTTCCTTTTCAGGTTTGAATATTTTTACTTTTGTAAATATCGTCTGCGCGTGTTTTTAATTTCAGATCATTTCATTTTCCAGTCTAAATATCTATACTTTTCTAAATACCGTCTGCTTATTAATTGCATTTTTCTCTCTTTTGTTTTTGGCAACTATTGAAATGTTATGTTTACTTTTGATGTGTTTGTTCTATGTAGTACTTTTGTATGTGATGTTTTATTCGAGCGGATATTAAGCAGAATGCATACACCACAAGAGAAAGCACAGATTTTATGATGGTCATAGAGTTAATTTTCAATCAACTAAATCACTGACTTTTAAGAGTTAATTTACAATCACTTAAACTGACTGATTTATGAAAATTTGAATATCACTATTCAATAAAAAAAGGATAATTTTTGATTTTCCATCGATCGCTTCAAAGAAAATACGCCAATCAGCGCTCAGGTTTCTCAAGATTAATTGGCCTAAGATTATGAAAATGTTGAGTTTTTCTAAATTTTTAACATTTAAAATTTCATAAATAAGTCTTAGTTGATCGTGGAAAATAGAAACATTCATTCATTTATTTAAAATTTGGTGTGTCCAGAATATTTCTCAGAATATGATACCTTACTGCATTAAATTTAGACTTCATAATTTTTGAAATATATTTATAGGCCGGAACAAAATATTATTATTGATTTCATTTCAATCCTTTTAAAAGCAAAACTAAAAACTGAATTTTATGCTGAATCTCAGAAATTTTTGTTGAATTATTGCTTGAGATATTACATAAATGATGAAAAATATTTTGTAGTTAACATAAGACTTAAATACCGAGCGATTTTGTTTGCAATACTCGCATTCAATAATAATAATAATTAATAAATAACAATAATGATGATAAATAAAATAAAACGCTTGGGTTTAAAAAAATATATTAATATTAATTGCAATTTCATCATTTACATTTTAAATTAAAGTTGAAGTTTTACCGGAAATGACAACAAATTAGCAAAATATATATAGTAAATTGTAAAAGTAATGACAACAAATTAGCAAAATATATATAGTAAATTGAACGAAACGATCTAAACAGTATAAGTTTGGTATGGCTATCAAAATTTGAAGATTAAAAAGGTTTTGTTTGAGAATCCTTCAGGAGAACAGTTACTTAAAATATTTAATTGAAAATTGTAGCGAGCGGTAATACTGGCGAACCGGCTGGTCGCCAAAGGCGGCTAGTAATTATATAAAAGGGCTATTTATTTAATCGTCTGAGTTTTTATAATGCTTTTTGCCATCATTTTCTAAACAATTTATCAAATGTATAAATTGTTTCAAAATAATACAAAATGTGAGATATTTGCATTGAATTTGAAGCAGAACTAATAGGAGAATTCTCGAAAATTTTATATTTTCGAAATGTAAATTTATTTATTTTTTTAATTAAAAGTTACAGTAAGAAAACTGACTGGTAATTTAACAAACTTGTGTTTATTTCAATAGCAAATGAATGGATAAAATCAATCATTGTATTAAAAAAAAAATTCAAAAGTGTTACGTTAAGAACACAAGGATACTTTATTTATGCTATTCAAAAGGACTGAAAAAAATAGGCATTTATTTGAAATACTTTTCATGTGTCTGATATTACCTAATTAGGCATCTGATCTAAGGACTTATTTGCAAAAAAAAAAAAAAAAAAAAAAAAAAGATGAAAAGCAGAAAATGGGCCACTAAAAGAAAAAGAGAGGAAAAGAACTCAAAATATGAAAAAACAGTTTAATTTTTTTTTATAATTATATTAACTGTGTTAAATGTTAAGTATGGGAAGTATGGGTAAGCGGAAAATGTGTGGCAAGCTAATGCTTGTGTAACGTTTAGGTAAATCCAGCACTGATTATGATCGACCAATTACAAATATACAAATTTCGGAATCCTAGCACATCAGAAAGCGAAATGAAAATTCGATTGAAAAATTCCACCATTACAAACATGAAACAAGGTAGGCAAAGTGTAAAAAGAAATAATTTTTAACTAAATTTAATTAAATATATATTTGTTTTAAAATTTATTGCATAATAAATTTAAGTAGATCTTTTTCTTTTCATTTACCATTAATACTTTATTTTATAATTTTAAAGTCACAATAAATTTTTCAGAAAGACAAATTTAGAAATCTGTGTCAGCAATTCTAAATAGTTAAACCCGCATTGAGTCACTTCTTTCATTGGACTCTTCAACACCCTGAAACGGTTAATCGCTGATTGAATTCAGCGAAATCGGGAATGCTTGTTCCTTCAAGAGCAAAATTAGAATTCATTACCTCAACCTTTACGAAAACAACTTTCCTTCTCTTCACCAAAGAATTCTTTGTTCTTCCCTCAGTCTGGGGGGGGGGAGGTTTGCTTGCATCAGCTCAATTATTCAGCAACTTGTGGAGCGACCCTCCCATAGAGGCATTGTTCCTCAAGAAAAGGGGTGAAGAGATGACTGTCTTCTGCGTTTCCTGTGCACTGGACCCTTTCTTTCTGCCAACAAAAGAGATCAGCGATCCATCCTTTGGAAGTCAAGGAGGCGTTGCTTTTGCTGCAGGGAGATCTTCCAGAGGATATCCGAGATGAATTTAGATCTTAATTGAATCAGATCTATCCAAGTGCAAATTATATATCTTACCCAGCAAGGCGAAGTATTCTCTGAAGGAAAGCAAACTTTTGTATAGAAGTTTACAGAACTAGAAACTTTGTAAAGAACTTTAAACGTGGAAAACTCTTTTCACGATTTGTGCATGCAAGTAATGGCGTTTTTGAAACCTAAAATTGCAGACTTCCATTGGCAGCTTTGTTTTAGGGTGCTTAGAAATTTCTTGCGAGTGGTTATGATGTAATGCGGTTTTTAACTCTGAATTGAAATAACTTGAGAATATCCATTACAAACATTTTCATTGAAAAGAGGGAAGAAGAAATTAATGGCTATAATTTTTACAATGAGAAATTTCAGAAGTTACACATTATAGTGGAATCTAGACATAAATTTTGTCGTACTCAAGTTTTTTTTTTTTTTTTTTGAAAATTATCTTTGTTACCTTCTTATAATTCAAATCGCTTATATAAATTTAAAGATAGAAATCACATGGAATAAATTCTGGTGAATAAGGTGATCAACACGATATATGGTGATGGTGCAACCACAATAACGATGTAGGTATCGACCCAACTCAAATTTCAAACTCATTATTAATGATTCAGGTTAATTTTTGAATGTTGACGACAACACTCGTAGAAATAATGATGCTTTTTCAATTTTTTAATATGAATTGTAGGATGTATGATAATTTGGAAGCTGTCCTGAAAAAGAACGGAAGGGACTTTAAACGATTTTCTTATATATCCTCTTTTATTGCACACATCAGTAGCTATATTTTACTTTAAGAAATTATTTTTGTTAAGAAATTGTTGGTTGATTGAAACTCACTCTATATTTTCTGTAATTATTGCCGGGGAACACCAATGTTAGATAATTAAAATACAATAGTTACAAACTATTAAAAAAATAAAGGCAATATTTGATTACATCTAAACTTTTTTGTAGATGCTAGTAGAAAGAAATATCAAAATATTTTGAATAATTAAAAATGAGAAAACAAAATACGATAATAAAATGCAGCAGAAAAAGCGATCTTTGTTTCGACTAGAAAACTTTTGTAGATGCTAAATGAGACATTTTGATTGCATAATACCCATTTTTATTATTATTATTCTCTCTTTGTTTACGGTATTTTTATTTGAAAGTGGAGAAAGTAAAGAAGTGACAATTTTGCAAGTCTTTGTCTTTTGAAGTTAACTTGCTGTTGCTACATGTTTTCTTTTTTTTAAAATCTACAACAGTTTTTTTTAATCATTATTATTAAATAAGCTTCAGATATACCTGACGTTACTCAGAATTAAAATAATTTCATGTCTAATATATTTCATGTGCAAACTATTTTTCTATGAAATTTTTTTAATACACAAAATCTTTTTATCGTCTAAAACATTTTTTTAATTAAAAATACGAATATCGATTGAATCAGATAATTTTTTTCCATATCAGTAAATAAAAAATCAATAGTTATTCCTGGTGTAAATTATTAATCTTCTACTTTTTAACTTTTTTCAGTATTCTTTGAGAATTTTGCTGATGTATTCCGACAAAATTCTTTATTGCTTCTTCAGTTATAAAATTGCTGTTACAAATATTACAAGCTTTATAAAAGAGTTATCAAAAAATAAAGATAATTATAATCTCACTTCTCATTGTTTTTTAGCAATGGAGGATTTATGAAATTCATTTTAAAATGTTCATCGTCTGTTCAATTGTCTATTAAACTTTCATAATTAATAAAGATTTAGGAAAAAATGGCAAATAAATAAAATTTCATTAAAAAAGCATAATTTTGAATGTTAAGATGGCATACAAATATTTCTTGTTGGATAAATTGCTCTGAAGTAACTGCGAAAAAGCGGCAAAATTTCAGATAATATTTCATTAACTTTTGCATTTTGGAATGTTGATTATATTATTATTGTCTTAACATATAAGTATAAGGTTATAACCGGAATAGTTGCGTGAAGTAGATATGGAATAGACAAACACAGTCACAACGGAATTTTCTTTACTAATCTCAGATTTGAGTCTTTACAAACTTGGAAACTGTGTGGAATCCTTCAACCAATTAGAGATTAACTGTCAAAACTTGTTCATCGCATCGGTATCTTATCGGATTAATTTGGAGCCACTCTTTTAATCCTTCAAGCTCCATTGAGAGCACGTACTCCCTGACAAGCTTATTGAATTCCCTCAGCAGATAATTTCAGAACTGCTGTTTTCAAGGTCTATGCGTTGGACGATGGGATAAAGCAATTGTGCTCTACTGAGAAGGCGAGTGAGAAGGCGATGGCAGCGCTTTAAAAAATCTCTTAAGATTTCTCTCCTTTTATGTAAGGAAATTTATTTAAAATATCGATTAATAAATAATAGTCATTTACGGAATAAAATGAATACGCGTTTACGAAAGTGCCCTTTGAAGATTAAAGCCATATTAAGTAACAAATAATACTATCTTGAATTTGTTTAAAATTGGTTTAAAAATATTTAATTTTATGAGATAGTTTGCTGTTTGATAAGAATTTATGCAGTAAAATTTGCTTAATTTGAAGTTTCTATGAACTCGGTGAGAAGTCAGTTTATCCGAAATATTTAAATGAAAAAAGGGGGGAATTGGTTTAAATATAAGCAAGGAAAAAACGTCATTTTTCAAACTAAGCTTTGAAGTAAAGATTTATTTTTTAAGGTGTAGCAGTTTTGATAAATAATAATGATTAAGAATTAATAAATAATAAAAATGTAATCAAAACATATTTTATAGCTTTAAAAATAATGTTTAGCAAATAAACCATTATAATTAATTAATTATATAAAAAAAATTTGGAAACAATAATTAATCAACAAAAATTCAAAGTAAAAAAACCAATTCACAGTGAATAACTTAAAATTAAAAAAAAAATGTGAAACTGTGATATTTTATAATTTTTACATATAAGAAAATATAAGGATTACTGATGTATTTAACTGAAGAACGAATTCAGAAACTAAATTTTTTTTTTCCAGATTTTGATTCAAATAAACTAAAATAAATTTGATTTATAGACAATATTTAAATTACTTGTTAATAAGAAATTCAATGGACTAGAAAAAATGGAAATAGCTGGGTATTAGATACACATCGTTTTTGTATGAAAAGTTATTAACGAATGTTTTACATATGAATAAACAAATAGGTAGTATATTATAACAGCACCCTATTTCAAAATAGAAAAACTGCGATCACTTAACATATTTAAGTTATTTGCAAAAGGGAAGGAAGAAAAGATTGTGTCTCGTTTTAGCTAAACAAGCATTTGAAGTTCTTCGGTTGATAATAGAAAAACAATTTTAATGTTTCACATGTCATTGTGGTCATAAAAACAACTTTCAAGAGGACAAAGGGTTGATTATCTCTTTTCCTATCATAGAATTTACTGCTTCTTTTTGTCTGCAAGGCCAAATAGATTCTCGTATAAATAAATGAATTAGTTTTTTTGCAAAGCTTGCCAGTTTCCAACTTTGATTGCAATAGCTATGTTCAACTTTAAGCAGTAAATGATACTAGTGAGGTTTAGCAATTAAATTTCCCTTCTACTCTTCCCTATAAAAAAACAGACGATGCTTGCATAAGAGAAAATGAACCTTTTCTACTCGATATTCTTTTCAAGTTACAAATGAAAATTCGGCAACGTCATTTTCATCTACCAAATTATGACACGAACTTCAAATTTTGAAAATAAACATAAAAATTAAGTTCTAATAAAACTATAATTATGAATAAATTAAGTCGAAAATATTTTTTTTTTTCCTTTCCGTTTCTTTCTTTCCTTTTCTTTTTTAACTTTAAATTTTTTAAAGAATTTCGCAGAAACTGAAGATATGAGATGTTTAGCGACATTGATATTTTTCTTCAGGATTCCAACGCAGATCATTTTTATAGGTTAAGTAATCATATTCTATAAATTCATCCCATAATTAATCTTTATGTTTAAAAAAAAAAGAAAAAAAAAACACTGCAAGACGTTTTATTTGAATAATTTGCAGATATACAAACTCTTCAGAGAACTTTAAATAATGCATCAAATTGTGTTATTATGTGAGTAAATTGAACTCTTCCGTTTTTTTTTTTTTTTTTTTTTTTTTTTACTCAGTTATCAACACCGATGGAACGATTATCTTTCATATTTGTACGAACCACCCACGAAGAAGCAAACTAAACGGCAATTTGACAAAGAGTTTGCAAGCTCAAACTCTTCTTTCTTGAGTACTAAGTTGCTATATCATTATTTTTTTACTAATGTATTTATTTATTTATTATAATTTTCTTTGTTTAATTTCATTTATTTATTCATTTCATATTTTCATTTATTCATTTTGTATTTCATTTATTTCTTTATTCATTACTAGCCGCCTTTGGCGACCAGCCGGTTCGCCAGTATTACCGCTCGCTACAACTTTCAATTAAATATTTTAAGTAACTGGTCTCTTAATAGATTCTCAAATCAAACATTTTTAATCTTCAAATTTTGATAGTCAAACCAAATATACTGTTGTTTAGATCGTTTCGTTCAATTTACTATATATATTTTGCTAATTTGTTGTCATTTCCGGTAAAACTTCAACTTTAATTTAAAGTGAAAATGATGAAATTGCAATTAATATAAAGATATTTTCTAATAAAACCAAGCGTTTTATTTTATTTATCATCTTTATTGTTATTTATTTATTATTATTATTATTGAATATGAGTATTGCAAACAGAATCGCTCGGTATTTAAGTCTTATGTGAACTACAAAATATTTTTCATAATTTATGCAATATCTCAAACAATAATTCAACAAAAATTTCTCAGATTCAGCATAAAATTCAGTTTTTAGTTTTGCTTTCAAAAGGATTGAAATGAAATCAATAATAATATTTTGTTCCGGCCTATAAATATATTTCAAGAATTATGAAGTCTAAATTTAATGCAGTAAGGTATCATATTCTGAGAAATTTTCTGGGCACACCAAATTTTAAATAAATAAATGAATGAATGTTTCTATTTTCCACGATCAACTAAGACTTATTTTTGAATGTTAAAAATTTGGAAAAACTCAACATTTTTATAATCTTAGGCCAATTAATCTTGAAAAACCTGCGCGCTGATTGGCGTATTTTCTTTAAAACGATCGATGGAAAATCTAAAATCATCCTTTTTTTATCGAATAGTGATATTCAAATTTTAATAAATCAGTCAGTTTAAGTGATTGATGTAGTTGATTGGAAATTAACTCTTTTTATTTAAAATATTAGTGTTTCAAGAACATTTTGTTATTCGTTATTTCCACAGCAGAAGCTTTATATAAAATCAAAAATTCTTTATTTATTAGAGCATTTATTGAATCAAGTTACATAAAATATAATAATTTTCCATTTAGACCATTTTAGCAGATCTGTGTCTTACTAAAGGTTTACAAATTAGCTGTGCGGCCTTGATTTGAATGGATATCCTGTTCATATTAAACAAAACTTGCCTTAAAATAAAACTGATTTATTGGATTAATAATATAGAGTGTAAAAGGTTATAAAATAATTTTTCTTGAATTTATTTTTTAGAAAAAATAGTATTTCATATTTGTTTCATTTCCTACAGACACGTGCCGAAAATTATAATTTTGAAGATTTCATTTCCAAAAAGATTTAATTTATTTTTAATTGAAGCTTTAATCAATGTGATGGCAACACTTTGAAAAAAGCTGATTTTTTCCCATGAATGCGAAACGTGCTCGTGCAGCTTAAATTTTATTTTTTATTTTGTACGAAAAAATTTGTTGAAAAATATCGTCAAAATATTTATTTAAAAATTCATTAAATTTTAAGGTTAAAACATTGGTATCATTTAAAAGATGAATTTTTGATCTTTAACTTCATGTAAAAATCGTTTTTGTGCGGTAATATTTTCGGAAGTTATAGCAGAAAAACGGCAAAATTTCGCTTAATTTTTAAATAAATAAAATTATAATTAAAAATTCGAAAAATTAACCCCCAGATGCACATTCCTGGCCTTCAAGGTGTACACGTGCCAAATTTGGTAGCTGTAGGTTGAATGGTCTGGCCTGTAGAGCGCCAACACACACACACACACACACATTGAGCTTTATTATTACTCGTGCTACTACTGCTGCTCTGTAGATTGTGGAATTCGAAATAAACGGATGGAGAGAGTGACAATTCGATTCTTTCACAAAATGAATGCATGCCGTTTGGAGAACTGTAAAACGTTCCGTCTTTCTTCATCGCGTCAAGACAAGTAGATAAATTTAAAAAATAATAGTTTTATCAAGTATAGACAAAGATTTCAATTATTCTTTCGTTAGAAAGAATGACTGAAATATGAATTGAACGAATAACTGAAAGGAACTCAATGGACACAACTATTCTCAAGATTTTCAACATTCCATTGAGAGATGTGTTCTGTAATATCAAATAAATATGTACTGACATTTCGATTTATACAATCTCTAATTTAAACCTGCGAAAATAGTCCCTTCCAAATTTTCTTGCATACCGTCTTATAGAATTATTTCCCTTTCCTCATTTAAAGGTTGCGAACCTTTGACAAAACCATGAACACCAGGAGTTCTCAATTTATATTTTCAGATTCCCATGCATGAGTGCTTTATGCTTCGTAGAGAGGAAAATCGATTATACATTTTAGGTGCTTTTATTTTCAACCGATTGTGTGAAATCTTGATGCAGACTATTGTGGTTGGCATACACAACTCCAAAAACTACAATTTTATATTTTTGAGTATCGCATTTGTTGTCAACAGATGTCTTAATCGACATATGGTCAATCCTTTGAAGGATTTAGTTCGCAATTTGTAACAGGTTTACGCAATTTGTACAGGTTTGGGCGCTGAAACTGCGTACCAAATTTTATCCAATTAATTCTTTATGATGTATAGTTGCCGTAGTCACTTTCACTCCCACAAACAAACAGGCACAATTTCTATGAATGGATTTTGTTTTTTTAAAAAAAATTGTAAGAAATCAATACATTTTGAATGAAGTCCATATACCAAATTTCATCTCTCTAATTCATGGCATTTTTGAGTTATCGTGTTCAATTTTTTGATTATTACAATACTTCCTCTCTGTATAATTTGTAATCGAGAAAGCAAAAACATAAGCAATGGTTATAACAATTTATAAAAGTTTCGAAGGAAATCAACTGCTCAAGAAACAGGACAGTATAATTAAATTTCAATTAAAATTAGATTTAGTTTTTTATTTAAATTTTCAATGTGTTTACTTTAAAGAATAATAATATTATAAAAATCAGGTTAATATTAATTAATTAGTTACTTTAAATGCACAAAACCACTTTCTTCAGATTTGGATATTAGTAATAAAATTTGAAAATGGGGAATTTTTTCTAACTTTAAATACTGAAACATATAGTTTTATAACTCTGAGTTTATGTTATTTGATCAATTTTTTAATTACCAACTAATTTGAAACTGCAAAAATTTATTTAAAAAATACTTTAAATAAAGTTTAAAATATCTGTATAATTTATTTAAAATGCATTTCTGCTATACTGTTAAAAATTTATTTCTACAGCTTTGAAATTTCTTTAAAGCATCTTTTAAAATCACTTTTTTAAAAAATGAAGAATCAAAGTCAAAAACTAAATTTTTTCTCAGAAGAAAATCCCTAGCATCCGGAAAATAATCCCTCTTTTGAGAAACTAAAATCCCCATTTCGCAATCCTGTAAAGGGAGTGGTCGTCGCCTGTGGTGACCCAACCCCATCCGAGTGTTTGTCCACCGTGCCCTACCTACGAGCAACCCTGCCCTCAGGTGTGGCGGACCAATGGCAGGCCAGCGATCCCTCCTCTCTGACCAATGGCGCGACATGGCGCTGACCCGGCTGCAGAGATGTCAAGCCATAGGCCTCTCCCGTATTGATTGTCGGGCAAAAGGGCAAACAACAACACAAGATGACGTGCTTGGCGCACATGAAGTAGAAATGGCAGCTTTCTGGGTTTGGCGATCACATCTAACTTCTTATTCCACTGTTTTTAAGGTGTTATGTAACAATCGAGTCAATTTTATTATCTACCGGCCATCTTTGGCGACTTATTGGTTCTCAGGAATTAATGGTGGTTAAAAATATTAATTAAATGTGCTGCGTAACTTTTTCATAATGGCTTCTTTAGCGAAATATTTTTAACTTCAATTTTTGATAGACATTTAACTCATGTTAGTTTAGAATTATTATTATTTTTTTACTGTTCACAGCGTTATGTTTTTTTATATGATTTGCAAAATCTTAATACATCCAGTTGTATAACAGGAAAGAGCAGAAGTGTTTTAAAATGGGTGCACTTAAAAAAATTTTCACATTTGCTTGATTCTGAAATTAAATCTTAAATTGAAGTTAATATAAGATTTCAAAAAACTTTTTAATAGTGCCTTGTACTGAAATCTACTCAACATGGCAAAATAAATCGTATCTTCATATTTTGTTCAACAAAATTGAAAAAAAAAAATAGAGGGAGTTGATATATTAGTAGCAACAATGAAAACGATTTGACCTTCATTTGATCAATGAAATGTAAGGAAGTAAAATATGCCTAAAATATTTTTTATTAAATAGAAATATAAAAAAATATCTCACTCTGTATATATAGTATAAAACTTATATAATCGAAGGGATATTTAAATTGTAAGATGGCCTAAAACTGTTTTTTGCATTGTAATATTTTTTTAAAAATAAAGGTGTAAAAATGTCAAAATTACGCCTAATTTTTGATTTTATTAGAATTAAAGTCTCGGAAAGCTTGTTTTATTTTGAAATAAATAAAAAGTAAAAAATAATAAATGAATGAAACAAAACAAAACTAAACAAAAACTAAGATGTTCATAAAAAATACAGTAAAACACGGAACTCAGATACACAAACATAAACTTGAGTATAAAAATCCACACAAAAAATTATTTATCTGAAAGAAGAATAATCCATTTTGTTTGCCATGAAATTTCTCACTATTAAAAATTTATTTTCAAATAATGATAAGAATGCAGCCAATAAAATAATAATAACTTTAAAAGAAAATACTGCTGCAAATTTGAGCCAATATGAATTTCGTTTTACTCAATAATGTTTTAATTACAATGTTGTTAGATTTGATATGTTTCAATGATAATTATTAAACGTAAATCATCTCTTGTTAAATGAAAATCATTAATTCATCTTATATGATTAATGAAGCTAAATCGCTAAAGGTTTTTCCAAAATAAAAATTTTTACTATCAATTTTTATTAGGAGTAATACTTTCTATATTTAGAATAAAATGTTTATACATATATCGAACAAAAGTGCTCGAACAAGCAAAAACGTTCATGCCTCTTGCTGTCAAAACGTGTCCATGCATTCAATTCATTTATTATAAATTAAATAAACAAACAAAAAAAACTTGTTTGACCTATTTTTCTTGCTATATAAATATACGATAGACTGGAAATATGCTTTTAAAAAATAACAATACACTTGTAAATGAGTCATATGCTATCATTTTTTGCTCGGAGAAACCTTAATCTGCTGGTTTACGCGTGATTCGTCCGTAGTTCACAACCTAATTACACGTTAAGTAAGCCTTGTCTACTATCCAATTAATGACCCTTTCATAGTTAAGTGATAGCAAAAAAGGGGCCAATCTAATTAAATAGGTAATTCGAATTACAGGAGTAAACTATGGCAACGGACGTGTTAATCATGAAGATGAAAGTAAGTTTAATAAAAAGGTTAGAAAACGGGGTGAAAAATAAAGACCAGTTTTCTCTTTTCTGAATAAACTGAAAATTATTTTGAAAGAGCTTCAGTAAAATATTATATCTAAAGAGATTTTAAGGGTTACCTTAAAAGATTGTTTCAATAATAATTTTTTTCTGTATAAGAACATACATTTTTACATTCTCGTACACGAAATATAAAAGATGCATTGCAATCGTCAAAAGTTTCGGAATTAAGATTTTGATGATTCACGTTTCAAAACTCAACGAGTCGGAAAAACACATTTTTTGGTATTATATCTGTGTGTAAACAAGACAAGTGAAAAACTCTTTGAGCCAGTCGGTTGAAATTTGGTATATGAAATTATGGCCAAACTTTCAGATTTTCTATACTATCAAATATTGAACGAAAAGGAAATGACATAAAAAAATAAATAAATAGAAAACTTTAATTAAAACTAAATTAACAACAACTGAGTTTAAAACAATATATTTTTTCACTCTTCTTTTATACACACTGTTTATGACGATACTAAAGAACAGCTTCCCAGTTAGTTTATCCTTTTCGAGTATTGGTAATTTTTCGTCTCTCGGCTGGCAATATTCTGAATATCTAAGCAATTCGAGTGTTAACCCTACATTGTCATATGTTAAAAAATCCTATCTCGGCAATAAAACCACTTTGCTAATTAAATGCATGAGTTAAAAAGAAACAAATATTTTTCACTTCAAGCTCCAATTTAGACCCAGTTTAAACTCTTTAAAACATGGTCATAAATATAAGTAATGAACATGTAAGTAAGCTGGACAAATTTACTCTTGGAAAATTAAAATTCTCACTTCGTAAATATGTTTTAAAATAAATAATTCAAAATTAAGCGTTATTTGGGACAATTTTCTTTGATAGCTTCTAAAACTAAAATTAATATTGCACAAAAATAATTTTTGCCTAATTTCCCAATTTAAGTTGCATTTTTATCGTTGCAAATTTAACTGTGCGATTTGTTTCTGATTTTTCCCAATTTTTAAAACATTTTTTTGAGTAGGTTTCAACTAACATTTCTATTGTTGATGTGAAATTCAAACCATTTTCAATGTTTCATCAAATATTAAATAGAACAATTTTCTTCTATTGCCGAATGATAAGGAAAAAGGAATCTATTTCATGAAGAATAAGAAAGTTAACTGCGAATGCCAACTGCGTGAGTAATGCGAGCAACAACCTGCAGGGAGATGATAAAATACCTCGACATATATATTTTTTAATGAAAATGTGATATCAAGGGAATTGATTCTCCTAGGAAAAAATTCTACTGCACAATAAAATGAATAGGTGTAAAGCAATAAATAAATAAATAAAATGACATTAATGCATATAACATTCTATACTTAGTATTCAGACTAAAAGGTTTGCAAAAAAACATATTTTTAAATTCTTCCTAAGTCGAGTAACATATCTTACAGCCCTTCCTAAGTCAGAAAAAAACATATTTATGAATCTTTCCGTTTCAGCAGTTCATGAGTTAGGAAAACATATTTTTCAGCCCTTCCTGCCAGAAAAACATATCCTTGAGTTCTTTCTCAGTCAGTAAAACATATCTTGCCTATTACTTGTTTTGGAATCTTGTATATAAATCTGTGAAAATATTATCTTAAAATGCAATGATCTGCAGGCATGAAATTTGCTATATAAGCTTTTCACCAAACTTGAAAATTTCTTTCAAACTTTTAATGAAATCTGTAAATAGGAAATCTTTCTAATTTCTGTTTGCTTTCGCCTCTTATGACATGAAACTTTCAAGCAATTTTTAATATTAACTACCTGCTTTTTATGAGTAGCTTTTCCGTTGGAAATATTGGTTATGCTTACTTCCGATTAAACTACTTATGCATATCTTAATATTTACGATTCTTTTTAAAAAAGACTTTTAAGAATCAAGTTATTACAGAAATTAAAGTCATGTTAATTTAATGTATTAATACATTTCAACATTTTTGTTTTGCAGTCTAATATAGCTCTATTCATATACACAAGATATTGACTAATACCTTTTGTATATGAATCATCCTAAAAGAATCAAGTCCCATGATGTCATATCGCTTCTTAACATATTGTCCTGTTCATCTGTTGTCTCACTTTAACGTTACTCTAATGGCACTTTATTATTCGTCTTGTAAACTATAAAGATACCAAACACATTCCTTATTTCTTAAGTTTCAACATTTGAAGAAAATCCCAGAATTAAACAATCGTTGGAATAATGGTAACCTTTTGAATTTCTGTCTATTAATGGAATCTATTAAAAATCAAGCAAAAAAAATGTACGATTGTTAAATTGCTATCATTAATGAAATAATCTTTATAATTTTAAGATATTACGGAAAAAAATATCTGATTGTTGCTTAATTTTTAATTAATTAAAATTATAACAAAAATTTTAAAAAGAATCTCTCGAAGGTGCACATTCTCACCTTCCAAAGTATATTTGTGACAAATTGGATAGATCTACTCAGTATTTTAGAGTGCTAGAACATATATGCGTTAATCTTATTATAATTAGATATTTAACATTCTAATGTTAAACTATACAGATTTATACAATAAAAACCTCGTAAGGGGAAATCATTTCAAGATGCTAGAGCACATTGACTTTTGTAATTCCATTGCATATCCTATTGCACATTTTTGCTCATATCGTTTGGAACAATCTTTTTACTGTTTCAAATATTGTTTATATTTTACTTCATGTTTTTCCAAGAAATATTATTAGAACTTAAAACTTAAATTATGATTTGAAGAGGAAGTATCAGCTCCTTACATTTTGTGTAAATCATTTAATATCTTTTCTGCTTACCAGCGAAACATTATTTTTGTTACTGCTATTAGAGTAGGCATAATCTAAATTATATTAATATTTTTAGAATTTTAAGTATGCTTTGTTAATTTAACTTAAATTTTTAATGGCTATAAGGGGTAAATGTTGAACGTACCTAAAGAGGAAATGTTGGAATAAATATATTCACTCAGATAGGAATGTTTTCAAAGAGATATCCATACAAGCTCTTTTGAACTGATTTGAGGTTTATCATTCATTTTTCTCTTTTACATTACATTTTTCTTTTACATTCTCATTACATTACATTTTAAAGGCTTTACATTTTTCTTAAATACATTATAAAGCCTTTTTCTTTTGACACTGTAATGAGAAAAAAGTAATTTTTGGCACTTTTAAGACGTATTTTTCTTCATAAATTCTATTAAATAGTATTTTTTTTTGATAATATAACCAGAATATATAACTCATCTAGAATCAATAAATAACTCTGTATTCAATCCTCTATAATGATTAATACTATTAGTATTAGATCTAAAGGAAGGCTATTCACAAACTGATGTGGGCATCAAAATTGTCCTTCGAATTTCTCAATCCATGATTTTGATTATTTATAGATTTAAATTAAAAAAATAATTTATGTTAATAGAAAAACTGAAAAATATTTATTCAATGGAAAAATTGACATTTTCGAATGACAATCTTCTTTTTTTCTTCTCCTCCTTAATACAACATCCAAAAATCGAACAATAGCCCCTTTTTTATGCTCATAAATGCTAAACAAAATGTTTTTAAAAAATAATAGAGGCAGGCAGATCTGTTGTACTAAATGATACTGATGCATGTTTAAATAACATGCGCATTTATGTTCATTACTTAACTATGATGACATATGAATTGACTTCATCACATATGCCTTGGCGGGGAAGGATTCAGCACCCATTGGCCTGTTGCTGTAGAAGCAGCAACATGCAAAGCTCCATTTCCCCCTTCATATGTTTGCGAATCTCCGAACCCTTTCTCCCTATTACCGAGGCCTGAATCTCTAATGTATGGAAAATCCCTCCGGCTTACCTCTTTCGCCGTCCCTTAGGCAGTTGCTTTTAAGGCGAGAGATACAAATGACTCGAGCTGGAGGAGAAATGGTCACTTGACCACCGGCGCCGTGGTCAGTGGCCGTGAACAGTAAATTGATTAAGTCGTGAGCCCACCTATCACCGCAATTGATTATATTTGTAAAGGAATCCTGTATTTTTAAGTTTTTCACTCGACTGATCACGTTTTATATTTGTTGCTTTATATTTTTATGATCATGGTTTATGTTAAGTTGGAATTTTATATTCCACTTTATTCGATGCGAGATCTAAAATTTTGAATGTATGTAATTTTAATGACAATATTTTAATACTATAATCGAAATACGATACGTATTTTATGGTACTTTAAATACGATTTTTTTTTGTATTTTATAATTGGTTAATCGACTGATTCTATTAAAAATTTTTATTCCATAAAAAAAGGACCATCTAGTGGTATATTTGATGGAAAAAAATAGTTGGTCATAACGAATAAAAGGACGAATTATGAAATGTGTTAGATTGTTAACACAAAAAATGATTATTTATGAAATAAAGAATTTTTTAAGTACCATTTTATAAGTTTCTTAAAAATTAATTTTTTGCAAAAATAACTAAGCAAAAATAGTGTATTGTTACAAACCTGCAATTTGGCTTCCCAGCATAGCTTGTTCCATCAACAGAAAGAAAGTTTTACAGTCATCTGAATGGGACGGAGTCCAGGTGGCGCGTCGGGAGTACCAGAGCTTGGCGACAAACTTGGCGACCATTTGGAGACTTTGGAGCCAAAATAGATTATACCTGAAACTTCGAGAATTTTCCCGATCCGTCCAGTAGGAACCGAGATACGCCTCGAACGTTCCTAATTGGTTGAGACGCTTCTAGCCCCGCCTCCTGAGACCTATAAAAGGGGCAGCAGCTGCCAGACGAAGGAAGAAGGCAGTAGGAGTCGAGAGTCTGAGAAGTCGAAGACAGAATGGACGGAGTCGTCGAGAGTCGTAGTCGGAAGCGACGGAGTCAAGCTCGTGCTGAACGGAACTGTACGCTACTGTCTGCAGTAGATTCTGGTTGTATGCTGTTGTATGCTACACGTCTCGGCTGAAGATAGTCGTCTCTGTGCTGTATATAGCTGTCGCTTTTGTGCTTTCCTGTGTGTCTTCGTGTAAATAAACGTCGTTGTTTCTTTTTCTACTGCCGCCTGCTGATTGAGCGTTCTTTACACCATATCACTTTCACTATCCAAACGAACCCCGGCAGAAAATTCGTAACAATATATAAAAAATGAGACATTGAAGACATTCTGATGAGAAAATTAAGTCACAATGTATATCATCCGAAACATAATTCTTAAGCATTCTTTAAGAATTCTGGTGCAAAATCAGATTAAAATTTCGTTTTCTTTATAATTTACAGTGACACTTTCACAATTTTTTTAAATTTTTTTTTCTTTTTACTTTTTTTCAAATTAGTTTTTTTTTTTTTTTTTTTCTGTTTGTGTAATAATAAAAATAATAATTACTGGCTTTATAAATGTAGCCTTTCCTTTCCTCACTGTATTTGTAACGAAACAATTTTCTTGGTAAATAATGTCTTATAAATTGAAATGAACATCTATGCAAATTTAGAAGATTTAATACAATGAAATATATTATTTAATTTTTTATTTGAAGTTTTTTTTTTAATAGTTTAAAGAAAATATTGAACCCCTTCTTTTTGTTTAGAACTATGGTTCATGTTAATCGAATAGAAAGATAAAAAAATATTTTTTTGTAAGAGACAGCCCGCAAGCATTACAAAGTTTATATTATTGAAAAGCTTTGAAACAAATTCCAAAGGCTTGTATCAATTGGTAAGAACTAAAAGTACATCTCTGCATTTTAAATATATTTGAAGAAATTAACTATCTTTTTCATTCATTCTTCTTTCAATTAAATACAAACAATAAAGTTAGAAAGTGCGAATTTATCATTTGATTTTTTGAGTTATATTGTTGGGAAAAATTGTCTTCTTTTCTTAATTAACATTGAAATTATGGCCTTATTTGCTACAGTTTTGAATATTTCAATTATAGTTACTAATTAAAATAAAAGGAATTATTTTGAAAAAAATATGTTTTTTTAATAAAATATACTTTGGCACTTGTGTATTAATTGCATGTTATTGATGAACTTCAGGCTTAATCGCAAACCTTTGGTGAATACAATCAATAGATAAACATAATATCGTTGACGACCACGATTTTTTTTTTTTTGGCGATTAATCATTATTATGCTTTTAATGCTACCCGTACTCGGATAGAAGCTTTTTTTTAATACAGTATACCTTCAGTAACACAGTAGACATTAAATCAAAGGATCGTCAAACTAACAAAAGATCCGGAATTGCAAATGCATTTAAATAACAAAATTTATGCTTATTGCACAAAATATGCAAAATTTTATATAAAAATTATTCCTCATCATAATGAATACTGCAAAATGTAATTCAAAATTGTGCAAAGATATTTTGTCACTTTCATTATAAGTATTTTATATAGAAAAGATAGATAAGCATTTTATATATAGATAATGGATAAGTATTTTAGATATAGATAATGCTGGCATAGATATAGATAATCCTGGCATAGAGATAGCGCATCTTCCCCTTGATCTGGGCGTCCCGGGTTCGAGTCCCGGTTCGGGAATGGTTGTTCCACTTCTGTGTTCTGTCTGTGAGGTGCTTGAATGTGCTCCCATGCAAAAAGGGGGTTATGCAAGCGAATGTGACGCACGAAGTAGCTAAGTCGTAATCTTGGCCCTAGTTGGTGCTAATGAAGAAATAAGAGACGCTCACTCGGTTTAAATTGCTGACAGATAACTGTCAGCGGGCTTGTAAAGTGCCGTAAGTCACAACACAGCAACAACAGATATAGATAATAGATAAGTATTATAGATATATTTTTGGATAGAAAAGTATAAATTAAATCTTTCCAAAAGAGTTTAATTACATTTATAAGAGAAGTTTACTACCCAAGAAACATATACCTGATGAATTTCAAATAGATCCGTAATGGTTAATGAGACCTCGTAATTAGTGAGTGCATGAATAACTTTTCCTTTATGCATATTGTCACGAAGAAAATACAATTTTAGAAAATAATTTGTTTTATTTTTAAAAGGTAAATAGCCATACAGAAGAATCGAGTACATGCCACAATATGATGCGAAATAGTAATTTTTTCAATGATAAATATATTCAAAAGAATTTTCAAACATGCAGATTCTGGAAATTTTTAAACTAATTACTTTTATATAATGTTTTAGTAAATAATATTTATTAAAAAGTCAATTTTTTATGTTTGAAAATAAATTATTAATTATAACTTAGAAAAAGCAGAACTTTTGGCGTTTCTGATACTCATCGTAAATTACAATTCAATCTAAATTACGAATATTTCTTTAATTAACAGTATGTGAGAAATATAAAATGAAGTATTTTAACAAAAAATTAATTAAATGGATTTTTTATTACAATTTCTCATTATTAAATTGTTTCAGAAATGGTTTAAAACATCAAATCGCTGAAACTTAAGAAGCTTAAAAGAGAGAGAGGGGGAGGGGGACCTCCTAGAAATTAATTTTTTACCGTATGTATAAAAACAAAGCGAACAGGGAAATAATACTAGGTTCTTACACTGTGCACTGAAGTGTATTTGAGAATCAAAAAATGCATTTACTTTAATTATTTTTAAAAAAATGCTAATTCTGTCGATTTCTTAAAATGGGCTGATGGCACAGTTTTAACGTGCTTATTTTTTACAGCACAGAAGTGTATTTCTTAAAATTTTTACTGTAAATTTTACATATAAACTACAAAAATAAACAATTTTTAAAATTAAGACATCCTTCTGTCCCTGTGTATTAAAAAGGAGTCGAGTGTGGACTTTAAAGTATTCGCCAATCTTCCCTTATATGTGGAGTTAATGGAAATTAAATATCATCAAATTTCCAGCTGCATAGTTTTGGATTTGAGAAATCGACTTCGATGATAAATACGATAGTTTTGAAAGGACATCAGAGTCATTTATTTCAGTGTAAGGTCGGTTAATCTGATCATGATTAAATTTGATCGACCTTCAAGCCACATCTCATTAGTTTCAAACTGAGAAATCGTTTAATCTAATCACAGTTAAGAATTGCAGATTCTCTGCCTAACATCCTACAAGAGGCTCCAAAATGGTACATTAAACTAACAAACAAATTACGTTATTAACTATAATAATTCCAGCTTTCAAACAAATCTGTATTTATTTCATTTGCCTTTAAACGAAACTTGAGAACAACACCAGCCTTTTTTTTTTTTTTTTTTTTTTTTTTTTTGAAGCGCAACTAACCAAAAGTGACAAGCTGTTTTACACAAATACCACTTGCAAAAGATATCCAAACATATTCGAATTTTTTTTTTTTATCGAAGTGAAAGCCCCTATGTTACAACTATGAAAGCACTCTTGTCATGTCACGCACGCCGCATAGGGAGGCCTCGATACGGTCCTGTCAAAAAGTCACTTCTTAAACAAAGAGAGAGAAGAATGGGGAAAAAAAAAATCCATTTTCGTAGCTAAAGTTGTAGTTCTTCCTCCCCCGCCTTCCCTTTGGCATGACATTAAGATCCCACGTCGCGACATGACCACTTTCCTCATTAATCCACACGCGATCACGTGATAAACAAGAAGGAAACAGTTCCTTTTGTTGGAACATTTCGATCACCCTTCTCACCACCCCTATCCACAGGGCAGGTCACAATTCCATCTTCGCACAGACGATTCTGTTACAGCCATCTGCTGCAAATCCAATAGATTCCCTACTCTTTTATTCCAAATACCCAGTTGTAGTGAGCATTGCGTGTTTATTGAAGTGAGTGTGAAGCCTTTGTGTGCCCCCTGTCTTGTTGGCGGCTAAAGTACGGGGGAGGAGAGATAAGGGTTAAGTATGATCTTTATGAGGAAATGATTATCAGTCGTAAGAAGTAAAGGTTGCGTCTTTATTTAAATTCAGATGTAGAACTCAGTTGATTGTGGATAAATAAGTTGAAACTGATAGATTTTTATAGAAGGCAAAAGGCTATATACATAGTGAGATATATTTCTTTCTCCATTGAAAAATGTACAAAGAAGAAGAAAAAAAAATTTAACTGATGAAAAACTTAGTATCGAAATTATAATGAATATTTGTATTGTACACCTTCAGAGTTTGATGAAATCATATTAGGATTATCTATAAACCCGACTGTTCAAATCCGGAATGATGTAGATAAACTAAATTCGGCATGGGATCTTTACAATACAAAAGTATATTTCTATTGAAATTTCGATAAAATCCGTTAAAAAAATAGCAAATCTGTCAGTTCATTCGTATGGATAAAAAAAATGTAGATTTATAATAAAATTTTGATCAAATCAAGGGCCACTGTTTGAAATTACCAAAAATGTTATAGGTAAATTGGATGCGTTTTAATATATGATATTTTCAGCAGAATTAGATATCCGTATTGAATTTTTAACTCAACTGATAAAAAAATAAGAGGTCTAATTGTTCATCCGATTCTTATCTCTTTAATACGAAATTTAACACAAATGTACTAAAATGTGAAAATTGATCGGAAAAAAAGGAACCTTTAAATTCGTAGAAAATTTAATATTTAAATGATAACATATCTCTAAATTTGTAAAGATGTAGACAAAGAATAGCAGTTAAAGACATTGCCTTCACAGAAGAAGATAGCAAACCTAACTAAATTCCTTTAAAACACAAATTTCCAAAGTGCTTAGTATAAAACATATGAAGAGTTCGAAACAACACTCTAAAAGAGAGAATATATGCACATCTGCTTATGTCATCACAGTGAGAAAGTATTTAGTTTCCTCGAAGAATTCTTCAGATTTCAATTACTAATAGAGATATCGGGACAATTTAATATTTTCCAGAACTTCTATTTTTGCCCTCAAATTATTCATCTATTATTAGGTTAGGGCTCATTAACAGGCATTCATTAAAATAATCAATAAATTTATCTTTTCAGCGATGTTACAAACATTGTACGTAAGTACCGACTCATAACACAAACAATCGTAAAATTCCTGAAGTCAAATCTGACCACATTAAACATCAATATTAAGGCAATATAGTTTGTCATTTATTGACATTATGTTGAAGTTTAATAGCAATTTTTTATACATTTAGATATGTTATCAAAAAAAATTAAAAACAGCTATTGCTTATTAAAATCGCAATTCTTTAAAATCATCTAAATAAATATGGATTTGTCTTTAATTAATCATATTTTTGTTCCTTTTATTGTTTACATAAATATAATTTGTGGCCCCCATAACATATTTGTAATCTAAAAAAATGCTTACAAGTGTAGACAATTTAAGAAACCACCAGTTCAACTATCAATCAGTTTTGCAGGAAAAAACAAATTTTTAATAAAAAAATCATTAAACGCTGTATCATATAAGTTCTATCTGTCTTCCTAAGCAATAATTCCCTGCATTAATGATTAACTAATTAATTAGTCTGCACAATTTGAAACCGTATAGATACCATGTATAAAATAAGGGTTAGATGATATTATATCAAACTAATACTTTGTATCAAGTATGCAAAAGTTTTATGTACACAGAATTGATACACACACTAAGAGTATCAATTACTCGATATTGTTTATTGTTCTCGATTGATACTTCTTTGCAATCTCCTTAATCGAATTGGTCTGGTGATGTAATATCAATCTGAAAAAGAAAATAGAATCGTTATATCCTAGTTAGCAGTCCTTATCTCGATGAGCTAATAGCATGCTTAATGCTTTTTAAACTATATATTTAATCTCCAGCCATTAGTGCCCTTTATACATGTAATGGTGCGTGCATACTACTGAAAAATTCCCGCCTTCTCTTATACTGTTTCAGTAAAATCTTTATTTTCTTCTTCTCATCCACCCGTCAATCACTGTCAAAACCATGGACGCCGGTACATTGCCATCAATACATCTTCCAAAAAGCGATTTGGAATCACGTTCGGATTAGAACTGATACCCAATGGGCGTTCCCCAGGAGGGTCATCTTGAAATGAGGATGAGAAGCTTCCGGCATGGTGGTTGGTTCTCGTCACCCTGCAGGGTACACGAAAAAGTGGGGGTCTGGCTCCTCCCATCGATGAGTGGAAGTACTTCCTTAGGAAAGTGTTGTACCGTGGCCGGTGATGAACTCAACCATAGTTCCCGCCAGTGTTGATGTTGTGGTGATCCGGTCATTCAGTATTATTTATCCGTGTGCCTTTGGGAGGGTCGGAGAGTCAGTGATATGACTTACCCAATGGGTATATAGTTTTATTCCAATGGGTAAGAGTCGCTACCGATTGTATCAGGTATAAAATTATCAGATAAAGTATAAAATTTCTATCTGATATAGCAAAACCGGATATCAACCCCAAACTTATTCTACGATTAAGTATATTTTCTTATACCCAAGCAGCGATAAAAGGGTACAAGAAAAAAGAAAAAATTAGAAATAAGAAATGAATAAAGCCAAACTTTTCTCTGACAAATAGAATAACATGGTCACTAGTGTCACTGAAAAACTGCACTTGTAGCCTAACAACTTTTTTCCTTTACTCCAAACTTCTGTGAGAACTATTTGCAAACTCGCTTTATCGCTTCTCCAAAGACCACAACAGAAGGACGAGCAAGAAATAATCTTTTCAGTTGTAACCCAACAGCAAATTGCTCGGATTTTATGGAATTTTTTTCTTCGACTTTTTTATCATTATTAGTTGTATCTTATCAAAGTTCAAGTCCGCGCCTTTTTAGAAGTTTAGACATCTCGTATTTTTAGGCCGATAAGAATTCTTTTTTTCCCCCTCCGTCAAAGAAAGGGACCCGCTACAGCTGTGGCCATTCGGATAGGGGTGGGGAGGGGAGGGAGGGTGCAGTGCAAATTTGTGCGGAGTACATTTCCATCACAAGGGAAGAGTGGACAAAATGGAGCACCTCGGAATTTTTATGGTGAGGGCAGGAAGTCGTTTTCTGTGTTGTTCAGCAATGTAGAGGGAATGTGATATAAGTCTGGTAGCTTTCGATATTGATCAACGCGAAAATGAATAAAGTATCCATTTACTTAATAGAATGCATGTTAAAAAAAATAAAAAATGGTTTTTTTTTCTAAACAAACAGTTTTATTAAATCTGATAGAAGAAAAAAATAAATTTAGTCTACAAAACATTAAATAATTAATTCACTATTAATATGAACATCATTGCAATTCAATTAATATTCGTATTTTAATTCTCTTAACCGGAAATTACTATAATACTCAATTAAAATATTGCGATTAAAAATGGCATTGGAATAAATTGATGAAAAAATTTAAAATATAGATACCTATGCGATACTCTTAATTCACTAAAATGGTATAAATAGATCAAGGGAAAAATTCCAAATTTTTTTAAATAAATGTTTTATTAATTTTTTAAAGCCATAAATAAATTAAATAATCAAAAATAATATCTAATCAACTATTCAAAATATGAAATATTGGAGGATTTTATTGAAAGCATTATAGACAGAAAGTACTCCTTATGTGTGCAATTTTGAAAAGGGATTTCATCCTACCATTTCGGAAATTTAACTAATTATTTGAATTTTCTTGAAAGAGGAAAGAGATGGAAGAAAAAAGAAAATTAAAAAGTTTGTAAAATTTAGTTTCCAATGGATAGCATTTAAAGATAATATTTCAATACGTTTAATTACCCTCCCCCCAAAAAAAGGTTTTATAATGAAAAATTAAGCTTATTTGTAAAAAGAATATTTGATCTACTACTTTTTAAGATATTCTTTTTTTTTTTTTAGATTATAATATGTAAAAATATTCTATGTTATAACCCTTTAAAAATTTATTACATCCGCAAGCACAAACATATAATAAATTTTCCCCAATCCCTTTTAAATTCGAGATTTATTGTATATCATTATTTCAAGGATTGGTTTGATATGATTTAACTGAAACATAAACGACTTGTTTTCAAGCCACAAACGGTGCATATGATTACATTTTTCGTAATCTCATTCAGAATTTACAGTATATTATTACTTCAAGGATTGATTTAATTTAATAGATTAGACAAACAGCGCGTTTTTGTAACCAAAGGATAGAGATTTAGAGATAAAGCATTTAATTTTGAAATATATCAGAGAACAAGACGAACCACTGAGATCGCCGCCCTTTTCCCGAAATTTCAAGGATAGTGGATAGGAGAGTGGATAGTTTAACCAATCAAGCAGCGCAACAATGAATACGAGGAGTAATCGTATCAAACCCTTGACCATCTCTCTGATCTCGAAATTTCGCCATTAGTTTGCAATGCCAACACCAGCCAAAGATTTTAAATTTTTATCAAAATATAACATTCCAGACAGTAGATATAATTATTTTTAAATATATTTTAATTGCATCCTTCTAATTTTTCTAAATGGAATTTTTCAATTCTCACATATTCATCTCTCGTGCTCAATTCTAGTTTTCCATTCTATACCACTTTTCCTTGCACTGATATGTCCGAACGGTCATTTTCCATTTGACATCTATTTTTAGATTGAAGAAGCAGACGACTTTTTAGTGGTTCGAAGTGCTTATCAGTGTGCCATCCACACTCATAAAAAAGCGTCGCCTGCCCGTATCTGCATACGAGCTTCGGTCAAGGTGTCGTTTGCGTCGATCCTCCCACCCTAGGCATGCCCCCTAAACTTTGCGAAAGAAGTTTTTTTTTTCTCTTGCACTTTAGGGGCTGAGATAAGGTGGAATGGTCAACATCCAATAACGAGCATTCGGTGGCATTTCTGCATATATGGAAAGTGGCGGAGGAGGTTCAGGAAACCGAAAATGAGTTTAAAAAATGTTAAATGAAAATTTAAATTTTTTATAAAAAGAACTGACCAAAATAGGAAATTTTTTATTACTGGCTCCAGACTTAGGGATTTCGATTTTTACTATTTTGAATATAAACACATTAAACAGCTCAATAGTATTCTAGTGTACTAAGGCATATTAAATCATGGGTATAGAACTAGAATGTGATCTTTTGGCTGTGACTAGTCACTTTTGTTCAAAAACAGATGTGCATTAACTACAGTTTCTCATTGTGATCAAACTGGCATTTGGAGATATTCTGCCCCTCCTTTTAACATGAGCCCTTGATTCATGAGCTTAGCAGGATATACTAGATAAATCGGGATTGAAAAATCACAAGCTGGAACAAATGCTGAAAAACGCGTAAAAGACGCGTTATTTAAAGCGTCTGTTTAATTTTACTTTTCAGACACAATATATTTGTGGAAAAACTGATTTGGACGTTTTCGGATTCTTATTTTCTCATTCGCACAAGATCGTTTGATTTTCTTTTATATATTAATTCTAAAATATTATTATTTAGTAATTTTTATTTTATTGCTCAGTTAATCATACTTATTTTACATCTGGATATTTGAACTATAAACAATTCATTATTTATGAAATTCAGATTTTTTTTTGTTCCGAATATGAGTTATGTCTGATTTTTGTAAATAGGATAGCTGGAATTTTCATCAAACCATATAGAGTTTTTTTTTTTAATATATGAACAAGAATTCTCATCAAAAAATTGGCACAATTACAGGAATGTTTTTAAATATAGCTACTAGAATTCTCATCAAAAAAATTTATTCGAATCACAAAGGCTTTAATAAATATAACTATGAAAATTCTCTTAGAACATTAATTCTCATAAAAAAAATTGGCTTGAATCACAAAATTTTTATAAATATAGTTATTAGAATCCTTTCTAAAAAAAGTAGCTCGAGTCACAGAGACTTGTAAATACAGCTTCTGGGATCGTCATAAAAACGTGGTTTCTGGAATTAATTCATCCAATCCATACATAGACCTAACAATAATTACAAATCTGCTTAGTTGCTAACATAACCTTACTAAACCATCGCACTCAACCGAGCATTGTAGTTCATTCATGGAACGTTTATTTTTTTATAACTAAATCACAGAACCCCTCCCTATTTAACATAATTACACAAGCCTTCCCCTTCTTGACTTCTTTGTAACACTCTATAAACACGAGCCGGTGTCAAAACATTACGCACAATATTTAAAAAAAGAAACCCTTCTGCAGAAAAACAAACACTAGAGGAGAGACAGAGAGCGGGGAAAAAATGCTCATACCAAATCCTCACAAAAAGCGAAAAGAAATCAGAATCTGTCACCCACTTCACTTTAATTCCTTTCCTCTCGATTTTCACCTTTCTTATCAGGGTTTTATTCCCCCTCCCTTCCATAAGTCGAGGGAGGGATGGGGGATGAGGGGGGAGTGGAAAGTACCGCCCGAGGGAGATAAGGGACCTAAGCTAATCACTCGAACTAATTGGTACCCTGGAAAGACGTTTACATAGAGCTTTCTCGGTTTCTTAGCAGGGATTTTTTAGCCCTGCTCCCACGAGGGAAAAAAGGGTTTTTTCCTATTCTAATGCTCATGTTAAGCATGCTTAGGTGCTTCTTTTGTCAACAGAGGTGACGGGGGATGTATACAAATCAAATTTATGTACCTCTTTTAAGAATGTTAGATCAAGTTTCGGGACATTTCAGAAACGAAAGAGAAAATCGTGATCCTCACAACACTTTAAGAATGATTCGAATCTTAAATTATTCAGGATGATTGTGAAATATCAATCTTTCACTTTGCAATTTTTTAACCCTATAGCTATGCAGTTTTATTATTATTATTATCCAGCTAGATCAAGCCTTCTATTTTGGAAAGGTTTGTTAGAACTATGAGTTCATAGGATTTTGGAACCTTTTAATTAAATCAGGTTTCGAGACATTTTTGAAACAAAAGAAACGATATTCCAAACAAATAATAGTTTTTTAATTATTCAATTTGATGACTCGATTGTCATGCTTATATTTTTTACGGATAAAGATTATTCAAAGAAGTTATAAAATCTTTAGTTATAAATTAGATTTTGTCTTTGCTGATTACAATCTTAAGTAAATAAACTTTAACTATTCAACTATGAAGTTTTTTTCCCCCTTTTATTTGACTAGATGGCACCTTCTCTTTTGGAAAGATCTTGTTATATTGATTCAAATAAGAGTTCAGAAAATACTTCAAAAATGTTAAAATTTCAATTTTTTTTGTTCTTTTATAAAAGAAGGAAATTTCTATTATTAATTAATTTTTATAAAAATGAAAATTGAATTGATTGAATTGAAATTATTAAAAGAAATTGAAGATGAAGAAGAACAGAAGACCTAAACTTTCCTATTAAATTTCGAAAGTTAAATTTGATGGTATCGAAGTATAAAGTATCTGAACTGCTGAATTTCAATACATTGTTTAGGAAATAAGATTATTCTTTTCATGAACGGTGTTGGAACATCACAATAAAGGAATAAAAAAGCAAACTACAGAAAACAAGCACTCCTTAGAATGGAATGATGTGCAAGCAAGTGTGGAAGATTTAACTGTTCCTCTAGACTGGTCATCAAGAATCACGAAAATATCTCCTGTAATTTACATTGTAGTGTAAATGGTGAAGATATTTTATAATGCCAGAAATCATACAAAATGTACAGGACACAATCATACATTTTCCGTACGCTCTCTTCAAGGAGAGTTTGCTGGGCGATTGGTATTTTTCAGTTCAATGTCTTGATAACCCTATTACAAAGTGGGTCCATAATCTGTAAGTTAAGGACTATCCAATTCAACAAGCTATATTTTATGACCTATCACTGTATTGATGTGCCATGTTTCATACAATGACGAAGCAGGCATATCAAGTTTAAACTCTATACTTGACAAGTTTACATTAAATTTAAAAGACTAACAGTCAAGATTCTAAGATTATACAAAGCTTTTTGGAGAGTACATTTCAGTCAACAGTAAAGACTGGAAAATATGCACTGATATAGGTCGCATTGACATGTGCTGAATTTCTGATCTATAATAAATGTACATCATCATAATAGATATTTTGTAGAACAATATAGAAAGTGTACACTTACTTTGTAATCACCTGTATGAAGTATGAATAATTTCAGATTAATGCCTCAGTTTAAAATAACACAACTGCTATTTTGAGATGGACCTCTTAATTCTTTTAATTATGGTCAGATAATGAAAATAGCAGTTGAACTCGTACCTCTTTCTCTAAATTTCCATGTGAACCTAAGGATGGTTGATCCTTGAAGCCATTTTTAAGTTATTAGGAATTAGGCTTACAAACACTATGCAAATTTCATAGTATAGGTTTCCAGTCTATATTAAACTGGAAACCCTCCGATCTATAGTTGAGGCAACCATGATCAGGCCACCATGATCCTTATAAAATATGAAGAAGAAAAGTAGTTTCAAATTTTAAATTTTAGAAGTTTAGAGTTTCGAATGTTTTTTTTTTCAGTAGCTATATTGTTATAGGCTGGAATGGCCTCGTGCCAGTTTTCCTTAGTTTCAGGACTGGAAACTGGAGAAATCATTATCCAAATGCTGAGAAAATCAGCCATAAATTTGATGCAAGTCATGGGGTTTTTAAACCGGTTAAGATAACTAACTGGAATTAGTATGTAGATTTGGAATAAGTTTAGAGTCTCTATCCTTCCATTGAAATGACATGAAATTTTACAGTCAACTTTCTCGTCATTGAAGCATGGCTCAGATTTGTCCAGGAACACCCTCCGTGTATTATCAAAACCAGACATTAAGATGATTGAATAAAAGAAATCCACAATATTATAAGAAAGAATCGCAGCTTCACTTTATAAAACTTACGGCAATTGGATCATATGTACAGGATGTCTCAAAATTTGATTACAAATTTTAGCCGTTGCACAATTGGAAAAATTTTAAAAGGTAGGAAGCCATGTGCAAAGAAAAAAAAGCAACCGTAGGTGCTACAGCAGCGTAAGAGATACACAAAAAAAAGAAAGCCGTATTAAATGAGATTTAATTTCGATTGAAAAAGACGGAGTTTGCAATAGAGAGAATAATAACTTTTGTCCGTTGAGGTCAATTCCACTCAGCTTATCTCAGATCCTAAATTTCCGAAATCATATTTCGCTTGTTTAGCTCTTTGAGATTTTCAATTATGGTGTTAAAAAACTGGCTCAAAATTTTGTCACCTGCCTTGTGTCTACCCTGCGTTTTTGAGTGGTTGTATTAACAGCCGGTACATGAAATGTATTTTTTAGAATTAGAGGCCTGAAATGTGGAGATTCGTCAAAAACTGACAACTAAATTGTTTTGCAATTGCAACAGATCCTCTTTGAATACTTCATATAGGGTCAGTCTTTGATGAGTTTGATTAAAAATTTTATGCAGATAAATAATTATAATAATCGAACTACATATAACTTATAAATAATTATAACAATCGAACTACATACTACTTTTTATTTGTTTTTTTACTTGTAATTTTAATATGCGCAGAATTGAGCGAGTTTTCATTAATGGATTATATTCAAAATTTGAGTAAAATGTAAAATTTTGGTCACTGGCCTAACTTATTGTTTTTTTATTAGTCGTATTTACAAAAAAGCATTCATAATACAAAAGAAAATACATTTTTTTTCAGAGACTCATGAAGATCTAAAACATGAAAATTCAAAAAAAAATTCGATTGTATTTTATGATTTTAATATTTTCTATTTTATTTTGCCTGTGAGAAAGTGATAACAGTGCAGGTTTTAAGTGAAGTATTAATGCTATATTTTCCTAAAATAACAAGATATTGAATATTTGATAATTCTATTTATTTCTTTATTATTCACCATTTTAAATTAACTAAAAATTGGTATAGTTTACTTTTATTTTATTGTATTCAGATCCCGGTTTGAAGCAAAATGTGATTATTTTATGACAGACCTCGTAATCTTAAACCGTGGTGAAAAGTTAACGAGCCAGTAATATTTCTCAAGGTTTCGTCAAAGCATAAGCATTCATAAAAATAAACCAAATAAATTTAACAACATTAAAAAATCGCCAAAAGATAATTAGGCTCATTTGAGTTCATGAAAATTAGTCATAGTACATTCATCAAGTGGTACAGTTAATGTTAAATATTTCTGCAAGGCTTTGCTGTAAACATAAGTGTACAAATTTCTATGTTTGGAAAAGAAAAAAAAAACAATCCTTTTTATGCCCATCATATTTTATAATTACACTACGAATAGAAAATATATATCCATACATTTAACTATTCAACTTTCATATTGCTTTTTTCTTAAAGAAAGGTTACTTAACTCATAAATCTAAATGTATTTTATGCCAAATGTTCTATTATTTAACATGCTTAACAAATTCAGCCACAGAAACAGAAAATACAAGTGGTATACCATTTAATACGGCAATATATTTTCAGCCCCTAACTTTCAAAACCAGGCGTCGCGTTACTGCAAAATAAAGTAATAAAATAATGAGAGCAATCAAAATAAAAAACAAGAAGAAAAAAAATTGAAAATAAATAAACATAAAAAAATACTTGTATTACTGACTCTATCTGCATAACGTGGCTTAAAATTTTTTGCATCTACCCTTTTTCCATTATTATTATTATTGAAGAAACCCTATCAGCCACTGAGGCTTTCAACAGTTGTTTTTCTAAGGTCTTTGACTTGACATACTGCCAAACGATATTTTCAACGATACCAGCAGAGAAAGATGAAAAAAAAAATAATAATAATAAAATGAAGAGAAACGCCAGCTAAATCTTTATTTTTTTCTTCCTACGTTTTAGAATTTAATAATCCCCAAGGTGACTATGGTTGGATGGAGAATAAAAAAAAACATTTTTTTGGAGAAGAAAAAAAATTAATCCTTTGGATTATGTAGTGAGGTGAATTATAAAATTAATTGAAAAATGTTTGGAGGGCTGAAATCGTGTGTTTGTCTTCGTTCTTGGAGACGTGGGATGTAGTATAAATAGGGAAAGGAGGACCTTTATTTATTTTTTTTCCTTACTTTTCTTTTTATTTCTTAGAAAAAGTTTTGGTCGAATCTCTCTCCATCAGGAATAGAAAAAGCAAAGAATTCAATTAATCGAAAATCTGCAAAGGTTCATCAAAGAAAATTTCATAATATAGAAATTTTTTTTAAAGTTAAGCATTGACTGAAAGATGCCTTCAGAATTTGTTGCAAAAGAGATGTAGTCAGATTTTAAATTTTAAACGTTTGTTGATAATCTGAGCTTTCTTTTGATTTGAAACATCTTTCGGTGGCTTATTCTCTATTTCCTTACATATGAAGTACTGAAAAAAATTCAACTTTGAGATTTTGGTGAATCTCCATGTTTAAAATTCCCTGATTCCGAAAAAAAAAACTACTTTAAGAATCATGATAGCTTATCTGTGAACATAGTAATTGAAAAGTAGAACTAATTAAGCTAATTCAATTTGGCCTATATAACTTATGAAGAAAATTTTAAAAAATTCTAATAAATTTTTAATTTATCTCTCTAGCCGTGTGCATGTGGAAAGGCAACAGACACTTTGTTAGCTAACAGGATGAAAAAAACATTATTTAATTTTTTTTCAAATTGAAACTTATTTCTAGGTTTATTACTGTGGCCAACAAATGATTCCCAACAGGTTGAAAATAAACATGGCCTTTTCATAAATTTGAATACCCTGGGCTAAATTAATTAGAGACCAAACGAGGACTGTAACCATAAACTGGAGCCTATCTGATCCAATAAAACCAATGAAAGTGATCATCCCAAGACTTTCATGCATATTTCTATATAATAGTAATATGTCCCGTCCTGCAACGAAAAAATATAGAATTTGAGAAATGCCTTAGCTGATTTTTAGCCTTTTATAGATCGCCGATCCTAAGCAAACAAATGAGATTCTAAAGTGAATTTATCTCTTTGTTTAACTACTACCGGGATGAACCTCATATGAGGATCATAAGCGTCTGGAATGGCGATTGATTCTCACCACCAAAGTGGGTACAGAAATGGTAAGGTTAAGCTACCTCCTTCCGATGACGAAATGAATTTCCCACGGGAAGGGTTGTACCGTGGCCTGTGAAGACCCTCAGGATTTAACCTTAATTCACGCCAATGCTGTCTCGGGGGTCCGGTCATTCGAATTTAATTCAAATGCCTTTAATTAGGAGGAGAGGAGTAGCCTTAAGTGATTATCTTTTAATTACTGTTTTCTTCTTAATATTGTGTTGAAATATATTATAAAGATAATGCAGTAAAAATAGTAGGAATGACGACTTATGATCATCAGTGCTGTAGATAGTGTGTAAATCACAACTGCAACTCCTTACTACTAATCAGTTCTTCTTCCAAGCAATAAAAGGAGATACCAAATTAAAAGATTCGTATATGTTCCGCCTTTTGTGTAGATAACGTCTTAAAGAAGTATGTATATGAAATTTTACTACTTTGAATATTAACAGAAATTTTTCAATAGTACAGTATTCAAATCTAAACGTATCATATTTACACTTAGAGGGGCTTAGCAGTGATGCTCTAGTGACATAGCCTCAGCCTCAGGATCTGAGGGCGCCATGTTCGTCACCCGATACCACCGATAAAGTTTATGTAAGCGAGTCTGTTGCATATTAAATACATCGAGTCCAAATTCTCGCCTTAGATATTGAAAGGAAATTTGAATTTGGGATGCCTGTGCAGATAGTGTCTTCGTCGTCTTATTAAGATTCAAAATAACGAGACCCATTTATAAATAACTCTCATGTTGCTTCAATACGGGACGTAAATATAACTTAATTAAAATACTCTTATGATCAGAAATGTTGATTTATCTCAGAATATGTTATGAATAATGCTTACAGATTGATCCACACTATTTCTATGGAGAGTGAAAAGTCTAGTTAACTGAAGCTGTTGGACATGTGTCTTTCCCGCATTATATAAGTTGGAAAATGAGGTTTGCTCATTTATATAAATGCGGAATGTAATCATTCAGAGTAGAAAAGGTGAAATATAAAATCTCAGATCGTATTAAGACTTCATTCCAAAAATTATGATTAATTTTGCTTATCTGGTTTTACGAAAGTGGCAAATTTAAATATACTGCTATTAATTAAACTAAATAGGACGTTTTGTGTTTTACCTATTTTCAAAATATATTCAAGACTGAGGTTATAATTAAGTTAATAATCTCAATATTATTTATCAGTATCTCTATCTCAACTGATAATAAAGGAGATAATAAAGGAGTCTATATTATCTCACTCTCTGTCTCTCTCTCTATGTGTGTATTGGGACTGTACAGAACAGACTATTTGACTTAAAAACAGTCACGAAATCGGCACAGATATACTTTAGAGAGGGAAAATGTGTATCTTGAGACGATTATTATAAAATTTAATTATAATTTTAATTAATTGAAATTTGGGTGAAATTTTGGCATTTTTTCGCCATAACTTTCATAAGCATTGTCACACAAAATTAATTTTTATGGTGTTTTAAAATTTAATTTTTTTTAATGATACTAATTTAATAGTCGCGCAAATTTTATCTGAATTTTGGTAATTTTTAAAAAATATTTTTTTGCCAAATTTTCAGCAATAGTGTACATTGATGCTTTGAAGTTCAAACCAGTTTCGTTTATATTTAATCGTTTGATTTTCTTCCATTTTTGAATGCTAAGGGAGAAGGATTGTGTTTGATATCTGTAAAATGCAAAATTGAAGTTACAATATTTCGAAAATTTGAAGATGTACGAACCAGAGAAATGCGTTTTTAATAGCACTATGATGACTCAATTAGGACTGCTCATATGCATAATAAACGGAATGCATGTGAGAGCTTTAAAATAGCAAAGTTCTAATATTTATCAGAATTGTTATTATTTTTTGAATCAAATTTTCTTTAAAAATACTTTACTGACGAAATCATGAGAATCAAGCTATGCACAAGATAATTAATTGAAATTAAACACAATCCCATTCCTAGTGAACCAGATGGTCGTCAATGATGGCTAGTAATAAATATTTGAGTCTCTCCTCCATTCAATGTGGAATTTTCATCAAAACGAAATGCTTATATTAAAATAGATTATATAAAAACTATTTTCTAAAAATCATTACAGTGACCTGCCGGATGAATACATACTGCAAGACAAAATTAGTAATGTTTTCTGAAGAGTAAATTCTATTACAGGTAGGTAACATCATGCACTCTGCAGCTCGCTCGCTCTCTTTTATTTATAATGCAGAAAGTCATAGCTACAAGAAACTATTTTTCAGTTTCTTTGTCAGTCTGTTGACTTTTGAAAAAATAACTTTACCTTTTTTTTAGCATGGTGATGGCAAAATATTTAATGAAGACTTCATTTACAGGCCATGTTTTCTTTCACCCTCCTAAACACAAAGAAACCAACCATGGAACTGTGATCATCCTAACAGGGAGGAAAAAAGTCCCAACATGAAAAAAAAAAAAAAAAGGTGGATCACCTTTCATTCCTTCAGTTTTGGCATCGAACGAAAAATGTAAACAACTTCAACTCTATGTCAATTACATTTTCAGGCTGAGAATTAGAGGAAGTGTAGAGCAGGAGGTAGATAAAAAGCTTCGATGTCATTCCTTTCACTCCTTTGATGTTCTTCCGAGGCAAGCAAATCGTCGAAGAGTAAACATGCCTTAAAAACTCTGTGTGTAGACTAGTCCATTGTTAGAAGAGAGAGAGGGGAGAAGAAAGAAGAGGGGGACGAAAATTCTCTCCTCTCTATCTATTGAAGTGGGTTAATTAAGCATTAATCAGTTTACGACTTGTTTGTTGAAAAATCTTGTTTGCAAAGATGGGTTTGCATTAAGAAAACGAAAAAAGAGGGTGGTTAAAAAAAGGAATAGGTTTTTTTTAAGGATGGAAAAAAATGTGCCTTTCTCTGTTTTGTACGCTGGTCACTAGTAGATGAATATACGTTTAGATTAATATTTTTATATTTGACTTTTCTATGTCTACAAAAATTTTAAGCAAAAAAAAAAATTGGTGAATTAAATAAGAAATTCTAAAATTTGGATGCAGAATTTCTAATTTCATAAAACTTTTTATTAAAATATCAAATTTAGGACACTTAATCAATTTTGTTCTCAAAACAAATATGAATAAATCAATTCAAAGGGAAGAATTCAAAAAAAAAATACCAGCTAGTAATTTCACATTATGATAAATGATTTTATATTTCAATTAGAACATTAAATTAATAGGAGACACAAAAATAATAAAAACAGGAGAATACAAATTAATAAAGTAAGAGGGGGATTTATTTATCTCAATTAATATTAAGTGAGTTATTTGAGTTTTAAAACACTGCATCAACACATACATAAAAATTCGAGGCTAGGTGGTAAAATATAAAATTAAAATGAAATGAATAATTTTATTTTCATTAATGAATGAAATTATCACAAATATTATGCATTCTATACAAATGCTGCAACTATCCAACGTAAATGCATTCTTGTAGATAGAACAAATAATAAAACCATCAAATTTCAATCAAAAAGTAATATTCAAATGACTTTCTAGGTTAATAAGGTGTCACTGATTGGCACCAATGATATACTCAATACAATTATATAGTCATATTCTTATCTTCACATTTAACAAATTGTTGAAGAGTATATGATTCTAATTGGATTTTTCTATTCTTTGAAATGAAATTATTTGATATTACACTATAAGAGTATCCTAGTATTTCCAGATTCATCTTGTATAAAAATGTATTTAGAATTTTAACTGAAAATTTCTAAACAGGCATTTGAAATTCAATAAGAAAGTATGATTTAAATGTTGTATCAATTTTTCAATGAATTACTGAACAGGCTGAACTATCCAAATCAGTTTTGTTTAAATATTTAAGATATTAATAATTAACTGTATTGCACCTTTCCCTTGAAGCTTAGATATGTGATATTAGCATTTTTAAACATGAATTTTTTAAAACTCACTTCGAAACTTTAGCAATTTTTTTAAAAATATTTATCAAAATTCAGTAAAATAATAAGAATGGCACACTGGCTTCTTATAAAGTCTATGTTTGGGACATAGTGATATGCTTAGTGCCTTTAAAAAATAAAATCTTGTTGAGTATTTAAGGTATTTATAATTCCTACTGGAAATGGAATTGCTTTTGTTGTTGTTGAAATTTAATTATCTGATATACTACTATTACAATTTCCTGAAATAAATTTGCTTAAAATTTTTCTTGTAATTTCAGTTGAAAATTTCTAATCAGTTATTAAAATTTGGTAAATAAATGATAGGAGAGATGTATCACCTTCTCAGTGAATTATTGAAATGCAATGATAGTCTCATTGTTTTGGAAAATTAATTTTTATTAGGCATTTAAAACTTATTTTCTAAAAAAATATAATTATTTGATATTACACTCTACATTTAACTAGAAATACATTCTAGATTCGTTTAGTATAAAACTTTTCCCGATGCTTCTGCAGAAAATTTCTAAACAGATATATATGTTTTTAAAGTTATTATTCAATTAATGTATCAACTTCTCAGTAAGTCAGTGATTGGCCCACGGTGACAGTCTTAGTGTCTCAAGAAAATCAAATTCTTATCGGTATTTAGAGTATAAGCAACATAAATTACATTGCTACTTTTTATTGAAACTTAATAATGTAATCCTATACTTTAAATTTTCTAACATTTCTGATCTCTTCCTCTAAAAATCTTTCCTCAGAGCTTTAACAGAAACTTCTTTACAACTATCAAAAGCACATAAAAAATTATTGTTAATTTTATTTTCTGCAATCACCCATCACCTCTTTAGTGCAACCTTCCCTCATCCTTTCAATGCCACAAGAAGTAACCTCGACATTGGCAAAGAAGGTGATTTGCCTCCAAGCTGTAAATAATAAACAAAAAGGCACCACTGAACAAAGGGAGGACCACCACCCGAAAAAAAAAGAAGAGCTTCATAATAATCTTAATGAGCGATTGTAGCGGTTAGAAAGTGCCATTTGGAGATGGTAAGAACTTATCGAAGTTTTGGGCTTAATGCTTTCCTGCAATCCCATTTTTTCTTTCTTTTTTGCTTTATTTTCTTTTTCTTTACCCTGACAGCTCAAAAAGACCCAGAATCGTCATCAGGAACTTTATTCAAAAGGGGAGGGGAGAAATGATACCCCGCGGGTGCAGAGGGGGTGGGTTTGCCCACCACAATAGAAGATCATCTGGTTCTTTCTCTGGTTCATTTTTTTATTGTTGTTCGTTATTTTGCTTGATTTGATGATTTTTTTTTGTGGGTGTGCGTGTGGGTTGCTCATGTCTTGTCCTTCGTCAAGGGGAATTACTTAGACGAGAAGTTCTTTTGAAGTTCCATGTGTGGAAATGACTTTTTACACAAGTTATGTGTTAAAGTTTCTTTGGTTCGACGAATAAGATATGATTAAGGAGAGGTCTCGGGAAGTGTGTTGGGGCTGATGACATCAGGAAAGGGTGGATGAGCTGATTTTCCCTCTGATTTTGGAGGTCTTTTCGAGATTTTATTTATGTGTTCGTGAAATTATAAGTATCAATACATAATTCATTATGGAAATGTCATGCGAGTAATGAAATTAGAATTTTTACGGTAGTATCTTAACAGAATGAAGCTTAAGACCAAGTATGAGAGTTAAATTTGCAAATGTATTAATAATTCCATAAAAAACACATAAAGCCCCTTTGAGGATGTTAATAAGATCTAACAAATCTTATTGACCCTTCAGACTCTGATGCATATGTGTATGTTTAGTTTCCTACAAATTAAAATAATTATAGAAGGATAAGCTGCAATATCTCCTAAGATTATATTAATGTTTTTTTTTTCGTTTCATTTTTAAATGTCCTTTGATATTTTTTCATACAGAAATTTTGATGAACAAATAAAATGGGAAAAGGATAGTAATAATAATAAAGAAGAGAACAATTGAAATAATAATCAAGAGATAGGAGGGAGTCTGTCGACCAATCCAGGATGCATAGAAATTTACGTGCTGCGGAGTATTTCCCTGTAACTGAAGACGAAAACAAAAGATTTCTTCTGTTGGCGATAATTGGGCTACTCTAGTTGCAGATTAGACTCGACGAACGACCAATTATATGATGCTCTTTCTTTCCTTTTTCCCATCTATTCAAGGTTCGGGCCGTGGTGGCCTGGTGGTAAAGTCTCGGCTTCGGAACCGGAGGGTGTCAGTTTCGTAACCCGATTCCACCGAAAACCGTCGAGTAAGAGAATCTGGTGTTAATCCATCCGGGCCAAACGTCCTCCCTCTGGTGTGGTGTGGTGTGGTGTGGAGAGGGGGTGCCAGCTCAGGTGTCGTCTTCGTCATCCGATCGCAGTTAAAAATTACTCAAAATAGCCCTAATGTTGCTTTAAAATGGGACGTTAATGTAACTAAACGAAACGAAACTATTCAAGGTTCGCCTTTACTTTCTTCGTTTCTGTTTCTTTAGTTTTAATTTCGCTGTCATGTTTCCACGGCGAACATTCACCAACGTTAATAAACATTCGTTTTCTTTTATGAGATGCCACTCATCAAACCATCAGGAGTGGTCTCACTAAAACATTCTTACATATTCTCTTATGTAAGAATGTTTCAGGGAGACATATCCTCCTTCCCTCGCCGCCCTCATAATATTGTGGACCTTCGGCAAGGGCATGAAAGCCTTGCACCGGCATTCGAGAATAACAATATGAAATATTATCTTAAGCTTGAATCTAACGTAGAGTGCAATTTTTGATTGTCTTCTTTTTGGAGTTTAATTGCTGGCATACTGTTAAATAAAGAAAATCACAATTGTATTCTAGACGTCTTTTTTTCCGATCAATTCAAGCCAAAGTTTGACACAGAATTGCATTTGGAAGCAGAATATCACATACCAAATTTCATTTATTTAAATAATGGTGTTTTTGTATTATTGTATGCATGCGAAAGCGCAAACCAATAGACCAAAGCGCAAACCAATTTGATATGGATCTACATTACTGATACTAAGCCTTGCAGTGCAAGCTTCATAAGCCAGTTAACGCCTCTATACATTGGTGATCACTTTTGTCTAGTGGTTATGTTACGTGGCTACGGAGCCTAGCGTCGCAGGGTCAATCCCCGCTCAGACAATTTGCCACGGCCTTTGTACCAAATTATATATATAGTTCTTTATTTTCTGTAATTATTGTGTTCGGCACTTTTACTCGGATAAATGGATAAGCAGATTTCCTCTGAAAGAATTTCGTTCAGGATATTCTAGAAATCTAAAAATTTGATGCTAAGTTCATGTACCAATTTCTTCAGTCCAGTTCTCAGCGTTTCTGAATTATCGTGTTCATAGACAAAGAAATAGAAGGAGCGACATAACAGATAGATATGTTTCCAGAAATGTCTTTCTCGGACTTCTAGAAATCAGAAACAGGAGATTCTTCAAAATCTCGAATTTGAATTTTTTTGACAGTTAAACATTTTCCCTTTGTATAACTTTGCATTAGAGAAAGTAAAAAAAAGATACGTTGATAATTTTTAAAGTAATAATTTAGCTGATGATTATTGAGATTATTGTCAATATTTAAAAGCTTTTTTTAAAATGAATTTTAGACATTTTTTGCTCCAAACACTTTTGTAAATTAACAGTACATTATATCAGCTTTATTGCTAGTTATCACTGATAGTATTTGTCTAATCAAAATTTAATTTTTTAAAGAAATGAATGAAGTATCATGATTTTTTTTAGACAGCTATATCTTTTTCAAGCAACGAAAAAAGGAAGCTTTAATTAGATTTTTTTAATGCCTTGTAGATATTTCGTTTTTTATAACATAATAATACCGCAATTTTTCCTATTCTATAACTATGAATCATTAATTCAGGATTTATGCGCAGCTTTTACTACTTTTAAATTATTTTAATATGAAGATTACAGAATTTTTTTTTTTCATTTCAGTTATCTCCTCCTCAGAATTATCTCTCAATTAATCTTCATACTTGGAAGAATAATTCCAATGCTTATTAGATAATTTTCAACTTAATATAAATATACTAATTATCTTTGCGCAAAAATTTTAATGATGGCTAAATAATATTTAATTAAATATAAACTTGCTGACCAAGTTTGAATATAATTTTTTATATTGATTAAATTTTTTTTTTATTTCTAAAGGTGATAGAATAATTTTTATTACGGGAAGAATATTTTGTAATCCTATGAGAATATTGTTAAAATTCTAGCTACAGTTTATGAGATTTAGAAAAGAAAGGAGCAACGAAATTTGAATGACAAACTTTTCAAAATATTTTAATGCAAAATGTTGCAATTTTGTACTTTTTAATTAATTTAGTAAGTGACCTTATTCGTTTTACCAAAGAAAATCTAATATTCTTTAATGAATATGCAGTCAAAAGTTTATAGCATTGAAACAATAATCCCTTTCTCAAAGTTTAAAAAGATAAGAATGTGTGGATTCTGATCACAACACAAATTAAACTCATGATATTTTTGTATAAAAAAACTACAAAAGAATTCTCTCTTTCATTCTCCAACTTTTTATAATTCAGTTTGAAAGAAAACAAAAGTTTACTTTATCAAAGCTAAATGTCTGACTGGATGTTTTAATGACTATTATTTCATAATGAGCGTTATTATTAGTGCAGTGGATATGCTACAAAAGTGAATAGCAATTGTAGTACGGTTATTCTTGCGAGTAAGAATAAAAAAAAGGAGAACGACGTGTAGCATAAACAATAGAGCAATTAAAATTTCTAAAAAGACCTCTACCTAAAACCCACTCAAGTCTACAGAAAAAAAAACTGACGCACATTTAGTTTCATATGAAATACTCACACACAAATGCCTTTTTTTTTACGACGGCAAACTCGGCACCCTCATCCAAAAAAACAATAAAATCTCACAAAACAAAACGCATGTGTAAAAACCGCTACATAACATACAAAATTTTATTATTACTCCAGGGCTATAAAAATGGAAAGCAACTGCTTCCCAATGTTGCTGGCAGAACATCGCTTAAAACTTTTCTGTACGCATTATTATAACGCATTTTTTATTCTCCTCCAACTTCATCACCCGAAAACCTTTTGTGCCGATCCATTAAAAACCCTTTGTCTTGAACGGTCGGGTCGCGACCGTAATAATCTGCATACCACCAGACCGACCGCAGAATTTTTGTGCCATACCAAAACGCTGAGTCGGAGGACCCTTTGTTTTCCAATCTGCGGAAACAAAACCCCTTCGTCTTAATGAGCGGAAAATACCCCTTCTCCTCATACCTCCCTACCCCCACTAACTCATCATCAACACCCCCTAAAAGAGTAGGGGAAAGCGCCACCTTCCAGCATCCCACCCCGACCACCAAGAGCCAGCGATGCGGTTAATGACAGCGATAAAACAAAAGGAGGTCCCCGCCGTAATTTGTAGACTCGCACACATTTACCGCACGGTTTGTCGTGCGCGAAGAGATCTCCCCCTCTGGTCTCCCCCCAGGATGATTGTAATTGTCCGTGGATCGTCGAGAATGTTCTACACCCCTCTCACCACCACCATGCATCCTCGGAATTAAAACGGAACAATCCCCTTTTCCTGAGTTGTGGAAGAGGGACTATCACAATTAGTTGGAGCATTGTCTTCGGACAAGAGTCAAGTCAGCAATAGCCAGGACAGCGAAAATTTTAATGGAAAAGACCTCCTTTCTCAGGTGGCGGAAGTGGACCGACATTGGGCCCGACTGCCTTTTTGATGACTGCAGCAGTTGAACTGGCACCGGGTAAATGAGGCTTCGTCGCTGAGGACGCGTTCTCGGGATGATGCTTTTGAAAGATTCGCCGCGACAGACCCGCTCGACCTGCCCGAAAGAGTGCTTGAACTCTTCGAAGATGCAGGTCGCGAGATCTTGTTGACGTGGCGCGCCTGATAAGGTTGGCGAGATCAGGTTTGTGGGGACATTAATTTCACTGTGACTGTTACGGGCACTACGTGATTTAATGCTGGAGTTGGAAGTTGTTCAGAGGAGAATGTTTGATTTATTAGAGTAGGAATCGAAAGATTTTGCAAGTAATGAATTTTGGTGCATATAATTAATTAAAATGAAATTGTCAAACTCCCTTGCGCTTAGTTTCATTTATGGCTTTGTGAACTGTAGGCCGTGACCCTGTCAAGAGAAATGTCCAGAAAATCCTTTTAACTTCACATTTTTGAAATTCACTACAAAAAAAATTCCTCTATACTTGTCATGAATTCGTACTTAATTAATTAATTTATTTTTCTCATTACCGTGTTCTATAAAAAGATCAGGTTCAGATTAAATGAAATTTTGATCCATGTAGTTAATTATGATATCTTAAATCTTTGATTGTACATCGTTTTTCTACAAGGTTTTAAGAACTGTGGGTTTGGAACACCAAATTCGATTAAGTTAATTTTAAACTTAGAAAACTTAACAATGTCTTCTTGTTTAGAGACTTTTGTCTTTTTTCTTTGTAAACAATGAGAAAGTATTGTAATCTCAAAAAAATTGAGCTCGAAATAGATTTTGACGAATCCCCCCCCCCCTCTTCAGTCTCCCTTAAGTTCAAAAAGCACACTTTTGGAACTATGTATGCCCATGCATCTGTGAACTGGAAAACTCAGAATCGCTTTGAGAAATGCAAATGAAATCGGTATATGTTCTATAATTTAAATTTGTATATTATGACAAATTTTTAATGAAATAAGTCTGCTACCCGATTGTCCGAATTTAAGTTAATATGATAACAACAAGACAAAGAGGGTAAAATTTAGCAAACATATTTAGCATCTTAATTGTAAATACCTATCAAATTTGGAAGGAAATCCTTCATTGAGTTGACCGTCTTTTCAGTCTGTACTTTCGAAAGAAGCATAACTCAAAACGCAGTGACTTGAATGAATGAAATTTGGTATGTGATTTTACGATTATAATTGCAGTTCTGTGACTGATTATGGTTCCAATCGTTTAGGGGGAAAAGGCGCCTTCTTATTAGATGCATTCTAATGATTACCGAATCTTAATTGCCAGAGATTGCTCTCTACTAAGTCTTTCTAAGTATTATTCACAAATTGCATGCAACTAATAACACACACAATTACTATAAAATATATAAAAAAAAGTATTGAGGAAATCAACGCTATTTTTTTATGTTGTTGCTGTTGATATTTAGTATTTGTTATTAAAAACGGTTAAAATAATTAGCTTGATCCAAAATAATTTTATTAAAAATTGTCTATTTTTTTAGTTTTTTATTCTGTATTCTGAGTTAGTATATAGTGTTTTATTTATTTTTTCTATTTTAAGACCCCAAAAAGTTTCAAACGAAAATAAGGAGATCGTTTTTTTTTTTTTTTTTCTCGCTAGAAATTCAAATGCAACGAAAGCATTCAAATTCCTGCTTTAACGTTTTGATTTGTCAAATTATGTAATGATTTTTCAGTTATTATCCAATTTTAATTTCAATCAGCGAAAAATTACAAATTATATCTTAAATGTAACAGGTTCGAACAAAAAAAGCGCTTCAAATTGATGCATAAAAAAACCCTTTAAGAGCCAAAAATAGAGACGATGCAGCATGTTTGATGATTTATGAATAAAAGAAACCTTCCAAAGCTATACTTCCATAAATCTAGAATCAGAATTCCTGCCAGTAGATTTAAAAATTTGTCCATATATTTTTAATTTCATGCAGTTTTTAAACTATATTTTTAATGCATACAATTAAGGTATTTTTAAAATAATTTAATTTTTATGGAAATTTGTTTAAATTATTTTAATTATTTATGTACTTTTTTATTGACTGGACCGCTTCGATGTTTAGTACAACGTTGCTCCAAGATGGGAATTTTTGTTTTTACTGCATGCGTTTGAACGTGAAAGCTAACTCGTTTTCTTCACACGAATCGCCATCGGGTAAAACTAGTAAAGTTGCTTTCCGCACGAGGTTTTTTCACTCAAAGTGAAGGCAGTTTTACAGATTCGCCTGCTATTTATTTAGTGCCAGAAGATTGGAGATAACAAATTCTTTTTAAGACTTTACAGATTAAGTTTCTTTTTTCCGAAGTGTCGCCAATTTTGGATTTAAAAAAAATTCCTAAATCCGTAATTGGAAAATGAATAAAACAAAGCTTTTATTATCTTTACTATTAATAAAAATATTCTGTGTGTATCTTGGCGTTCTGCAGGTCGAACTGTTTGATCTACAGACACCAAATACAGTACATATGTATGAACGGTGGGTAAGAAGGTGCAAGGCAGTGAATGCTTTTAAATTTTAATTAATTAAAAGTTAATCGGAATTTTGGCATTTTCTCTCAATTTCTGATAATATCTTTGCACAAATATAAATTTTACACCATTTCAAAATTTAAAAAAATTCTCTTCTTAATGATACCAATTTTATAATCCTGCAAATGTTTTTCTTTTCTTTTATATTTTAGAAATTAAAAAAAAAAACATTTTTTTTGAATAATTTTTAACAATAGATTGCATTGTGGTCCTGAAATGCAAAGCTCTTTCATTTCAGTAAATATCTGATCATGCGATTTTCTTCGTGAACCCTTCAGTATTGTAACTTTTTGAGTACCAAAGAATATGTTTTTAATAATTTATGCAATATTTCTAAGAATTATTCAATAAATATTTCTCTGGTTCATCAAAAAATTCAGTTTTACTTTCAAAAATATTTAAACGAAGTAAATAATATTTTATTTTATTTCAGTCAATAAATGTACTTTTAAAAACAATTATGAAATCTAAATTTTATACAGTCCTTCAATATTATACATCAAATTTAGTAAAATTATTTTGACAATCTAATGTTTTTTTTACTTCTTCGATCAAATCTGACCGAGTTATAAAGCTTTTAAATATTATTATTTTAGGACAATCAATTATTTTATTATTTCAGATAATCAATCTTGAGGAAAATCCAAGTGCTGATTGGTGTTTTTCTTCAAGCAGGTCGAATAAGAGGTAAGAAATCTCGCCTTTAAAGAATAGAGGCATTCAAATTTTCATAACTCAACCGGTTTTAATTGCAAAAAGTAGAATTTTTTTCTTTCAAATATTAGTATCGGTTATTAATAGTATCAAAATTAAATAATCGGTTGAAAACAGGTTAAAAAAATCTACTTAAAAACGATGTACTTAAAACTATAAGCATATACAAAAAATTTATAACTACCATAAATACAATTTAATTACAAAAGCATACAACTAACCTAAAAATAATCCGTTGATAATACATATCAGCAACCAGAACACAATGCGCATGCGTGAATTTTCATCGCCAGTTACGGTAATGCAAATGCGTGAATTTTTCTACGCCAGTTGGAGTAACGCTATGCAGATTAGATCCTTTATTCTGTTCTAATTTAATTCAAAAGTACTTTAGAATGAATCTGAAAAATCGATTAATTAGCATTGTTTAATTTTAAATGCATCAAACATTAAGAAAATAAACAAAATCGTTCGAAATAATCTGCCGAAAAATTTTAACCCTAACCTCATTACTGTTGGGAAAAAAAACTGAAGCCTTACTCATTTGGCGGTGGGGAAATGAAAAGATTTTTTGGCGGGAAAGTTAGTTTTTAATTAATAATTAAAATTCCAATTAAGAATTCAAAAAACGGGACCCCAGGTGCACATTTCCGACCTCCAAGGTATACATGTACCAAATTCAGTAGTTGTAGGTCCAACGGTCTGGCCTGTAGAGCGCCAACACACACACACATACACACACACACACACACATTGAGCTTTATATAAGTATAGATATACGCCGGTAATTAAAGTTTCAGAAATTAGCTGTTGGGTCCTGATTAGAATCGATAGCCTATGTACATTAAACTATATATGTTTAAATAAAACTGAATTATTGTATTAATAATATGGTTATTTTAAAATGTCACAGAAAACTTTTTCTCGCATTCATTATTTTAGAAAATTTTCATATTTATTCCATTTTATACAAACACCTGCTAAACACTTTCCTAGGTTTAATTTGCAATAATAATTGACTTATTTTTTAATCTGAATTTTTATGAACGTGAGGATAATGCGCTGATAAAAGCTAATTTTTCTCACACGCTCATAACATGCTCGAGTAAGTTAAATTTTATTTCCAATTTTTTTTTTTTTTTTTTTTTTTTTTTTTGCAAAATAAATTGTTCTAAAATATGATCAAAATACTTTTACAAAAAATTAACTTAAAATAAACTTAATTTATAGGTAAAAGATTGTTATTATTCACAAGATATTTTTTTTTTGGAAATTTAAGATGATGTAAAAATTATTTTTATTTATTCTATAATATTTTCTGAAGTTATCGTGGAAAGATGCTGCAATTTCGCTTTATTTTTAATTAATTGAATCTTAATTAAAATTTCAAAAACTTCCTGAGGTGTACATTACCATCCTCCTAGGTCAAACGGCCTGACTTGTACAGCGACACACACACATATACACACACGTACACACACACACACACACACACACACACACACACACACACACACACACATACACACACGCATCTTTATTATAAAAAAAATTGCGTCACAAAATAGGAAGCTAATGTTTCAGTGATGAAATGGAATGATATATTGATTCATGGAATTATATTTCATATTCACAATTTCTTTTCCTTATTAAAAAGGAATAATCATAACAAATATAAATCATTATTTTTTCAGAAGTATACTACAGAAACAATTAATTAACAATTTTCTGTAGAAACGGCTCAAGAAATATATCAGAAACCAAGAGTATATCCCTTTCATTTAGCCTATGTATGGGAAAATGATTGGGAGCGTGCAGAACTACAGAACTTTTTACAGGGGAATAATATTATCAAAAATAGAATTTTTAGAATAATATTATCTTTTTACAAAACTTTTTATATAGGAGTAATATTATCAAAAATAATTAATATTAATTAATTATGTAACAATAATTTTCAATCGAAACTTCAATGAAATATTGTTGTACAATCCAAAAACTACGAAAAGTGTAGTATGACAAATTTATTGAACTGAATGCTAAAGATCACGATTAAATATTTACTAGAAAATAAACTATGTACGACAGAAAAGAAATGTCAGCCTTTAGTTTATTTTGTGTTCTTGCTATTTTAATTAACTAATATTAAAGAAATATTAATTATTCATTTCTCCTTGCAAATCATTTCTAAATTACAAAATGTTATCTCGCATGTGTAACCTATTACATTATTTATTGATTCTATCTTATTTTATATCAGTTGAACAAATTTTTCAGTAACTAAATCAGTTTTAAGTAGTTAAATTTCAGTAAACACTACCCAAAAAATAAATTTCTGAATGAAATAATATTATTAAAATATGTAGGAGTATATTAGTAGGAATGCAGATTTTATAATGTATTCCAACTATTTTGTTTTTATATTGAAATTTTGTGCTTTTGATTTATTACTCTATAATTTTTCATATTATTTTGGTATGTAAAAATTTCTTTGAAATTCTTCTGCGAAATTTAACGAAGAATTGTACAATTGTTTTCTAAAAAAAAATGAGAAATCTAAAAGTATGAGAAATTTTGATTGAATTCAGAAATTCTTAACATAACTTAATAGTTAATTCGGTGATAAATCTGAAAAAAAGAAAGAAAAACTGAAAATGGTAACCTTTTTAGTTAAATATGGTTCCATGAAAAAATTAATTCTTATCAAGTTAACAACATTATATTTTGGCACTGAACAAATATTTATTCTTCCATCTAAATTTTAAACAAAGTTCCAGATTAAATTCTTTTTCTTATTCAAGAATAGTTTAATGGTATTTAGGAATTATTTACAACGGTTAGACTTGGAAGTTAAATTAAATGATAAATTTTCAAAAGAAATTGAAAACGATATTTTAAAATCAAATGTAAATAATTCACAAGGTTTCGACTTGAAAGTTAAATTAAATGATAAAATTTCAAAAGAAATTGAAAACGATACTTTAAAATTCAAATATAATTTCTTGAAAAAAATGACATCAGGTTACTCAGTTTTTAGACAAGAAGAAATTCTCTCCAGGTACCTAAATTCCATTTTTTCGGCTTAGAAAGACAATATATAAATTTCTTCTCATTAAATATCGAAATAGATCACTTTTATTTATAATGTTCAATGAATAATTTAATAAACTATCAAAATGTTTAGCTATCTCCTCTTTTTATGCATATTTTTTTTTAAATAAAGCAGAAATTTCTCTCAGTACCTTCATTAAATTTGTTCCGTTACTACAAAACATATTTTCACTTCTGTATACTAACATAAATCAATTTATACCAATATGTTCTATTTCAATATGATATAGCTGAAAATTTAGCTTTACACGGATTATTTTTTTTCGTATGATACCAAGCTCATCCATTGAGAATTTCTTCCATTTTTTTGCGAACAACTCTTCCAAAATAATAAGTTCCTTAGGCGTTTTATTTTAATATCAAAGCTCTTTTAATTAAGAGAGAGAGGCGATGGGAAATTTGAATGTACCACAACAATTAAGGAGATCTTTCTACTTCTTATGTAATTCCCCTGGTACAAACTCATTAAAAACAGACACCAGCCTCATATATAAGTAAAATACAAATTACAGCTAAGATATGTGGATGTAGCGCAAAGCCGAGGAAATTAAATAAAAACTGAGAGCTTTTCTTATGTTGTCTTTCAAAAGCTGTTTCATTTCTAAAAATCCCAAAGAACATTAAAAAAAAACTCACCAATTACCAAAGAAATTCTTAAAACTCTTTTGCTTGCCAGCAAAACAACCTACGCTTTTCTGCCATTTTTTTCATTATTATTATACCTTAATTTGTGCTATTCGTCCAATTCCTTTGCTGATTTCCAAAAAGCGTAAATTAGAGAAGAAAAACTTAAAAAACAAATTACGATAAAAACCATCGCTGAAAAAAGAATTAAAAAAGAAAAAAAGAAAAAATTCAAGGCATATATTCCCAAAAGAATCTTTAAGCGAATCAAATTGAAATTCCACCTAATAGAACACTTTCTGTTTTTTTACAGTTTATCTTTCAGTGTTTTGACAGACTGAATCGTTCGTTAAAAACCTGAGAGTGAATTGAAATAAAAAAAAGTTCTAAAAAAAGATGAAAATAGTGGATATAAAAAAAAGAGAAATTATCTTCCCTATGATACCTATCTCTGCTGACATGTTATCGTTTATTAAGGGGAAGCGCAACCGGTAATTTTTTAATGCACCGCGCATCATTTAAAAATTCTTATCTGTCGATTAGTAGTAAGGGGAGAATTATGAAGACGAAGAAGAAAGCTGCAATAATAAAAAAAAAGAGCCCGGTGCGGCTCGATTGTTGCCAAAAGAGGATGGATAATTTGTTGCGAGAGAAACCGCTTCGGTTTTTAAATCTTTATGAACTAAGTGGCAACGATATGAGCACTTATGCAGAAGCGCTAATTTTTGCGGTGAAAAGAAAATTTTCAGCAGACGATGAATTTAAAGAGAGGAAGCAAAGTGAAATGAGTCATTGATGGTTTTTAAAAGCAAGAAGAAGCTTTCAATATCTTATTGCACCGTAAATGTTTATCTTTCCGTAACATTTAAAATTATATATGCAATATTCCTACTATCATTAATAATTTACTACACTAATTTATAACTTTCTTAAATAATTTACTTATGCTTCACTGCTTTTAATATTAGCATTTAAAAATCTAAAAATTTTAAATTACTAACTTTATTTATAGCATGTAGTAAACACCGCATTCAATCTCTTGCAACTGGATTTCAAACAAGAGATCAAACAGTTCTTGATAAATGCTTCCTTTATTTTTTTATTGAATTCCAGTTTGAATTTATAAAATTTCAAATTATCCATCTCGGAATCAGTAGAATTTTGTGTATATTCTCTAATTTGGACACTGGTTTCTTGATAAGTAATGATGTTAATGATCGTTCGAGTATTTATGTTTTGTTTTACAGCTAGAGAAAATTACTTGCAAGAAAACAATCTTCACAGATAAAAAATTCACAAAGTTACTTTCCCATGTTCTTCATTGTTAAATCTGTTAATAAACAAACTAAACTTTAAAACGGAAATGAGGCAATTACTTCAGCTATTGTTTCATTTCAAGAGATATCTACAAAGAAGAAAAATTTACAGAGGAACCAGAGGCAGTGATCTCCCCAAAAGTTTCTCGCATATTCTCTAATAAATTTGTCATACTAGAGAACGCCTTACATGACACAGGCGTACAATGATAACGAAATGTGGCTTGAATTTAGCCTTTTTACTGAATCCATCATGTCAACCTTGGAAACGATTAATCCCTGACACGTGGTTAAAATACCAGAAAATTGAATTTGTGCCTTAGACACGTTTTTTTGCAATCGATTGAAACAATGATTTGAAAGAAAATTGCACAAAATCCTATACCTAATTTGATATCTTTAAATTAGTGCGTTATTTTACTATTGCGTTTAACATGTTTGTGAAACCACGAACCGATAGGTAGCCAAGACTTTGTTGGTTTTGTTTCAAACTTTTACAGGTGCCTACACGATAGATGTTAAATATGTGTACAAAATCTTATCTATTTAGCTCTCTTTGTTTTGTAATTATCGTGTTAATTTATATTCGGACAGACGGATTTCCTTGGAAGGAATTTTTCTCAGAATTTCATAGATATTGCAAATTTGGTGTGAAACCTAATACCAAATTTCATCCATCTTTCTTAAGATATTTTTGAGTTATCTTTGCCACACACAGACAGGCAAGCAGGCAGACGTGTATTTACCAAAATTGCATTTTTCGCACTCGGGGAAGTCTAAAATAAGGAGATTTGTCAAAATCTTGAGATGAGTTTTTCAATGATTACTATACTTTCTTTATACTATGTATACGAGAAAGTAAAAATTGGTGATATTATTTCACTCATTTCACAGAAGAAAAGCCGATGCAAATGTTTCACATATTTCATTGCGAAACAAGGATATCTGCAATTAAACAATTCTTGCGTCGGCGTCCTTTCATAGGGGTAGCGTATCTTCCCCGTGATCTGGGCGTCCCGGATTCGAATCCCGGTTCGGGCATGGTTGTTCTTCATCTGTGTTCTATCTGTGAGGTCTATGAATGTGCACCGTTGTAAAGAGGGATTGTGCAAGCGAATGTGTTAGTTTCATCTTCATATATGAGCTAGAAGTCAGACTTCTGCCCTCGGGTGCTCAGGGGTCTTTACCCTCAGAAGCTACTGCACCTCCCTTTCCGTGGTAACGCGGATATGACATCAACATCAACAACAATTCTTGCAGAAAAAAAAAAGACAGAAACAATTAGTTCATTCATTTCACTGCTATACAGTAATACCTGCAAAAAATAAAGATTTATAGAAAAAGGAAAACTAACATTAATATTGCATTATTTTTTTCACTGCCGAAAAATTATTTTCATAAAGAAACAAGTTTTACAAAGGAATGCTTGACACTTATTTTACTGCCAAAGAATAATATCAGCAAAGGAACAAGTAAACAAATTTAATTGGAAAAAAAAATCGCTCCTATAAATGGATGATAAAATAAACTTATATATTTTCCTCAATAGTTTTCGAATTCCGTATACGAGGCAAAAAATAACGGTACCTCTTTAAAGCATGTATATCTCATTTTCTTTTGATATTTTTTACCAGTAAAAAGCAAATTTTATGAATATTTGGTTGAATGAGATAAAGCAGAATAAAATTCACATTTGAAATCATAGAAGAAGTAGAAATTTTAGTACAGACAGTAATTTGAACTGTAATTATATTATGGAAATAACAAGTAATACTCTATCTACAATTCTAAGCCATATCTAAATCCGGATATTTGATCTACAGTAGAAGATCTCACAACAGACCCGTTTTCTCAATGGACCTTAAATGTAAACGTGTCCCGAACGTGGCATCTTCGAGACATTATTAATGTAATAAATTTGGGACGACCAGTTGGTTCACCTGGAATATTGTTTCGGTTATTTTCATTCAAATCTCTTATACATAACTTAATATTCATGATTCCCCCAAGAAATTATTTTCAGAACTCAAATTGAAGAAATCATGAAAAGTCGTGTTATTTTAAAAGCGCTTTATATATGTAGTGTTCATTATGTGCATGGACCCTCATGCGCTGGTAGAAACGTAACTTTCACCATAATCAAACTTCTAACTTTACGATATTGTATCTTTACTCTCTTATTTCTCATTAGCTGCCTTTGACGATTAGCTATTGCTCCAGGGCTGATGATCGTATTTAATTTCAGTAAAATCTAAAATTTTGTTATCTAAAATTTCTAATCATCTAAAATTGTGTAACAAATAGATTTTAAGTAACAAATTGTCTATTTATCTCTTAAAATGTATTAGTTGCTTAAAACATAGGTATTAAATTGTGCCATTTTAACGATCTTCCATATGTTTTGATCATTTATTCGAAATATTTCTTTTTTTTAAACAAGAAATGTGATAAAATTAAGCTCAGTTTAGGAACTCATTCTGCCAATGTATTCTTCAAAAACATTTTTTTTTTTTTACTATTTAAAAATGTATAACATGTTTTGAAATATAATCTGTATTAGAGAAATAACCAACTGCAGTTTATCAGACGAACTTTTTGGAAATTTTAACTTCAAACCAACAGAAATATTGTCCTTTTCCTTCTATCGTTTCATAATTGAAATTTGTATTATGTTTAGCATCCTCATACAATGGGGAAAAGTCAAATATTCTTCTCTGACTCATTTCTAATTAGATTCAACATTTGATAATACACTACTACGTACTATTAAAAATGACAAATATGCTGAAATAATTTTTTATGCATTTTTCAATGGCCACTGTGATTTGGAAACATTAATACAGATTTTAGATTTCATATCTATAGAGTGGTAAAAATATTTTAAATTTTATGAGTTTTCTCAATCGCAAATTCAGGATCAGTTGGTTTTTAATATTGAAGCAATTTTCTGCTCCTAAAGTTAATTAAGTTAAAAAAAATTAGAATAAATTCATTAAGTGAAATGATTTGCTACTGAAATCGTTTCTCTTTATTTGCTGAGTTCTTTTTAAGTTTTCATTACTATATAACTAATATCCATAACTTTTCAAGACCAGTATTCATTGCTATATAAAGGTTTTTTATTTTATTTTTTTATTTAGGAGGCTTAATGTTTTGTTGTTTCTTATTAATTCTTCTGATGCGAAAGTTTCCCGATCGAAATATTCTCGAGTTTCATATTAATTTATCCGATGTTTTGAAATTGTAACGAATAGAGAGAACAATACTTCAGAAAATCAGCTTTCTGCAAATACTAGAATCAGATTTCAGAATACAAGAGTTTTGATTTACAGGCATTGTGTGTTGCATGTTAAAGATATTCCTGTCAATCAAACTATATGTTTCAGGAATTGAAAAGTCAGAAAAGTGTAAAATCGCGCAATGAAAATCTATCTATTAAATAACTCTATTTCTAAAATAAAAGGAAGATTTTTTTTGTATAAAGATTATTATATTGAATTTTAATTTCTGTTATTATTATCAATATTATATAGAAATATTCTGTGTTCAAAAATTTTATAGAAATATTATGTTTAAATTAAATCCTGTAATCTGCTATTGTCTTAACCAATGTTATTCATATTGTGAAAAAAATAATGTATTTTATAAAAAAAATATATCGTATTTTCGTATTATATAATTCGTAATAATACTTCGTAGTATCGTATTTTCGTAAAAATATATTGTAATATCGTAAAATAAAAAATATTCACTGTATTGTGTTTTAAAAGTGTCTTGTTTATGTTGGGAAAAATCATATTAAAAGATTAAAGCTCTATAAACATTAATGTTTTTTTTTTTTTTTTTTTTTTTGCTTTTGCTAACTTTAAATGCGTTTATCTCCAACTTTTATTTTTGCTCCTGCAAATATTTTCTATTCTCTAAGACTTTTTTAAATTTCTGTTTAAAACAGAGTAACTTAATATTTAAAAATGTTTACACATGCACTATAAAATCTAGTATGAATTTTGGTCTAGGGTTTCTAGGTTGTTGTTTTTTAATGTTAAAGTTGATATCTGACAAAATTGATTTTTTTTTCAGATTTAGTTGAGAAAATAATAATTAAACGTTCGTACAGAATCAAATTTTCGGTTCCATATTAACTTTTTTGCCAATAATTTAAGAAATAAAAAACGGTTGAAAATTTTTTAAAAATATTAAAAGTTATGTATTTTATAAAAAAAAATTTTTAAACTTCAAAAATTTCGATTAAAAAAATATTGGTGCTTGCTGAATTCAATTTTTTTCTAAAACTATTTAATAAAACAATTTATATAGAAACTATTGATTATTTTTAATATAATTTAATACAAAATTTAAAAAAAAGGATTGTGTTACTGTAAGATATTGAATAACTGTATTCGAAAGATTTTTTTAAACGTTGTAAATTAGTTATAGAACTGAAATTTTGAATTTTTACATAAATTTGATTGAAAAACCTTTTAAAAATTATAACGGTTTAAGCCCAAAAGGTTTTGAAGACTGGAAGAAATATATTATGCTAAAAAGTGGCATATAACAAAATCTTTTTTTAATTTAGAAATATATTAGCTAATTTTGTTCAAAATTTTGAAAGTAAAGAAATCTAGTTCTTGATCTAAAAAATAAATAGACTTTTTACCCAATCTTTAAATATTGGAATTAAACTGATAATTTGTATCAACTTCTTAATTTTTTTCATTATAGTGGCAATAAACACCAAGAAACAGAATGTAACCATTTTCAAATCATTTTAAATTAACAGAATACTTATTCTGTAGTTTTCTCAAATGTTCTATAGTTCCGAAACTGCAGAACAGAGAGAGAAATTATATCAGATTTGAACAAAAATTATGCAATAAATTTTTATTAATAAAGTTTTTTTTACAAAGAGATTTTCAGAAAATTTCGAGTTTAGAAAATAGCATTTATAGATGTAAATATAATTAGCATTAAAACATAAAAGCCAATGAACTTTGCAAAGAGTTAATGCAGAAACAAAATTCAAATAGTTTTATTAAGAAAACTTTTCAGAGATATTAAGAATTTTGAATAAAAGTTCCAAATTTTCGCTAAAAATCTACTTTTAAAAATAGCAGTATGTTACGATTTTAAACAACTATAACTTTAATTCTTATACCAAGCACTTTTTTATTTTCAGGACCACCGTGATACATCGTTAAAAACCATCGCCAAGCTGGCGATTGACAACTCAGCATTTGTGATCTTGGGTTATCTGTAAATCGCCAAGTAAATTTAATATCTTGAGGTAATTTGAAAATGGCCAAGTAACCTCGGGAATCAAACAACCTTGGAATCATGCATAATGGCACTTGGAAATCGCAAGCTGAAGACCATAAAAATAAACAAGACCAGAAAATATTCTGCACTTATCCATCAGGAGCAGTTCGAAAATAAACTATCATTTGAATCAGATCAGAATTCAGAACGTTTCTTTACCTGTAATGAATATATTAAATTATTTTTGAAAATAAATTTTTACTTTTCAAGTTTTTCTTTCTTTCTCTCTCTCTCTCTCTCTCTATTTACAAACACGCGCTTTAAACACACATTCAAGAAGTTTGAACTTTTTAAAAACACTTTCGAAATTTTAATAGATTAAATCTTTTCTCACAGAAAAAGAAATGATTAATACGCGATTAAATAGTCAGAACAGGTTGAATACATTTTAAATATGTCCAGCACATGCGCGTAGCTTTTGATGTCATGCGTTTGAAGCTTTCCATTGCGATAAATAGAACTCTTGGGTTCTATACGACTTTAAAGCTCAATCTCGGAGTTCTCTCATGGTTTCAAATTTCCTGTCAAAACACCTCATTCAAGTGCTTCTATAATCAATCATTCCCCTTGATATCACCCCATGTGACTTTTTTCCGAATGAAGAAGGTAACGATTTTCAAATGCTGAAGAATGTAGCAAATGGAAACTTGCAATCCACATTTACATCTTTGTATCAATGCATACTTAGAATGCATTGTTTTACCAAGTAGGCACCTGGAAGTAAAAGCTAAATACCCAAATTCTACCTATATTATTTTAAGTTTAGGGATATTTTGAATTTACATAAATCGAATTAAATAGTCAATCATATATTTAAAATGTCCGTTTTAAATATAATGATATTCAATCATTCGTAATTCTCATTCGTCTGTATGAATTATATGTATCAAAAACATAAGAACACATAAATGAGATGTACACATGCGAGAGATCAGTAAAAAATTATGACTAGCATATTTTTTAATAGGCTTCAATTGAAATTTAATTTGTTTTTCACTTTCTAGTGAGATATTTGGAAAAATGACTCTTTGACCAATTTTATCCCTTGATGTAATATACATGCATCATTATTTAAAACCACTATAAACACTGTATAAAAAATTATATTTAGATGAATTCTGCACATGCCCATAGCGAATTGATTTTAATGTCCAACTCTTATATTTACACAAAGAATGTTGAATACGTAAGTGAAATTCAATAATAAAACAAGAATATGTAAGAATAGTTAAATATTTTAGTAGTTTTCCTGAGACTCAAAAGAACAAATATAGATTATTCAAAAAATTATAATTTCATTATATGTTTTTATGTAATTTAACGGGTTTTTTTCTCAAAAATGTTTTGTATTGGTTATGCACTCCTTTTCTTACCTGTTAGAACTGTAAACTGTTTACCAACTGTGTATATTTTATATATAACCATTACTATGCATTGTTTTAATAGTATCAGATCTTAACTTTTATAATCGATTAATTAAATTAAATTATGGTTCCATACGAATAGCGCCACCTGATTGTCGATTTGAGTGGGAATTGCTGTAAAATCTCTAAAAATAAATCAAAATAAATTTTTTTAAATGCAGAAAATAATTAAAATAAAGATAATGGACATTTTTGTACTTAGATGAAAGTGTGTATTTTTAAGAACTGATATTATAAAATTTCTTATTCATTTATAAAATTTGTCATGAAACAAAAGGGAACAAAAGCAGAGCGCGATCCGACTGAAATTGAATATAAATTATAATAATATATAGGAATTATCTGCACAAAAAATATTTGCTCACTATATGAAATCGAAGAGCAGCATCCATCAATTTGGCAAAAATAGCACGAATTAATTTCATCAACTCCAATGATTCTACCTACGGTTTTATAACAACATGATCAAAGGATTATCTTAATATTGTGTGGAAAACAGGAAATTATGTATTCGTTTATGCACATATTCTCGGAAACATCTTACGTTGCATGTTTAGTACACCTGCCAAAATTTTTGGAGTTATATAAATTCAGAATGAAGATTCGATAGTTTTCTCTACCACTGATTTCGGATTTTAATGTGACTTTTCTTTGGTTGTTTGAATGCACTTGAAGAAAAATAACCTCCAATTAACAAAAATGATTTTCCGTTTATATTTAAAACCGTGTAGTTGTTATTTGCCAATCTGTGTAGTTTAAATAACACTTTAGAATAATTTTGTATTATGTAGCTTCATAGATGGGTAGCTGTTTGCTCTTCGAAAAATGATTGCAGTTTCGCATCTCTGTATTATTTTCTAGAAGGTATACTGTATGGATGCTATAAGATAATCACTATCATTGTTACTGTAATTTGTTCACATTTTTTCAAGCTTCATTTTTTACTGTCGACCATCTTTCCAAAAAAATCCAAATGAATTACATTTCTTTATAACTTAATTCTTCTCTAAAGACCCTTCCAGTAGCATTTCGATATCACCCCTTGCATTTCTTTGCATTGTTCAGTTATCTATTATAGATGGCCAATGGCATAACATATACCTGGGTTATTCTGAATTAACGCATTAATCATATTTTTCTATAAATTTATCCTAAAGAAAATTTTGCTGCCTTCGTTATCACCAAAAACGGTTAGTACTACATTATAAATGTAGCATCTCTCTGTTATTTTCCGGATATCCCATACAGATTACGATTTACAATTATTTTTAATTTGCGTTTGCATCTTTCAATGCTTTGAAATCTGTTATTTATTCTCCATCAAAAGCAAAGACATTGCATTAAAAGTGTATCAATAATCTGTTATTTTCTGGGTGCCTCATATGGATTGAGATAAAGTAATCAACATCATTATCATTGCAATTTTTGTCGATCACTGTAAAAGTTAAAAACGCATGTTCATCACAAAAGTGATCGATACATTACTCTTATTCATAAAACTTTCAATGAAAAACGGTGATTCAAAATGTAGTTACCATTCCATTATAAAGAAGCTCATTTGCGTTATTTTCGAAACGTCTATTATGGATTACTGATAATGTCATAATTGCATTTATGTACAAATTAACGTAAATTTAGAGCATTTCAATGGCTCTTCGATGTCGTAAAAGACGGCTACCATTGCATCATAAGAAAGCATCTCTTGGTTATTTTTTAAGTATCTGCCATGGTTTGCAATAAAATAATCAACATCTTTTTTAATGAAATTGTTTGCATAATTCTGTGTTTCATGATTTGTTGGCTTTTATCAAAAATCATGAAACACAATTATTTTCTTTGAGCCACAAATGGATACCAATAAGATAATCATTGACATTATTATTCACATAATTTGCTTTTCGGTTTATTGTCTATTTCCTATGAAGGGAGAAACACCATATTAATAACATTTCTCTACAATTTAATCCCATCACAAAGCATTTTTTATTGATAAATACTCGTCATTAATAACTTAGCTTGCACTTGTTTACCCTTTTATATTTAAATATATATACAAATATAACTAGCTTTAACTTACCATCCACTCACCTTGTATCAGTGCGCAATATACAATTTATCTTCAAGATATCCGTTGAAAAGTTGAGAACCCTTCTAAACGCTTCATGATTTACAATCAATGAATTGTCAACACAAAAACACCCTATTAATCACATTTCTTTCTAAATTAATCCCACCCTAAAGAGCTTTTCCAGAGCTAATTGTTCTTTATTACAATCTAGCCATTCATTTTTTTTCTCATTTTATTGATAAACAGAAAGAAAACATTTACTCATCTATCATGGAGTATTGAACGTGCTATTTATCTTCAAGTTGTCCTTCTGAACGCTGACAGCCCATCCACAAAACACGAAAAAAAATCCCAACCAACTCGCACCACGCCATTTTCGCTCGTAGCGCCGCACTTAAAGAAGTCGTTTCGCGACAACTAATTGAATTATTTTGGGTGAGAGCTACGAATTAGCAAACATCTCTGCGCTAAAAGGACTCGCCAAAGAAGAAGTGCATAACTGATTACGTGAAGAAGTGGCAGCCAAGTAAGTGGAAGCAAGTGATTAAGAAGAGATGGCGAAAAAAAGTTCTTCTCTTGGGTATTGGCAGCACTGATTCGAGTGTCATTTAAGAACTAGAATGACTACAGTGATGTTTACCGGAATAGGGTTTTTTTTCCTTTAAAAGTTTCGCTTACATGTGTAATAAGATTAGGTGTGTTAGATTTTCGTAAAGATTCACTTGGTAGATTTTGTTGGCATTCTTTGTACATATGATAAACGTGTTGTTTCGTTAATGACAGAAGCAGTAAGAAGAACTGTTAAACGAGGTATAAGAAATTATAGCGAATATGCATATATTTCAGATGATGTTGTATTTTGGTAACATTATTTTATGCAAAGCAATACTTATATGATCATGCCTTTTTTTTATTCATTTGTTTATTTATTGTTTATCAATGAGTCAAAAATTT
>JAPMOR010043099.1:422723-464228 GCA_026543865.1 Argiope aurantia
ATATATATATATATATATATATATTGGCGCATGGGTAAAAATCCAGAAATTAAAACAATGAAAAGTATTGCTGTGTTTACTTAAAATTATTTTTTAAAATTCATCAAAATAAAAGAAAAATTTACTGGGAAAAAAATTAAAGTCTCTAATAAACTATAGTTTTGAATTTTAAAATGATTTTTGTGTAACAATATATCCAAAGGTTACAGAAGAAAAAAAACATTATTTTTAACATTATATTAAAACATTATATTAAAACAAAACAATTTTTATCATTTTTTAATTTAAAAACCTAATGAAAATTTTTTAAAAAACTTTTGTATCTAATAATTCAAATTTGGTAGCTCAAGATCCAATAGTCTGCTCAAACAATTCTTTGATATGCATAACAAATACTGCAATTTAGAGATTAGAGATCGTATGTCAGTTAATAAACATTATCTTGCTAAAAATATTTACTTGAGCTGAAGAAATATATAACCTATGGTGAATGTAGAGGGTCTCAATTTTTCTTTTTTGAGATTAAACTCTCCATATTATTTTCAATAACTTTTGAAATGGAGATTTCGAATAAATAGCTCAATCTTTTACAACCGCATAGAAACTTTTACTCGTGCAAGTTGGAAATGAGATACACTCGAGTTGTCTCCCTATTCGAGTTTAGCAAATGGTGTGTAGACCAGAAGTAAAGTCGTAATACATCTTCAATGTTTTTAATACATCACTCAATAAGTCTCCGGTCTAATTAAGAAAGACATAAAAAAACTTTTTGAAATTCGACTTTACTTATTAACATTCTCTCCTCTAAGTATGGTACATTCATGCCAACGAGCCTTTAATTTTTTCTATGCCTATTTTTTGTAGAACGATTTGTTTTTGCTCTCAAAATAGGATTCAGTTTCGGCAATCATTTCTTCTTTTCAGCCAAATTTTCCCCCTAGGCAATTTTTTGATGTCTGCAAAAAGCCAGTAATCTCCAGAAGGGGGGACAGATCTAGAGAGTACAATGGGCGAAAAAGCAATCCAGAGCGTGATTCATTCAATTTAATCCTTTGCATCCATTTGTGACACGAACATTGTCTTGGTGAAACAGCACTTTTTTTTTTTTTTTTTTTTTGTATGTGAAGTGGTCTTTTCTTGATTTCTACATTCAGTCTATCCAATAATAACATGTAATATTCCCTCTTGCTAACTTTACCTTTCTCGAGATAATCGATGAACAAAATACCATGTGCATCCCACAATTCGGCTGCCAGCTGACGATCTTTTCGATTTAGATATGTAAAAATGGACACATGTTTCATCCATTGTCATATACCGATGCAACAAATTCTTTTTATTTCACTTGAACAGCTCAAAACCGCGTTCTGAATCGGCGACGCATTGTTGTTTTTGGTTCGGTGCGAGAAAACGTCCACTTTGAAAGCACCTTACGCGTGTGCAAATTTACGTGTATAATTGTACTTCCTGGTATCTTTAAGATGTTGGCTATCTCACGCAACTTCACTTTAATACTATTTCGTTTAGTTTTTTTATGTTTTCGGAACGAATGCCGATACCAGAGAATTCAGTATCGTTGGTGTTTGTACGATCGTGTTTATATTAAGCATGCCAGTCAATAATAATTGATTTCCTTGATGCAGAATCTCTATAACGCTTATCAAGCCCCTATTTGACTTTAACAGTATTTTTATCCATTAAAGAACAATGTGTAATCGACAGGTGAAATTCCCTTTTATTCATTATTTTTAGAATTATGAAACTGGAGTCACTGAAACCACTATAATCTATAAATTGATTATCAGAATGTCATGAAATTTTTGACACGCACCGTTTGAAGGTTGCTACTGTCCAAAAATCTTATGAGTCTGTCAATAGTACTTCCATATATGTATCAGACTCGACACTTATTGAGTGATGTGTTATATTTCAAATTTATCTTTCAATCTTATCCATTAAAAAATTTATATATTTCTTTTATTTCTTTTTAATTTATACCCAATTTCTAGTGGATTAGTCATGTTAACCGCAAACGATCAATATATTATTTTATAACCTATATATTATAACTTATGTGTTTTTCTAAGTATATATAAAAAATTCATGCAATTTTTTTTACCTATTACTTTTTTAATTATTTTTAAAAATGTATTAACTTATTTTTTACTGATACAGCAAATGTTTTTACATATTTTGATTTAATTTTTCTGTCTTTACAGATTAGTTATAGTGGTTTTTGTTTTTAAATCTCTAACTTTTTGTATTTATAAAAATCTTTACTCTCCTCCCAGTTCGCTCTGCGAACTGCAGAACATTGTGATTGGAGATTTTGATCCTTTTATTGAGGAAAAACCTTTTAATAAAGAATTAGATGGTAAACAGAGTAATTTTACTGATAAAAAGTTTATTAATAATTTATGAAGTAAGAAGCAAATAATTTTTATTAGTTTGGTTAGAGATTTTTATTTAATTTTCCTCGTCTTTACTTACTTTCTCCTTTTTTTTTTTTTTTTTTTAGTTGGTTGCATATAATTTTACGAAATTTTTTTTTTAAAAAATTCAGAATTCTGAATATATTTTTACTGTAGGGAAAAAAAGACTTTTTAAACATTTCTCTTCATTTTTTTTATATTTAGGTGTAAATATTTAAATTTCTGTATTTTTTTTAAAAATTTTGATACTTTATTTTTTCCAGTGTTTACTTTTTATTTAATTTGCAAATCACTGCGTAAAAATTCTTTTAATCATTTGCAAATTCGACGATATTTTGTTAAGATAAACATAAAGTATGTAAATAGCTTTAGGAAAAGGAATTTTTAGTTTACATGACAGTTACTTCCAGAATTTAAAATAAATTTGATTAATAACGATTTTTTGAAAATACACTAATATTAATATTTTATAATTATTTTGTTATTTTTAATATTACGATCATTACTTGTAACAGGTTTAGATCCAAATAGCCCTAATGATGCAGAAACAAAATTTAATTGAATTGAAGACTAAACAATAAATTCAAGAAGAAAAAAAAGAACGCGAAAAAAAAAATATAAGTTCCCTAATAATAATTTTTAACAATTATGTTAGAAGTTTGTATTTGGACTTATTTTAATTATATATTTTAAATCAAGATAACTTTATGAATTTTCATTTTTTTTTTCAATCAAGAAGTGTAAGTACTGTAACTGTCAAAGACTATGACCTTGAGATTTTAATGAGTTTCAACTTCTTTATCCAACCTGTCTCATAGCAAATTGGATGCAAAGGGACATTGATGCCTCTAACCCCAGTCTTAGAGGCCACCATGGGGAGAAAATGTTGGTGTGTTTATATAAGTTCTTAATGTGAAATATCTTAAACATCTAAAATTATTGCCATGTCCCAGACACCAATTACCGTTGCTCTTAAGTGAAAAAAAAAACTATTTTGGAATTTTGTCTATCCATTGTTTATAAACAGAATAACACAAATATGGAATAAGTAAGAAAAATGAAATTGGGATCTATCGTCTTTGAATCTAAATTTTATATTTCTGTCGAATTTTGAGTGAAATCCTTCCAACGGAAATTTTAGTCTGATATTTCATGTACATCTAAAAAAGACAAACTCAAAAACAAAATAAGTTCAATTCATAAATTTGGATCCATAGTTCAAGAACACCAATTTCAACTGATCAAAATTAATTAACCAGAAAAAATGCCAATTCCTTCGGTTCTCTCTTACACTAATTCTATGTGAACCATTCCGTAATTCGTAGTGAAAGGAGAAAACATAGAACATATTTCAAACTCTTACTAGGTCCAATGTTAGAATCTAATTTAGGATTTCGATAAGACGTTTTCGAATTATATCCTTTGATATCAATAATTTGACATGCTTGGTCCAAATTTATAATTTTTTAAAAAATTTATTTTCGATATACAGTTTTTGAGATTGACCTATAGTCTGAATTTTGGCTACCTCTTTGTGTTTTCGAACTATCGCTTTCACATCCACAGAATTGACAACATTCCTATTGAGAGATTTCATCCAATATTTGATATTTTTCTGCATAGTATTTACACCAAATCTACAAGTTTGATGTGAAAAATATATATAGAGAGAGAAAAAGTACAGAAGAAATGCAGAAAAAGTTGACTTCCTGTACCTTTCCTTTTCTTTCTTTCTTTTCATTTTTTTAATTATCGTGTTCGTAGAAAAGAGGACATAATTCGAATGTTTTTTTAATTCATGGAGGTAAAAAAAATGTAGAGATAAATCATAAATTAGAAATTATTATTATTATTATTTATTTATTTATTTATTTTTTTTGGCGATTACAACATCATACATGGTCAATACTTCGACTCATTTGATCCAAATTTTATCTTTCTCTTTATATATTTGCATGCACAAGATTGACTGATTTCTTCTTGATGGATTTCGTCCAGTATTTGACAGAAATCTGCACTTTTAGTGAAAAACTACACACACATATACACAAAGTCAGCAGCCTAATTGTGTCACAAATGATCATACAGAAAGTGACTTCCTTTGAGCAATGAAAAATCAAAAACATGTACCAAAAATTTCTCAACAAAAATTTATGGTTAAATTTTTTTGTCGATTACCGTCAGCTTTTGTATAGATATTTCTTATAAGAGACAGTAGAAGAATTTCTTCATTTTAAAAACATTAAAAAAATTATTTTCTGCTCAACAGAAAGAAGCCCCATTTGTGAATTGGTTTTGAACCCATATTTCAAATTGTTCATAGCAATAAAATTAATATTTCAACAGTGTAAAATTTATTAAATTTTAGTATTAATTGTATAGATAATAAACATATGCAAATTTTAAAGAACTTCATGTTCATTGGTGAAAAATACATTTAACGGACTTATTAAAAAGCAATTTTAAAGCAATATAGTTTACCTAAGATAATTATTTTATGTTGCAAAGAGTATGCTTATAATATCTTCTATGTAACTTTAAAAAATTAAAAATTTTATAAATACTTACTAAGCATTACGAGCAGATAAAATTTGTCATCTGATGTTATTCAAACTTAAGAGGTTTCAAAAATTTCCCAAAAGTAATTTTATAATGACTTAAACAAAAATTGCACTGATAATTTGATATGCTATGCAATAAAATATTGAACAGAACAATTTATGCTGAATAATTTAAATCAAAATATCTCAAATTTCAAGCATAATAATAAAGTCTTTTAATGCTAATCCGTGTGTAATTATAAAAATAAACAATTGTTTAAGTAATATTTGAAGAAAATAAAACTGGCTTTCAAATTATATTTTGAATAATATAATACAAAAAAGCATTATGAATCAGACATTTATGCAGATAATTTAGTTATAATTAAATTTATTTCTTTTATTAGAAACTAAAATAAATATAGATTGTATCTATCTATCTATCTATTCTTTAATTCTAGCATGGAAATGAAATATTTCAACAATAATTGTTTCTTATCACAATGAATTTAAAATTTAAAAATTCAAGTTCATTGCAAAATATTTCTTTTAGTAGAATCTAAAATAACTACAGATTTAACATTCCTTCTATCAAATTTAAATATTTTACCAATAATTGTTTCTTATCGTAATGAAATTTAAATTTGAAAATCTTAATGTTTAGATTATGCTCTTGAAAATATTCCCTCCCTTTAAAAATGTATTAAGCTGTACATATATTTTATAGAAAGAAAAATGCACGAAAATTTCTCTGCAACTCATCCTCACATAAAAAAATATTAAGGCGTTTAAAAAAGATGCTTGTAAAGGTTTCATATAGATGGCGCCACAGTATTCCTAATTCAACTTTTTTTATTTCTCCTCTAGTCGCGTGAACAGTCAATTTATAGGAGCAAAAGTAGCAAAGTGAATGAGTGATTTGGAAGAAGTGTTTATTTTCGTTTATATGCTGTCAGATTCAAAGATGCACAGAAATAATTGAGTTACTTGTCCCTGTAAATACTCTTGATGACTGTCACATTGACAGAATATTTGAACATTTGTTTATTTATTTAAAACCTAACATAATTATAAAGCACACACAAAAAACGCCTTACTGCTAGCATTATTTATTTTTACAAACACTACTGCAAGTTCGTTTGGAAAAATTGAAGCATTTAAATTCAAATTAAAAACAAACAAACATGTGGTTTTCCTGGAGAATAGAATTTTCTTCTCTCCCCCTCCCTTAATGCACTCAAATTTACAGGGGAAAAAATGTTCCGCAATTTTTCTAAAAAAAAATACTGTTTTTTTTTTGTTTTTTTCAGCATCTAGCGTCCTTGTTTTAAGATATTTTTAAAACGGTTAATTTGTCCGTATTATGCAGAAAATGTGTTTAAAAATTAGTTCACTTAGATAATCAAATCGGTGAATTAAAAAAAAAATAATGTTACTGGAGAAATACCCAAATGTTTAATCACATTTTGTATGAATTAGCTTAAATGTATTACCATACAATTTTAAAACTACATTAAAGTTATTTTCGAATGAACCTCTTGATTTTGGGCCATGATCAGATTCAAGAGATAGCACTTGGGTCCGCATTTCCTTCTGAAACTTTCCACACAAATTTAATTCCGTTTGATCTCTGACAGATTAAAGGTTGATCCTTCCTATCTCTCAAATGGATGAGTTAGAACTTTACACCTTTTCATTTTTTAGCCGATCCATTTAGAATGGTCATTCACATGTGAAAGAACTATAGTGAGTCAATCGTGTGAATTCTTTCTTTGAAGCGCTGATCGCGGAGTGAGCTCTCTAGTTACTGTTTGCTGTTTGCCTGTGTATCGATGATTTCTACAAGTGCTATTTTTGTGCAAGCTTCGATTGTATTTTGCTATCTGTCTTTTATATTTTCTTGTAAATTAAGGCGTTGTTAAATATTATCGAGCCTATTGTATATGAATATATAGATTTGCCTGTTGATTATACATTAACAGTGAAGCGAACAGTTTAAAGACAAGTGGCATCTTTATAGCAATATGCACAGTTACAACATTGATGTTTACTCTTGCCATTCGAATAGCTGTTCGAAAATTTTGGTTTTTACAGTGATGTTTATTAAAGCCCGTATATTGTGCTGCAGTTTTTTTTTTTTTTTTTTCCAAATTTTATTTAATTTCATGCTTTATGTAAGAAGAATACCTACAACTCGGTTGTGTTTTATTGAGTTGTTTATTGCCCAAACCTCGTATTTCAAATATGTGTGCGAATTTTAAACTGTTTTTGGAATTTTTTGAGCAATTTCAAGCAGTATAAGTTACTTTTTGCTTGTTTGATTACTGTTTCGTTTATAAAGTAATCCAAAAAACAAAAAGCATATCGATTTAGTTTAGCTTAGTTACATTAACGTCCCGTTTTAAAACTACACTAGGGCTATTTTGGAACGGATCTCGTAATTTTGAACCACGGTCAGATGGCGAGGACGGCACCTGAGCTAGCCCTCTCCAAACTTCCACACCACACCAGCGGAAGGACATTAGACCCCAACGGATTTACAAGACGCTTACAAGACGGTTCTTCGGTGGAATCGGGTCTTAAAACTGAAAGCCCTCTGATCCGAAGCCGGGACCTTACCCCCAGGTCACCGCGGTACGAAAAGGCATAAAAATGTGGATGAAAAATATATTTCGTGGAAAATCAACAAGTTAAAAAGGATGACGTTCAAAGAAGAGACCAACAATGTATCGTTCTTTCGGTCAGTGAAAGAACTGTGCTTCCAGTTAAAATAATGGGATTAAATGCAGCAGCCCTTTGGAAGTTTCCTGCGCCTGTACCTCAATGCAGCATATGACTAAATAAATGATAAGCTACTTGAGGCAATAATTATTGTTGCCAATTCATGTATAAGAAATCCGGATAAATACGAAAAAACTTTTAAATTGAAATCCAAATATAATTAATTATATGTGAAGACGGGATAAGAAGAAATTGAAGTTACTCTTCCCTTGTTCGTGTATATGCACGCGAGTTGTTGACATTCTTTCTCATTATTATGTGACATTACGTTCACTATTTATGTGACGAGAGTTCGACATTATTTGTTCCTACTACAAGTCTTATATAGTTTTAGAAAATTGCCTTCTACCGAATCTAAATTCACTTAGAGGAAAAGACAATCAGAATTTGAAACAATACCAGTAAAATCATTTGAAATCTGCAAGCAAAATAGATGTCGAAGGCGTGAAAATAATTTTCCGAGATTGTATTGTAGAATAAGATGCCTGTTTTTGGTCTTATTTAAATGTTGCTGATTCTCCTTGCATTCAGCAACCTTTACAAGCAAATACAATCAGCAAATACAATTATGTTTTGGCTAAATTTAAAAATACTTTAGAAACTCAAGACTTCGCTTTAAGAAACTAAAGAAGAAAATTAGCTGATGGGAAGACAACTGATGAAAGGTGGTATCTAAAAAATGAACTTATAAAAAAACTTATTGTATATAATGACAAGGTTATTAGGAAAAAGAACACAGTGATTTATTTTCAGTGGGGAAAGGTGTATGGACCATTTGGATGCAATGTATGTTAGCAGAAGCTGGTCCTCAATGTAAATTTCGTACCAGAAATGAAAACTTGTGATATAAATAGAATTGTATAAAATATGCTAACAATGTACTGAATTTGAACTTGAAAGCTCTGCTAATAAAACGGTAATTGATATTAAAAGCAGTGGAATTTGATATAAGGGAATAATTTTTTAAAGATTAGCTTCTTTGGAATGGATATTGTAGTGTGTTAAATGGCAGATGCTAACGCCTTAAAGCAACATTTGAAGCTTATAGAACAAACAAATATATAAAAATAAAACTTTAAACTCTTGAAGAAAAAGAAATAACAAGTGTTCCTAGTGTATTTTAAAAAGTATCTCCATGCCTTTAGAAATTTGGTAAGTAATTTTTTTTTCTTAATTTGCATCTATAAATTGTTTTCAGTATTTCCGTGAAAGAGTTTAATTCTTTCACTTATAAATTTACTTAACAACGTAGATGACTCCTATTTGGGGTATTATTTGGAATAATTATTATTTCAATCCTTATAATAATATAAGTGAGCTTTAGGCTTTAAATTACTTAATGCTTTCACTTAATTGCAGATCTAAATACTAAAAATTGAATAAGGTGACATGTCAGGTACTTCTTTTTTGTAAGCGAAGAGGTTAAAATTATTTATCATAAATCTACGAAATTTTCCAAGTATGATTTTGCAAATATAGTCAAGGCTTTACCTGTTGTGATTTGTTTTCAGTACTCGCTATCTAGCTTAGGATTTTTTTAAAGAAAAAATATATATTAATAATTTAAAAAATGAATATGACATATCTGAATATTTATCATGTATGATTTTCAAGGTGTGGTATTTGGGAAAGAATTTTCTTAATATTTGTTCGCAGATTTGATTAAACTGTTTTTAAATTTTTGATTATTTAACTTGATTATATTATATAATTAAGTGTTGCTTAATTGATTCCTGAAAGGTTTGTGGATTATACACAACATTTAATCGAATCATAGTATCTTTGAATGATTCGATTTCAGTTTATAAATTTGAATAATTCATAGCCCGTATGGCGCAATGGCATGGCGATTAACGGGTTAAAGCTTGCACATAAGCAAAATCACTATTTGTCAATTTATATAAATCATGCTTGTTTTACGTATACATTTATTACTGACATTAAGTTATTGCATTAACTTTAAAATCCATATTTTAAAAGGAACATAACTGTTGAGTCGATGGTGAAAAAATCCTCAAAATTCCATAAAATTCCTTAAATTGATAAAATTAATTTTTAAAAAAATCGGTAAAATTCCTTAAATTTTTCTTGCATCATGTAATTTGCATTTGTAATTGGTGTTGTAAAAAGTCGTATTTCGATTACTTTTTAGTTGCTTTTTCATTATTAAAAGTCCTTATAGCTCTTACTATTTTCAGTTCTTAAACACTTATTGCAAGAACTTACTTCACTTCCTAATTAGTTGATAACCGCATTTTGTACATATATTATTTCCCTCTATATAATGTAAGAGACACTTGAAATACTTAAGCGTGACTTCATTCATGCCATTTTTGTCTTTAAAATTAATCGTTACTTGGATCTAATTATTGATTAAAATGTCTAAAAAAACATTAATTTGTTGCACCCATCACTATATACTACGGCATTGAGCAAAAATTAATTTTTGATGAAAAGGATAATTTGTGCACGGCTTAGTATATTTTTTTAGCACCCAGCTCAGTAATTAATGGTTAAAATGAAATTTCAACAATCTCTGAAGAAAAAAGTACGTAAACAAAGCGCATCATATATTTATAGCTTTTTACTTTGTACTTATGTTCTCTATTCTCTTCCTGTACAAATTTTCAAATAACAATCGAGCAATAAAGATTAGATTAATCCGTTATCCCTCATCGAAAATACTGTTTTTGCTATAGCACAAATGAGATATCAATCCCTTATTTAAATCTTTCACATCGTTAAAACCGACAATTACTGAAGGGTTTGCCGTTCAGACTTGTGCTTTCTTGTACTTTGATGGTTACTGAAAATTTCAACAGTCAACGACGAAAGAGACGAAAAAAGCGTAACTAACAGCGCTATATCCGCTTCCTGCATCTCTTACTCATACTGCTTGCTGTCTTGCGAGGAAGATTAGATGATCGTAGCATGCCACGTCGAAAGTACCCTGTTATTGTCAGTTGGTTCCCGATGCGGATGTTCTTTAGCAACACTTCCCAAAACCGACTCTCAAATTAGAGCCATTTATCATGAACCCCCGAGACCGAGAAGAACAGTTTGTGAGAAAAAAACTCCCAATAAAACGTCCAAACCATCGATCCATCAAGTTAATTGATGGCTATAATTCAATTAGAACTTCACGTCTTTAACTGAAGGGAAACAATATCGTGACGTCCGCAATTGTTCTGATCCCATGAAAGTTGATTGCTTTATATTCGAGGTCCGCTTTGGGGTGTTATGAGGGGTTTTGATTGAGAGGGGAGGAGGCGATTATCTAGTTGTCTCGTCTTGATAAATAAATACAGACAGATAAAATGAAAAGATACTTAGTGTTGAACATGTATGCCGCCAAACATTTTTATGTTTTTGTTTCAATCAAGCCTCTTACAACATGACAATCTTATAACGAGGTTTCCATATAACGTTTAACTTTATGTCAGTGTAAAAGTCTGGCGGCATTAATGTTCTCGTATTTGATATGGTCAAACTTCTTATAAAAACGCTTTATATAACGTTCGGTATTATGCAAAAATTCAGGAGCAAGAATTTTATAAGGATAAGCGTCTTACAACATAAATTCTTAAAGCATGGTATCAATATAACAGCGTTTATACTTGCATTCCTTTTTCTGTGATAAATTTGTAAAACGTACAGTATAGCAGACATAGAATTTATAAGGTACTGATCTTTGATAAGAACACAGAAAATCCGGGTAATACCCGATTTGGTATATAATTGGATAGGATATGGAAGAAGTGTCTATGGAATTCTGGTATTTTTACTATCCGGCTTGTTCACGTCCTTTTGGGCCGGAGAGCTGAAAATCTAATGTAATATTGAATTATTACTAACTACTTTACTATTGACTTGGAATTTATCAATTTAAAAAAATGCATTGTTCCTTTAAACTCGAACTCTTCTAGATTGAAGACAAAATCTACCATTTACTGATGCACACCGATACTTCATTGTGGACCATTTTCAACCGTTCAATTGTGTGTTCCTCGATTTACAAGTGTTAAAATTTTATCCGTTTCCCAGAGCACTACCCAATTTCTGCGCAGTCCGGAAATGAAAGAATCTAATAAACGCTCAAGTTTAAATTGCTCGCAAAATTTAATTTTTTCCTTTCAAAAATTCTAGAAATTAATTTTAAATTGTACAAGGAATTGTTTGCTTCTTCGTGTGTTCGGGTTAGATTAATTCCTGTTGGGAACCTTTGACAATATAAAGTTTTGGGTTCTCTTGTTTCTAATTTTCAAAACAAGGTATTTTTTTTATTGATTTTAATTTAACCTTAATATAATCAGATTTTAAATAACAAATATTATGACAAATTAATATAATAAAACTTTCAACTGCTGATCACATTTTAGAGATAATTGATTTTAGCATCTCGTGTATTAAAAAATAATTAATTTAAATTAAAAGCAAATTTAAATAGAAGGGCAAAAACTCCCGAAGTTTTTTCTTATCCTATATAAATACTTAAATTCAAATTTTATCAAGACTGTGGATTTGCAAAAGTCAGCGAAATGAAAATAATTTTAAAAATTGGAACATACTAATCTGCAATTGGATTTAAAAACTTGAAAAAAATATCATGGATATTAATCTGAAATTTAAATGGTATTTGATTTTAATTCTCAATTTAATGATTTAATGACAAAATTAAACTACCATAAAAATCCCAAAAAATCGCGAAGGTCATCGAATCTGATCCTAAGCAATTGTTTATTTTGGCTATTCGATAATCCACCTAAGAGTATTTTTTTTCGATGAATTATATTAAACTCACTGATGTAGCATATAAATAACAATCTGTTTTCTCTCTAAAATATCTGAGTTTGTTTGCAAATTTTTACATCAAAATAATGATGTGAAAACAAATGGTATGCAAATGCTATGTGATTTTCAATAAAGGTTTAAGTTGGATTGCTAAGAAAGTTGAGATTTTTTTTTATTGAAAATAATTATAGAAACTAATTCTAAATGCTCAAATAATTTCATATAAATTGGAATCGGGATACTAAAAAGAACTATTTTTATTTGCATATCTTTAATGAACATTTTGTCTAAGTAGCTGAAATGAACAACATGAAATGGAAAGCTAAATTTCTGTAGACTGCAAAAATAAACCATAATTCTAGAACGAAATGAGAATTACATTCAACCCCCCCTTTTCAAAAAAGTTATACACTAAAAAAAATTGTAAAAATTGCGGATTCTGTTTATTATGCAAAATATAGGGTAACTATATCGGACGTTTTTTCCTTTTTCGAAACACAACTTTCTCTTTTTTTTAATGGGGGGGGGGGATCGGAGGAGCAGGGTAAAATCGGTCACGGTTGCGAAGAATTTAAAAGCCTCTTCTATGGTAATTACATATCGGCTATGTATTCATTAGAGCATAGAGGGGACAAAAGGGGGTGTTCACCTGAAAATTGTAACTGCGATAACTGTATCCTCAGTGGCCGGCTGTTAAAAGAAGCAGCATAATGACGTGCAATTTCTTCCCCAAGGTTGCAAGGATCACGATTAACATGTTAAGACTAAGAAAGGGCCTTGCGTGGGAATTGTGTTTTTTTATGATCATTGTTATTATTATTGGTATTATTTATTTTTTCTTTCTTTCCTTCTTTTATTCGCCCTCTCTCGATTGTGTTTTGTAGGAGTGTAATTGGAAAAAGATTTGTTACGGCCCTCTTTAGAAAGTGATTGTATTTGAGGGGCTTTTTTTGAGATGATATAAAGATAATCGTATAAAACAGAGGCTTTGCTAATTACTTCTTTGATTATGCATTTACGAGGAATATTTTTCGATGTTTGTCTCTGTAGAGGAAAGTTATGAATTATATTTCGTGTATAATAGTTTTATATAAAAATGTTTCTAAACCCATAGGATAAATTTTAATTTCAGAAATACAGGAACACGTGGTTTTTGAAAAGTAACATGGGGCCCTAAACTAGGGTGGGTATTGCAGAGATTTTTTTAAGAGTGAATTAATCAAAAGAAAAGGGATACATTGGAGGAAAAAAAAAGTACAATTCATATTAGTTTAGCTGTATTAACACCTCATTTGAAAACAACACAACGGCTATTTTGCTATGGACATCGCAATTTCGAATCCTGGTCAAATGACCGCTAGTTGAGCTGGCCCCACATCTCGACAGTGGAAGGGCATTCAGCCCTTGAGTTCGATTTAACATGCATCATACTCGCATACAGAATTTTTCAGTTGATTTGAACCTAGATTCACCGGTCTAGAGCCGAAGCCTTATCATTGAGCCACAGCCTTAGATAAAACATACAATACAGATTGAATGGAATATAAATTTACAATTATCGAACGAAGCAACTATGTGACTAACAATACCCAAAGAGTATCACTATGAATGACAAGGTCTTCGAAGATCTAAATACTTCAAAAGTTTATTCGTTCTGCGTCCCATCATCGTATTTGTCACAATAAATATTATTCATGCAAATGGTTAGTGCGTTATTGGAAATTTACTTTCCATTAATTCAGTTATATATTTTGGCTGATATAATCTTTTCTATGATAGAATTCTCCGACAAAGAGCCCTTCTGTAGCGCCTCCTCCCTTTGCTTTTCCGACAAAGCAAAGGGAGGAGGCAAAAATTGTCTGTTACTGTATACTTCTATACTTATCCTGAATTTTTATGACTTTAAATACTCTACATATCTTCTAAAAAGAGAATGTATTTGGAATAAAATGTGCAGCTGTACAACGAAATTAGTTGTGGAAGTCATGTCTACATAATGCAATCAATGGTGAATTTCTCAATGAAATGAATGAATGAATGAAACATTTCTCAAGTAATTTGCAAATTTCTGAGCAAAATTCATTGAATAACACTAAAATTATTATCAAATTTGAAAGTTCTTTAAAACTTCAATTAAACACTATAGTGAAGTAAAGTTAATGTATTCCTAATGAATGGTGACCATTCTTATTTCTTACTCCCTTCGTATATTATTTTTTACTTTCACGTTTGTAAAGTATGCATGAAGAAAAATTATCTTCTCACCAAATTTTGAGACCATTTTCTTCTTTAGTCGACTGTACGACCATTCTGAAGACTTCCTTCTGTGCAATTTCTTTGTAATCGAATTCAATGCAATAACTTTTCACTGCTATCTGATGTTTTAAATGTTAAGAATCACGAGTTAGAGACGGGAACTGCACGCTTTTAAAATGGATTAAACCGATCCTAGTCAATCACATCATGTTCTTTCCTTGTTCTGCAAGAATTGACTTAACTCTTTTGCATTTTGTAAATCTATATAAAGTTCTGGGATCATTTACATAACATTATTGTGCATTGTATTATTAATTTATAACCTCTGAATTTTCGTAAGTTTATTTTGAAATTATTTTAGAATATTGTCATAACATACTCTTAAATAAATGTATGAATTTGTGTTTATAATCCATTATATTACATATCATTTTATGATACGGTGATTATTTTTATTCAAGAAATTTTATTACAAAACCGATGCAAGATTTGAATTATTATTTTTATATAGAAGTTCTTAACTATCGTGTACTTAAAGGTAGTACTTTAAAATGTTTAAAAGAAATTTGGGGAAAAGCTATTTAAAGGATTTTATTTCAGTTTAACTGATGTCCTTTTATTGGAATTTATGCTCCGCTTCCATTCGAATCAGGTTTATTTCTTCGTAAAAAAATGCATTTTAAAATTTAAATGTAACTGTCAACTATTCGAAACAATTTTGTATACTTTTTATGAAATTAGATTTTTAATATTTGCCAAGATATATTTTAAGCAATTTTTTAATTTTCTGTTGAGCAAGAAAAAATGCTGCATATTTGTATATTCTTCATTGATTCCAGTCTTCATAAAATGCAAAATGACTGTAGTTTGCTGCTCCTTTTAAAGGATCTAGAAGTGAGTGTTGGAAACTGTTAGAATTCAAAAATAATCTGGAATGATACTGAAGACTTTAAAAACAAAACAAAAAAAATCTGGAATAATTGTAAAAACTTTGAGTTAATTCAATAATCTACAAGGAATAATAAGTGGAGACTTCAAGAATCTCATGTCCTACTTGAAACTGGAGCAGTATCATGAAATTATAAGATAATATTTTATTATCAGCATAACTATTTACTATATTTCGATGTTTATAAAATGTAAAATAGAGTACAATTGCTTCACTGAAACATGTAGAATGATCAAGAAGCGCATGATAATAACGAAAATTGTGCGAAAGTATTAATGATTCAAATTTCTAGAACTGATAATAATATGGAATGATATTGGAGATTTTATAAATAAGAAATAATCTGGAATAGTTCTGGAAACTTTTTGAATCAAGAAATAATCTGGAATAATATTGAAAATTTGTAGTATTAAATATCAACACTTCAAAAAATAATAAAGAATGTCTTCTTATCAATAAATTATCTAATATACTCGATTCTTTTATAAAATTAAAAAAAATGGATTGCGACTGTTCCTTCGACCCACCTGGAATGAGCAAGCAATGGGTGCTAATACCTGAATCGTGCGCGGAACAATGGTCGGGCGTAAGAACGAAAAAGAACACTTTCGCTTTTTCTTGTGATCTCATTAACCTCTGACCTGGCGCCAAATTTCCACTTGGACTCGATGAAGGCTAGCATCCGGGAACCTGGGCCAAACTAATTGTTTCTGCAGCGCTCTGTCCGTAATGAGATTATTAATAGGCCTCCAACCACTAAATGAGTTTTCTGAAAAGATGGAGGGGAGGGGCGCCATCCTCTTCCTTTCCCCCCACTAGCGAATATTACAAAGATGGATTTCGTCTTCCATTTTCTTTCCGAAGGAAATACGCTGCAATAAGAACCGGTTAGTTAAAATCAAAACCAGCAGAAATGGTCTCCCCGAAACTTTCTGGTGTACTCTCTAACGAAGGTGAAATTCCCCTCCCTCTGCGGGAAATTATTTTCTTTGTTCAAGGCCACGAATACTCTGACTTTTATTTTTGAAATCTCGCACATTGAAGTTTTGTTCTTTATAATGTGTTATAGAAAATAGAATATGCATTTTAGACGCCTATTTTCAACAGTTAAAAGCAAATTTTGACACAAACTTAAGCAAACGGTCAACGTCTAGATGGATTTGATTCTAAAATTCACACGAATTTGCACTTGATGTTAAAAAATATGTATATAATTTTATTTCTCTAAATGTGTGCGTTTTATAATTATCGTGCAGCACTCGGTAACGCACACAGACTTCCTGCGAATGATTTGGTGCAAAATTTGACAGAAATCTACAAATAATACGAAAAAACCACATACCAAATTTCATCCTTCTAACTCAAATTCCCTTTGAATTTGCATATATACAGGCATAACTCCAAAAATATGTTCGACTCAGAGGTCTGAAACCTGAAAATTCATGAAAACTTCTAATTCGAGTGCTTTTATGATTTCAGTATTTTCGTTGTATACGTCATATGTGGAAAAAATAAAATGATTTAGGGCGCAGCAGTGAAAATTATGCGGATGACTTTAAACTTTCTCAAATTCTGGAACAATGAAATCCGTTTTATACCAAGTTTCGAAAAATAGTAAAGAAAATCGAGAATATAATTAATTCTTGACGTAAATAGAAATAATCCAAATTTTGATATATATCTCTAATTTGAGTATCAAGACCACAAACCAAGAATGTAGCCAAAAATTAGTCATAAGACTTAATTTTAATGTAAAAGTCATCTATAATAGATATAGGCCCACGACAATTATAACGCTGATAGTTAAATATATTCGCCCCTTTGACCTGCGTTATTATCGGATGTAGAAATTCCGATTTTTTTATTTTGGTGGCATATAATTCAGACATGTATTTATTTATTTTTTCTTTATTAATGTTTAAGTAGACTGATTTATCAGTGTGCGAATAAACCTATGCTTGAATAAAAATTATAGCATTTTAAACTTCATATTTTTAATTGATCTGATCATTAGAATTGCAGTTTACAAATATGAAAGCGCCATAACTCAAATATAGACAAATGAAATGATGTGTGCCATTATCAATGGTATTGCAGATCTATATGAAATTTTGGAAAGTAAGAGCTGGTTAATAAGAACATAATTAGAATTAAAGATAATATTATTACACTGCTTAAGTAATACTAATTATATGTAATAAATACACATAAAGAAGTAATATATAACAATACAATAAAATAATTGAAATAAATATTTGTAATAAAATACGCATTAATGAGATGTCATTTTTAAATATTTGCTAATCAAATATATTTTAAATAGCTTTAAATGGACTACATTTATATAGTGATATTCATCATCAATGCCGAGCATTGCCTAGATTTTTTCTAGGCAGAGTAGGCAATTGCCTTAAGACTCAAGAGAAAAGAAGGGTCACAGGCATGTCGAATTAATACTATTATTAGTTACCAAATAACTAAGATTGTGAAAAAGCAATTCAAATAATATGAATTATAAGATAATTAGAAGCACTATGTGTTCTTTTCTTTTGATTATTGAAGCTATAATTTAAGTGTGGGTACTTAACATTATTAAATCTCTTTGAAGTAAAATTATTTATAATACACTGAACAATTATTTAATTTATTAAACTTGTTTTGCCTTGTTCACTTGATAATTCCCTAAAATAAAAATTTTCAAATTTATATTTGTTCGAAGTTTATTATTTCTTTCTAATTATTATTTCTCCATAGTGGTTAAACGTTTTTATATGTAAGGAAGTCATTAAATAATTACTATGATTCATGTGTGTAAAATTTATTTAGTTTCTTTTTCTGTTATATACATATTTAAAATCTATCCATATAATTGAATGTGCATGTGTTTGTTTGTTTGTTATAATCTTAAAATATTTAAAGTCTCGGCTAAGATCCACATGATATTGACACACGCAATTACTTCAGCACCAAGAAGGACATCTGCGCTATTAAAAAAATTGCTATTCCTCCATAAAAAATGGGCAATAGTTGATAGGATGAATTTGCACTTTTCTGCCCTGTGTTAGAAACATATCGTTGTACAAAAATTATTTTCGAACCATTCTAAAATTCAAAAAATAGTCTTTTCAAAAGTTTCATTTCTGTGTGACTAGTCATTTTATTTTAATCAATTCTTCAAGATTAATTTAAACACAATACATTGCATTGCCCTTTTTAACCAATTTAAATACTAAAGCTACTTTATTAATTGCATATGTCACTCGCACGCTTTTGCCATTGTTAAAGCTAGTGCTGTAAAATTTACATTTTACCAATGATTATCCAAAATCTTTAATATTAACTACTTTCCGTTCAAATTAGAGCTGGGGGCTCTAAAATATTTTAGTATTATCTATACGAATTCGATATTGTACGACGTAAAATTATATACATTCCACTTTTCCTTGTATACATATATATAGAACGATTTTTGAAACAAGCGCATTTGCTGCAAGTAAATAAAGATGTACACATTATGTTTTTTCAAATATAAAACTAAATTGAACATTTCTTAAAAAAGAGCCTGATAATGTGCATTGCTCAGAGCCATAAAATATCTAAACGATGTGCAATTGTTTGACCCACAGTGATCAAATCTGAACCTTGCGCCATAATTTAAACCAAAGCAAGACCCTCTACGTCAGAAATACATGTAACCTAAATAAAGCCCTTGATATACAACAAACTCTTCCCAGCTTCCCGATAAGCAGCGTGTTTACGCGGCAGTGTTGCCCGATATCAGCGGACAAATTTACAAGCATCAACTGACAGAGCGCCCCAAGACGGTGCACCATTCCGTCGGTGAATCCGTCATCCGCCATTATCATAGCGATGACATGACGCTAAGCATAAAGGGTTCGGCCCTCCGTCCTGTCCAAAATAACCCTTTGGTGCCGATGAGAGCTACGAAACATGGCCAGTGGTTTGTTTGGGACGGATAAAGTTTTGTATCGACATGATGTCGCCTGGTTGGTTCCGCCCTGTGTTTACAGTCAGTCGGACGTTGATGAAAATAATCCAAGCATGTGGCACAAGCCACTGGGATCTTAGGTTGAAAATGGACAATCGCCTGGGTTGACTTATTTTCAAACATGCTGGAGGCATTTTTAATATATTTTTTTCATTTTAAATATTAAAGAGATTATTTTGAAAATAATGAATCCTGCTATTCGAGTTAAAACCCTTTCATGAGAAAGTGTCGATTTTGAATTTAGTTTTCCTATTTAAATTTAAAATATTTTTTAATTCTTTAAAATTTTTATTGAAAATTTAATATTGGATTTAAATATTCAAATACTAATGTTTTAGCTCTGTTGGAATGTATTGTAAAAGATAGTGTAGATGCATTTTAGGATATAAATGTAAAAATCGAAGTACAGTCTGAAATGAGAAATTTCCCTTACAACATTTCCTTTTTGTGTGTATATGTGTGTGTGTTCTTTATAAAAACGCTAAAGAATCGAACGCTTGTTGAATGTATATTTTTAACACATGCATAAATATAAATATGCGCAAAAGTAAATAATTTCTATTCTATTAGTGTGATCAAAATTTATCAGGAATTCTTCATTTCAAGTAGAAATATGATAGAAATTGTCCGTAGAGATATTTTTGTACATTGTTTTTCACTACTCATATAAACATTAGTTAGCACTCAATATTTGATTTTATATTGTCTGAAAATAAATTACGTTTATAATGAATGATCGATATACCTTTTTATATACTTTTACACTAACCATGCTCATACAAAGGAGGTAAAACTAACATCAGTAGGTGGGTATTATTATCTATAATGAAAAAGGAATAAAAACATAAAAAGGGCAAAAATTAAGAGCGTAATACTCGTAAAAAAAGATAAAAATAAGAACGAAATAGAGAATATAAAATATATATAATGAATATAAAATGCATCTGCATAATGTAATAAAAGGAGGAAAAGCCTAATATAAAACTAATATATGCATAAAAAATAATAAATCGATATAATATAAAACATAAACATAATATCAAACAAAACAAGTATATATATAGTGTATCTTCTTTGCTTTATTGTGTGTGAGGAGGAAAGTACTCTACAGTGAAGATCAGATCGTAGGTTGTAGAACGTCAAAACCTACTAAACTTGGTACTTACATATTTTAGAGGGTGGGAGGCACCTCGGAATGATTTTCTTTATTTGAATTCATCAAAAATAACTGAAATTTTGGGGGGTTTTTTGGCGACAATGTCCAAAAAATATTACAGTGCAAAAATAATATTTGCATCATTTTAAAATTCAAAAAATTATCTTTACAATTATGCCATTTTTAACATAGAAATTAAGTTTTTAATTTTTAATCAATTTTTTGGGAGAAATGCATATTTTCCAGTAATTTATTTCACAAAAAATAGAAAAGGAAATGTAACCTGAAAGAGGTAATTTGAATGTTCCTTTTGCATGGGAAAATTGGTTTTTTTTGAACTTATTGCCATTAACGATGGCAACGCGTCGATAATTGACTTGACCAAATTGACTTCAAGCTTCGTTCAAGCTGAAATTTAAAAAATTGAGTTAATTCTCGTAGAAAATTAAACCTAGAGAGGTGTTACTTTTAGCGTGAGTCTAGAAGAGGTGAAACAAACTCAAAACATGGTATTTTCTAGAAGGAGAAAGACAAGAAAAAGGCTTCTGTGAATTTTAAAAATATCTGTAGTATTATTCAAAAATACAACTGAGGGTTTAAAGTAAACATATGGGATGTTTGCCTATAACATTCAAATGGATTTTACATACAGGATATAATGTTGGTTTGCACATACAGGATGGCCACTCTAACCATGTTCTAACAGCTAAGATCTAAACAATATTAAGCATATACGTCTAATATAAATAACATGAAGAATAATATTTTATACAATTTAAGTAAATAAACATTCTGATGAATATCAAATTTTTATACAGATCCTCGGTTTTATGAGTCGCCTTTAATAAAATATTATTGAGACACTAACATTTTAAATAAAAAGAAAGGTTCAATGTATTGAGTCTTCAACTTAAAGACTTATGAAAATTTAAACAAAGAAAATAGTGTTTATCATCTCGCGGAGTTTTTGCCAATGTTCATTAGTCTAAAATAACTGCATTTAAAACTTCTAAACTCAATCATATTTAATCGCAAAAGATGGAAATTGACTTTTTTTTTAAGTTAAAATGTCGCGAATATTTAACTAAACATGATTTATTAGGACCAAAGGACTGCATAAAATTTATACTCCCTAATTTTTCAGAAGTATAATAGCAAGCAAAATAAAATATTATTTACGCCATTTAAATCTTTTCGAAAATAAAACTGAAAATTGAATTTTATGATGAATTAGGTGAATTTTTATTGAATTAATTTTTGAGATATTACATAAATTATAAAAAATATTCTGCAGTGTGCTTAAGACTTCAATGCTGAAAGATTCCAGTACTCTAATTTTTCCAGTACTCTTATATATAATTTCGTTTCAGCAGTAAAGTTTTTTATTAACTGAAATTTAATTGCTTCAACTTCAATTTAAAGTTCAATTTTTATGGGAGCTGACAGAAAATTAGAGATACATAGAACAATGAATAATGGACTCTATAATAATATGAATTGTATGATTATAAAAATTAGAAGCTTATAATTTTTTTGCCGAAGAAAACCATTAAAAAACCAAATTACATACAATATTTAATCGAAAACCTAAGTGACCAGCTGGTCTCCAAAGATAGTTAATATGTAATAAAATATAAGAACAAGATTTACTAAATAAAATAGAAACAAGATGGAACAAGATATTTTTTTAAAAACGAAGTTTGTAAAATAATCCAGAAAAAGGATAAGAGGGGGATTAATACGTGTGATGCAAAGTATGAAGGAGGAGAAAAAGACGAAAAAAATAAAATAACGTTTATAATAAAATTTAGGAACAGGAAGAAAGATAAAATTGAAGATAATATATGTGAAATGAAAAATGAAGTCGTCCTCGTGGATCATTAAGATTATTTATTACATATGGAATTACTGATTTTGACTATCTTGTTAATAAAAGTGCGTTTTTAAAATTGATGAGTAAATCTTTGAATCATTTTTTAAGTTATTTAAAGGTTTATTTAAATGAAATGTTTCCATGTGAATGCAACCATAGACATAATTTTTATGCAAATGCGTAATGAGTAATCAAATTTTAAAACGTTTCAGATACTATAGGAAATGGACCTTGTCCAGTTAAGTAATATATTAAAAATTATATACCTTATCTTTCGATACTCATATGCGATAAAATGTCTTCTTTTGGTTTCATAAAATTATTAATGATAATGTAATCAAATATTTATTATGCTATTATTTATTTTTTGAAACAAAAATATTGTTGGCCCTAATTTTAAATATATGCCCAGATGGGCACACACTTCTTAGAAATGATTTAAATTAAATTAAACCTTATCATTTTTCTTTAATAGTTTGAACTACCAATCCTAGAATGGAAAAACTATTATCTACCAATGTAATCTATAATTTAATCTGGTAATTGATAGTTTTTCCCTTGGGAAAAAGATATGTAGAAATGAAAACGATCAATTGCTGAATAAATAAAAATATATCTGTAATAATTCTGTACATTGAACTAAACGTCGGAAAAAGAAATATCGAAAGACGAACAGTGTTTCTCAAATTGCGAGACATATCTTGCAGGCAAACTTTGAAATAATAAAATGAGAGGCGAGAGCACATTTAAAAACAACAAAATAAGAAATAAGAAGATACAATAGAATCGTTCTTGTCCGCAAGCAACAAGATCTCGTTGGTGCCGGACATGATATTTTTCTAGATTATTTCTGAATAAGTTTTTCTAGAACTATCTCTTTATGTTTTTATGACATTGTGTCATTTTTTTTATGTAAAATGGCAACATAAGAAATGTTATGACCTATTTTTTTAAGAAAATCGTCAGTTTTTATCTGTTATCTCCCATATTATTAAGTAATTATAATAATGCGTATTTAAAATTTAAATGATTAAGGAAACTATTATTAAATGGTACTTTATAATAAAATTACTATAGATATTATAAAAAGTGAAATATTTCTTGGGGTGATAATATGCAATTTCGAACGTTAATCTGATAATAAATGTATTGCCGGCTTTAAAAAAAGCTTACTGTGTATGCAATGAAATTTCGTAACATCATTTGTTGATATATAATGCTTGAACATTTCTCAGCAAAATTATAAAACTGCTATCTTTCTGTAGCATCCTAACTTTCTTGGTCAATGTGTTGGCTTCCTCTCTATCCTCCTACTTTTTATTTTCCCGTATACAAGAGCAAAGAAAGTATAGTAATTCTCAAAAAATTTGAACTCGATAGTTTGACGAATATCCACGTTTCACACCTTCCTGAGATCGAAAAACATTTTTGAAAATGTTCATCCGGCTGTCTGGGACAAAGATAACTCAAAGACGCTTTGAGCTAGAAAGTTGAAATTTGGTATTCAGGCTTAAAACCAAATTTGTAAATATCTGGCAAATTTTGAGTGAAATCGGTTCAGAGGAAGTCCAGCTGTTCGAATATATGTAAACATAATTTTAAAAAAACGAAAAGAGCTAGATAGATAAGATTAGGTACCCAGTTTTTACATCTATAGCGTAGACGCCTGTGAAAGTTTGAACTAAATCCAACAAGGTATTGACCGCTTGTCGGTCTGTACGTTCAGAAACATATAACCATAACTCAAAAAAACAATGGTTTAAATATATCAAGACTGATATGTGATTTGGGGACTACAAGAGTAGTTTTATGTCAATTTTTTGTTTCAATCGGTTGAGGAAAACGTGTCTAAAACAAAAATTCGATTTTTGGATACTTTTTACTCATGCTAGCGAAATGGCCAAACAGCTCTCCATAGACGGTATATTCAGTAAAAATGCTAAATTCACACCAAAGTTTAATATTTCGTAATTATTGTAAGTCAATGCCACGCGACACATTCTTTGGCATGACAAATTTAGTAAAGAGTATGCGAGAAAGTTTTGGGAAGACCACTCCCGTTGGTTCATAAAAAGAAAATATGATAAGAACAAAATTGTCTTTAACCACCCAGGAGCCGATATCTTCAGCTCACGAATTCCTTTTTTTTTTTTTTTTTTTTCCCTCACAGATCTAAATATCGAATCTAAATTCGTTTCTTTAAAAGTAGCATTGTTTTGAAACTGCCTGTTAAATGGACGACGCTTACAAGAAATTTGCTGTAAGCAAAAATTTTATTTTGGGAAACAAGAATAAGAAGTGATATCTTTTGTTGATACAAATGTAAATTGTCATTCTTAAAAACGGATAGGTGTATATAAATTATTAGCATGCTTTCCCAATTCAAGATTTCATTGAAAGAGTATAATCAGGATAAATAGAAATGGATTTAAAAGAATACAATTAAAAGTGATTATGTAAATTCATTCTAAATACAAAATTTTGTATTTAAAATGATCAAATTAAGAATGTGACATTTTAAACCAACACTTTTAGTCACAGAACAATAATTCAGCAGCTACGGCACCGAAATTTTCCCTTTTCTAAGACATGAATCAAGACCTTCCCCCCACTGGACACGCGACACAATTCGTCCTTCCCTACTTGGTCAGTAGAACAACCTGCATCCTTCCCATTCTCCCACTGACTTTGTGATCTCGACGAGTCGGTGGTCAAGGCACCCAAAAGGAGAGGCTGCTTCTTTGGCGTGCTTCCGGTTCGATGCGAATCTACTGTCCACTTCCTCCAGATGTCCAGTAGGCGGAAGTGACGCCTTTTGTGGTCGCCGGAAGAAGTCCGGTTGAACGACCCCTGATAAGGATAGAGAGTAACGGTCACCACTCCAAGGATTGTACAAGATGCTGGATGGTTTTCCGAGGAAAAAGATACGGCGGGAAAAAATAATAAATATTGCCTGCTCACATGTCTCGGATTAGTTGTAATCAGAGCGCTTTTCATTTTTATATAGTCTGTTACAACATCGAGCTGTCAAATAAGATAATCTATTTACCTTTTTAGGTTTTATCTAGTATCCGATTTCAGTGTGGGATAGAAAAAATCGGATAATGTTTCATAAATCTAGTATCCGATTTTTGATTATGTTAAATTTTATATGAGAAAACTAAGATACTATGTGTACCGAATTGAGTACTAAATTTTTGTACAAAACTATCTTCAGTAAGAAACTGAATAAAACGTAAGAAATTAATACGAATGTTGGTTGTGTCTTAAATATTTTCTTCCCATTATTGCGTAAATGTTACTGGAAAAGACCGATATCTAGCAAATGTCGAAATTCTTCGGTTAATTATAGCATTCTTGTATTCTTATTCATTGGGTGTATCCAAAATATTTGCAAAATATCATTGCTTCTCAATTAAATTGAGAAGTGTCGATATTCAACATGAATACTGATGAATGCTGGATAAAAATATTTTTGTCACATTAAGAAAAACTGCAATTTTTAAAATTATATATATTAAATTATATTATTGCATAATAATATAATTATATATGCAACTTATAAAATTATATTATTATTAAAATATGTTATTTTAAAAAATAGAAAGCTTAAACAACAGCGCATTTAAATAAACTGTTGAATCTAAAAAAGTTGGTACATTCTAAGTAAAAAAGAAAATAACACCAATAGTAAACCTACTCAAAAAAAAAAAAAATTCTGATTAATATTAAACAATATTATTTATAATAAAATCTTCAACTTTTATCTCTTTGTTCATCTCTTTGGTGTATTTTGTCTACACTTGTTTCGTCTCTCTCCAGAATTTGTGTTTGCCGATATACACCGTTGATGATTTGAAAATAATATTAAAAACTTTTGGTTTTTGACCACCAACTTTTGTTTGGTATGTGTCGGCATTACTGATTACCGACAATTCTGATATTCTCTCATTTTGGTCTTTCACAGTAATATACTCTTATATATGTTTGCTTGTGAATGTATTCACTAATATAACAGTTATTGCATAATCAAATCATATATAGTATATGATATAGAACAAAAGTGAATAGCACCACTATTCAAATCAATGCCCCTTCCCTAATTACTACATCACGCCCCCCCCCATGCGTAACTCTTTCCGAATAAAGTCCTTTTACAATTACCATATCGATGAATCTGCCTAAACAAATTATTGTATTTGCTATTCTCTTTTCTCAAGCCAACGTCTCGAATTGTATCCTCAGGTTTGAGTAGTTTTAGAACCACAGTTCAGGAATCAAAGACCTTTATTCGTTGCTCCAAATTATTCAAGAAACGTATCACGAAGCCAGATGCGATATCTACACTCCACATTTTGTTTGAAATGATGCTTATATACATATTGTGATATCTAACAAAATTTATGTATAAATACCAAACGTATACTCGAGCTTTAATCAAAGGAACCCTCTTTCAAACTCATCAACAAATCGAGAACAACTGTTCTACTCACGTCATCGGTTCTTTCTCACATAAATCTTCCGGTACTCGGCGAAAGTAGAGAAAGCCGTAAATTGAACACCACGGACAACATGTAACTCTGCTGACTGACTCGGAGCTATTTTGTTGCACAAACCTCCATCAGACTATTTAAATCTCGCTTCCATAAATTTCTTTTCTTTAGGAAGTTCCAAAGATCGCCAAGTAAACGGGAGCGTGGTTTCTTGAACACTTTTCAGAGTTACTTGTCTTGTAGTTGGTTATAAATCATGCGATGCCACAACGAGGCCACTGTGCAATACCACCGATGGGAATGGTTAAGATATTCTTCTGATTTCTCAGTTTCCTGAATGCTTTCTAATCGGAATACAGAAAAATAATCCATGTTTGACCACGTTTTCAACTCTACAATCCATCGTCGCTTATTAATAAAGTGACTAGATTTTCTGAACTTCAATCAGGAATTTTGTTTAGGAATAGATCATTGATCAAGATAAAAAAATCTGAAAATAATTCAAGAATGTACAATTAATAATTAAATTTTTTTTAAAAAAATGAAAGAGGCATATATAATATTTTTTATTGATTTTATTTTCTTTTCATCTGAATCATGGACTTTTTTCTTTTTATGCTGAGGATATTCAAGTTGCAGTAAATATTAAGAAAATATGTATTCAGAAGTTAAAAAAATTAGATTTAATTAATCTTTCAAACAAATGAAAGATAAAGAAAAAAAAGTGACAAAATGGTACCATCACTGGTATTTAATTCAAATTTGGGATTTACTTTTAAAATGTATAAGAATATAGGCTTAGAGAACTTGATCATTTTATAGGTATCTCAAAAATGGAGAACCTGAAAATATTTTTTAAAAATTATTTCAAGTTCATCACCTTGATCATTTGAGCTATTTCCTTCAACATTTTTTTTTCCTTTCTTTTTTAATTCAAGGCAATCCGGAGTTTTTAAGTAATTTTTTTATAGAATTAGAAGAAATAGCACAAATGGAAAAGGATTATTTCGTTTAACATTTAAAAAAAAATTCTTCTGTGCTCTTTATTTGTATAATATATATAAGTGAGTTTCTTGTTTGCTATATTCTTTTTCAAAAATATAAGTGAATGAATGATTAAATACGCCAATGAAACCGAAGGTATTAAATCGTATAAATCGTCACGAGGATGATATAAAATTCCAATAGACGTAATTAACAATATTTCTTGTATTTACAAACACAACTTAAGACATTAAATAAAATGCCACTTAAACTTTAATGAATATTGGAAAATTCGGAGCAAAATGTTTTAGGGTTGATATTCAGAAAAGCAGGCCCCCGTCTAACCTTGGCATCCAGATTTTCGACGCGATATACCTATTTTTTTTTATGTTTATGCAATTATAGCAACATTATCGTGCACACAAAACATTTATTTAATATCGTCGCAATGTTTGAGTATACATGCTGTTGTTAAAATAAAAAAAAAAAATTATTGTAAAATATACTTCAAAATATTTTTAAAAATTGGAGGAAAAAATTGTATCGATGTAAAATTAACATAATTAAAAAAAGCTACTTTTTTATTTTAAAATGGAGTGAAAACAATGTTTATGCAATTGATACGTTTCAAAGATAGTGAGAAAAAGCATAAACATTTCGATTAAAATGAAAAATCTAATTGAAATTTTGAAAACTCCTTTCTTTAGAGCTCAAATCTTACAAGTAATTGCTTGCCAATATGATAATTTTATCAAAACTACTTATTATTTTACTTATTAATTATTTTACATTTTTTTTAAAAAAATTGAATAGCTCTAATTTCCAGTATCTGGCGCGGTTTTTTCGTCACTCAATGCTCGAATACTAATAATATACTAACATTATCATTTAAAAATCATTACATGCACGTTTCAAGTTTTTGTCCAGTCAAGATGTTTTATGCAATTAGGAGTCTAAACAGTGCCTCTGAATAGGTTAATTAATTCAAACTATTGCCGGAGGTATGGCAGACGAGGTTCTATAAAGATACTCGTGTATTTGAATGGAACTCACGAGCTGCTTTAATCCTTTTTTTTTTCCTAACTGTATGTATTTAATACCAAAGTTCATAGACATTATAGTTTTTTTATGGGGCTATGAAATTTAAAGAGATAGTGAGCACTAAAACGTAATGTTGCAAAGAGATGAACTGATACTTCCGCAAATTCAGTCGTGGTAACTCGGAAACATACAGAATTACACATGGAAGAGTCCTTGTCTGCTAATGAACAAGGTTCCATTTCTTTTCCAAACTAGAAATGAGAACGAAGGTGTGGTCACATTAATAGATTATCATGGGCAAGGCTGAAAATGAATGTTAATGCGACTCAGTATGCATTTTAAGAAAGCGCAATGACCACCAGGAACATTATCAACAACATTATAAAAACAGTTAAATGTTTCTGAGTATATCTTATGAATTTAAATTTCAGTAAGTAGTTCGTTTAATGATCAATAAGTGTGTATGTAACAAATTGAATTTCTCCTTTCTTAACAGTAATTGTTTTCGTACCATTCTAATTGAAGCTCACTTTAACTGCATGTCTGAGTTGCGCGGTGTTTGACTTCCATGTGCTTCTCGGGGTCTAATTTCTGAAACTTTAAATATACAAAGTGAAGCTGCAATATCACGTGAAAATCACACGGTTAAAATGAATGCTTGCTCATCAAGATCACGGGAGAATCTAGTTTTGAAGCTATAAAAGCTTTGAATGCCTCAAAGCTTTACTCTTTTGCTCATTTTCACCTCACTGTGATGCAAGGGTTGCTCTTTGGTCATGGATTTGATAAAGAACTTATAAAAGACTCTGCCTCTTCGCGAAGAAGTTCTAATCGGATCCTGCCCTTTTACCAAAATTATTTATTATTTATATGATATGAAAAAATATGTCTGTTTATTAAAAAGCTTTTCTGAAACGATTAATAATAACGATGTGGTATTTACTCATGCCATCCTAAAATTCACTTGTAGGTTAGCTATTCTATTTCCAACTTTCAAAAGCAATTATTTCTTAAATTATCTAATTAAGAAAAAGGATTATAGCAAAAAAAAATCGTAATTTTCTATGTAAACTTAAAACATCTACAAAAATATTTATCTCCAGTGTATTTATTACTGGTAAAGCAGCACAACCATTGTCGCAAAGCAACGAAACAAGTGGCAGAAAACACAAATTTCGTGAAAATGCTGTGATAAATATGGATTTCAATAGTTCGTGATAAACTAACTAAACTAAAAAAAAAAAAAAAAAAAAAAAAAAAACATACACTCAAAGTTACTAAAATCAAAGTAAAATTTTAACCCCATATAAACATAAATGCTGATTGGTAAAAATGTTTTGAAATGTGAAACTAAATCAATCAATTTGTTATAAGAAGAGGGCCTCATAATGGGCTGAGTCCAAATATTAAAAGCATGCAATGCCTAAATCCGCTATTCAATAACAAAATGTCTAAATTTGCCACTAAATAGAGATTAATTGGGAAAGAAAATAAAAATAATTTAATAACCAAACAATTTTATTTATACTAAAATGTTAAATTTCAGCTACCAAAGAATTTCTTTTTATATAAGAAAGCGTGTTTTCTTTCTTTCTTTTTTTTTTTTTTTTTTGATGGCTTTAAAATTTTGCAAGTCGTGTACAAACATGGCGACCAGCGAGTAGCAGACCGACATCCAACACGCCATCGGAGATCAAAGTTCGGAAGGTACTGCGAAAACAAACACCCTGTCCAAAAGAAGAGGCTTGTTTTCTTAGCGCGAAAAAAATGTAACAGCAACTCCTTGTGATCTCCGACCTCCCGCCAGATGCTAAATGTCGCTATTTTTAAAAGGAATTTTTATTCCCTCGCTTCGGCATCTGTTCGCCTGGAATTCGAACAGGGGAGCTTTTACATATAAATTACGCTACCCTTGTTTATGACGCTAAATCGCACGGAGTGACGTAAAAGTGAAAGTGGTACCTTATTGGCTCTTTTTTACTAAGAGGAGGAGTTTTTTTCTGAGATTTGGAAGCAAAACTAAAACGAATTGACTCGGAACTCAATCAATAGAAAAATGAAAGTAAATCCCATTAAATAAATGTTCTGTTTTCTAAAACAAGTCGAATGCCATTTATAAAGCTCAGTTAAATTCTTGGCCAATTCCTTTCCATTCAAATATTTAAGACTGCTTAGTTCTCCATATTTAATACCAATTTTTAAAAAAAAGTGAAAAAAAAACCCTTGACAGAATTGAATGTTTAGCATTAAATTTGGACGTTGTGGTGGTATGTAGATTATTATGATCTGTGCAAGAAGCAACAGGACGAATGTTGTGGAAAACATTTCTTTAATAATCACATTCACACACTTAAAACAAACACAAAGACAAGACATTCACGAGCGCGGCTCACAGTTCAGCATCACATCTCATTCTCATTATAATCGCAATGCATCATGGGATGATATATGGGATGGTCTAATCAGGCATCGCCATCTAGTATCCAAAAGAGAAGATAGGTGTAATGCAACTGCTACAACGTTTAATTTCTTGAAAGATTAAACTATCGACTGAACAAAAATTTTTTGCTTTTATAGAATGATTCTGAGACTAATGTTGTTGTTCAGTTCATTATTAGATTTTTTTAAAAAAGAGGAAAGAAATCTGCGAAAATCGTTTGAAAATTCCGAGTTGATTAAAATAAGAAACTAATGAGGACAGTCCACGTTCCAATATCTATTCACCGTATATACGATTTAATGTTTTAGTTATCTCAAAATCAAATCTGCCTTAGACTATGTAAGCGGTATTATAAAGATGGTTTTCCAAAAAGTTCCGCTAATTCACAACAAAATTTTTAAAATTAAGATTCTACGATTCTGCAATTCCAAATTGAAGGAATTTGAGAATTTTTTTAAAATAAAATTTAAGAATTTTTTTGAACTTTAAACAACTCTAAAGCTGATCATTCACGATGATTCTATGCAAGCTTTTTTCTGATTCCCTCGATGACTGCTTTGTTAGAATACACTCGATTATCCACCCCCTATCCCATTTCACGCATCCAAAGCACTTCCCAGCGTGCATGCAACCTTTCAATCCATGCCACACCAAATCTGACTAGTTTCTCGCATTGATGATAAATTTCGGAATCCTGCCATTCCATAAGTGTGGTATGAAAGGATCGTAATGCCTGGTAACATATCAGCAATTCAATGCAATTCTAACTTTTAATTTCTCGGAATTTTTCTTATCTGGTAAAATGTCTAAATAAAAAAAAAATCTAGCATTTCCAGGAACTGTACTTCTCTATTTGATAAAGTTGGAATATATATATCAAAACCAAAAACAGTAAATAGTTTCAGCAAAAAATAGTTTTCTTGATATCTCATTTTTTTAAAAGAAATTCTTTTGAGCTTAATTTATTTCATTTATTATTTAAGAAGAATCAATGTAATTCAATCAATCTAATTAACGAAATTTACAAATTAATGAAAATCATTAAGCTTTGTTAGGCTATTCATTAGATAAGCTTTAAAATTGACATCCAGAAAGCATGTTTCTTTTTTTATTTCAAAATTAAAATTGAAAACACTAAATGTGAATAAAGTGTTCACTGTAGTTTCGAAAATAAGCGCTTTACTTTGTTAATAATAACAGTTAAGTATTCGTCCAGATTTGCAAGAATACTATCTACTTACACACTACCCCGATCTCTCTTACAACGACAATCAAACAAAATTCTTCTCGGATGGGGGTCTTTCATGAACATCGCCTTTTACGATCACCGAAAATGTTCCAGAAAACCCCTGTACCTAGAAGAACAATAGAACATCGCCCTTGGAAGGGAAGTGTACAGAAAGTATTTCCGCTACTTCCGAAAAGCAAGGAAATAAAAATAATCAACAACAATAAAGTTCGAAAAGAGCTGTGCAATTTCGAATCTCTGTCATATGGTCATGACATGTGACACTTCCTCTCATTGTCAGGGGTCTCTCCACCCCCTCAGACAGCCCTCTAGAACGACAGGACTTTTCCAAAAGAGAGAAGTAAACTTGTGAAGAAGGAGGAAAAATTATGACAGACGATATTATGTGGGTTAAAAGGGCCATGTCAACTCAGTGGCGTTAACAGTGTCGAGTTGATGTCAGAGGGTAAAGGGGGTGAAAGAGAGAAAGGATAACTTGATTTCTTTTTTCCCTTCTTTTTGGCATTTTTTGTTCATTTGGATATTTTTCAAAACAGTGACAGTTTCTGGTAGTTAGGGGTGTTCAAACACTAGGAAAGGGTGTAAGCAACTAAACGTACGATTAAAGGGTGGAAAGTGCCATTGTGTCATAATTTGCACTAAAAATGTTTTTGGGCATTTTTGTAAATATTATAGGCAAAAGGCAAGAATTAAAAACAAAATAAGATCCTTGTATCACGCAGCGTTTTAGTTTGCTTAAATTGACGTTTAATTATTAATTTTTATAAAACAGCATTTTACAGAGGTTAAGCTTTCTTAAGTTGCTTAGTAGCTTATTACTAATAACTCAATGTAACATTTTCGGATTACAGAATTCATACATTGCATGCGCATGCCCTATAAATATTATACATGATTATTCAATAGCAATAACTTTGAAAGTCACTAACTAGCAAACGAATAAAGATGAGAACACGCTGTTTATATGTAAAATTATGGAAACGAAATCGGATTTATTTAGACACAAAATCAGAATTTATATATAGCGCAGTTTAAAGTTTCAATAAATAAATGACTTTGCTATTCGTAGAGCGATGGGTTAATTGATATAAGATAATGAATGGGATTTACAAAATGCTTGTTTCTTATGCTCTGCCATTCTATCAAAAATGGTATTTAGCTCCTTAGTAATCATTGCCGTACGTCATACAAGTATCGAATTATTGCATCTCAAGCATATAAGGAAAAGAAACACATCTCAAACACAAAAAGATTGAAATTATATCATTCAGAAACGCTAAAATCCGATACAGAAAGTGCACATTATTCACATAATCCCAAATATTCTATGGATTTCTAGTAGTTTATTCACTGACAGCACATTTCCCGATTAGAAGGTATTGTTTTATTAGATAATGAACATCCATGTCATCTAAACAGATAAAGCTAAGAAAGCGCCTCAGCTCCTGAATGAAGGAAATGCTACTAGTGTCTTATACTAAGTAATGCATTGCTCTGATAATTGCAGAATAATTAGTACTTTAAAAGCTAAATTATACGGTTAATTCTGAATGTGTGACGGAAAAAAAAATCCAGTTGACTTTCCGTAGAGCTTTTTACCTTCATTCCTTCACTAATTATTGGGTTTTTTTAAGTCGATTCGGGCTACTGAATTACACTAGAAAATAATGTGCATAATCAAAGTGAATGTACAGACGGACAGACAAACGATCCATACATTCACCTTTGAAAAATGTAATTCTAAATTTGATAAGAATACATCTTGTATACTAAATCTTTGTACCACATTTTATTCATATAGCTCTCCAGGTTTTGTAACTATCGGGTACACTCGTACTCTTTCGGATAATCAGGTTTCCAAGGAATGGGTTTCTTTCAGAATTTGATAAAAATGTACAACTGTGGTGTAAAGTTTATATACCAAATTTCATCTGTCTATCTCAAAGCGTTTAAGAGTTGTACTGTTCACAAATAAACGGACAGGCAGATATAATTTTAAAACTGTGTTTTGGGGGCTCTGAACCGTTGATCTAAAACAACTAACATGTTGCGATTCGTCAAAATCTCGAGTTTAATTTTTTTTGGGGGGGGCGTTTATATTATTAAGATAAAATAAAAAAAATGCTTAGTATAGAAATTAATGAAAAAAAGTGTTTTATTTCAAATTTTATCAAGCTAAAAGATAGTTAAATTCTTAAAAGGATTTTTTTTTTGTAATATTTATTCTATAAAACGCGGAATGAAAAAATAAAGCACCGATATCCAAAGTATACAACAAACCAAGCCTGAAATATTCTTTAGCTACTATGTTTCGGATTAGAAGTTTGGATCATTTTTATTTTATTTATTAGAGAATAGACGAAATATCTGTATTTTTGCAGTGCTTTTTAACAATACTGCTTTTATTTTCATATTATAAAGCAATTAAGAAATTAACATATAAAGATGTGTGGAAACTATTGTTGAGATAAAAAAATCCATGATTAATTCATTTAATTGCCTTGTTCAACTTAAATCAAAAGATGGAAAAAGCGTACATAATATAGGATTTACACACTCGTAATTTCCAAATGTGAAACTGGTGCATTTTGCAAACCTTCAAGCATTAAAAACCATTCTTTTTTTTTTTTTTTTTTTTTACATTCTATTGACTAAAAATTATAAGGTTATTCCAGATTTTCAAAAATGTGAAATTATAAAATTTTGTAATTTTTTATCAAAAGCGGAATTTCTTAAACTCATGTAAAATGTTCCAATCCATCGGACTAATTCAAAGTTTAAAAATATGATTTTTTTTTTTTTTAATACGAAAAGGTAGAATTTCAATTGAGCAATCTCAGTTTTAAATGAAATAAACATTAATAAGACCAGTAATGCTGATGACAGTTATTGAATTCAGAGTCTAAAATCTGGATAAATAATAATTAATCGAGATAAATTAAAATTGTGAGCGATAGTTTCATATTATTTAATGTATTTATTTTGTTTATTTCTATTTATTTTTCGACGTTTTTAAAATACTAGATTAAAACTTTTTCTAGCATTTTATTTTTGCAAGGAGTCCCGCAGTAAAACATAAGACTATAATAACTCAATCCCTTCCACGATCCGCCCCTTGTTTCCTGCCGACATGGGGGCACTAACTGACCATTGTCCATTCAAATGACCACTCGGTCCATTTGCCCTGTCCAGGAGGTCCTCGGACACTTATTCACCCCCTCCTTGACCAGAAGTCAGAGGTCAAATAACCACTGCGGCAGACATAGAGCATGTCGCATTCTGTAAACTGAGGTGACCTGTAGAAAAGGGACTATACAAAAACTTAATAAGAGAATTGTAGACCTCTTTTTAATTAGAAAAAAAAATGGAAGTAAATCACTTTGAATTATCGAAGCCAGCATTATTTCTATAAATGAAGGTGAAAAATTATCATTGATTTGTGGACCATAGTAATCAGAACTAAACAGATTTATTTCTCTTAAATTTTATTTATAAGTACTATGAAGCATAAATTATATTTTAGCAAAAATTTTACGACAGTTAATACAATACTTATTTTTAATTTCCTAAATATAAAAGATTCATTTATTTTCATTGTTACTTTCCCCTTTGAATGAAAGTTTTATAGGAATTTGAAATCATTACATTATTATTTTGAAATATATTATTTCGATTCATATATTATTTTGAAATCATTGCAAGGTCAATTAGTTGACCTTTGTAATGATAAATAAAATCTTGTATCCTTCTTTAAAATATTGCCGACTTATTTCAAATTTCGGTCCTGGTTGATTAACAGGAAAAAGCCTAAAATATGCAGCTGGGTTGGTGCTATATCAAGGTGATACTTTGCATCCGATACCCAAAAGTATCAAGTATACAAAATTGATATAGACAGAAAGTATCAGTTTTTGGACTCGGATGATAGGCCACTTGATCTTATTCATTTTGAATCAGGTGAATTCTATTCTAACTTTGTAGAAAGTATTTTGTTGATATTGCATGGTTCGCCGTCTTATCTTGACGATGCTCTGAGCATGCGTGTTTTTTTTTAAACATATGTATATATAATCTTCCTATATGTATATAATCTTCCCTAGCCGTTACTACATTTTACCCGTTGTAAAATTGGGTATATATACTACTGAAGAATCTTTTTCTTCACTTACATCTGCTATATCAGCAGTGCCTTCCTTTTTCTCTTGCGTCTCAATCGACAACCAAGGTCAACGGCACATCGCCATCAATATCAGAAAAAGCTCAAGCCCCAATAAATCATAATCGTTTCATTATCAATTTACCGTCTCTATATAAGTGCTGGAGCTGATTCTCAACGAGTCTTTATTTTCATTCTGACGGCAAAGGAATCTGTTGCAGAGGTAAAAGTATTAGGTTCAGTTGAGTCTATACTTGATACAGAAAAACGAGCATCAATTCAGCCTGAATCCCAAATGAATATTTCATTCTCTTCTATGTATAAAAAATTAAATCCAAAAAAAAAAACCTCTATATTATATCAGAATTTAAAGAAAATCAAGCGTATAAACACTCCCCTTGATTTCTATTTTTTTTTTTTTTTTTTTTTTTTTTTTGCTTATATTTTTCTCGTTATACAAGTTTTGATGTGGCCATTTTGACTAATTGTCTTGTCATGAAAAGCGTATTCTTCCGACTCTTGACCATTTTAACAACAGCCATTTTTGAAACAAAATTTACAAAAGATGAAATAGATTAAGCTGATTAAGTTCTGTCTCGGAGAACTTAATTCAGCTTAACAAAGAATGGTTTGGCTGTGGTTAATTGATTGGTGCGGATGTGAATGTGGTTTCTTACGATGATCAATGAAACTGTTAAAATCCCAGAATACTTTCTTTAAAGTAATTACTAATATAATTCAATATCGTAAGCAAAAAATTTTTTCTAGTTCTAATTTGGAGTAGAAATTCAACTCTGCTACAAAAATAGGATTAAAAAGCAGCTACTTTTGCTATTTCGTCGTATTCTTGTCAGTTTTGTCATTTCAATTAGTTTATAATTCATATAAAGGAATTACTTTACAGAATGTCCACACTGTCCTTGACTGGAAACTAATTTCTAAATCGTTAGACATAGGTATAAATTTCCAGCTAAAAAATGTTTCAAATAACTGAATTTTTTTGAGTAAATAAATGCATGCTATAAAATTTGTGAAATTTAAATTTTTAACTGCTTTTCCCCTATCCTATTAACCATACTAAGTTTAAAATAAACACTTTTGAAATAAAAAGTTTTCTGCTATTCTGCAACAAAAACTTACCAAACTTCAATTTCGTAATTTTAGACCATTTCAACGGCCGCCTCGAAGGGGATCAACCAATCAACAAACGCTCATCCCTTGATACAAACATTGTTGACCCCAAAAAAATGAAGTTCAATTTTTTTTTTTTATGAGGAAAAATAGTGATGCATTTTTTGTTGTTGTTGTTTTAAGATATTACTGTGTAATTTTAACTTAGTGTGGTTAACAGCAGTGATAGCTTGTCCATTATAGCTGCAGAGCTGCAGCACCTGCTGAAATTATTTTTTAAAGTTCCCTTTTTTTTAAATCTAATTTACTAGCTTTTCCAATCTAATTTTTAATGTGCTATTTGATTTTGATTTTTTTATGTGTGTGTGTGTGTGTGTGCGCGCGTGCATACTTTATCATTCTAAAAGTCCGGTGATAATTTAGAATTGAGAAGGAAGAAGAAAAAAAAAGTGATGAGAAGTCAAAAAATAAATCAACTAGCACAACATCTACAGATCTTGACTGCTAGGCATATGTCAGACCATTACGCATACAAATGATTTTAAGACAAACTTTTTCCTCTTGTGAATCAGAGTTGCAACCAGATTCGACTTGAAGAGAGGGCAACTGATCATATTTTCCCCTCATACCTATCCAAAGTTCGCTTTTGTTTTCTCGGAATCCTCCCTTTTATTTTTCCTTCTTCCCTCCCCCTCCCTCATTGCCTGTTTATGAATTTCGGTTTCGTGGCCCCGATTAAATATTAATTTTCTTTTTATTAAAGATAATTTTTCTAAAGTGCTATTCAGATGAAAATTTCTCTAAAGATATAGCAATTGTAACTAATTACTGCAGGTAAAAATCGCTGAATGTTGCAGAGTTTCAAATATATATTCAGTTTTTTGAGTGAAAAATGAATTTAAAAAATACAGGCTGTTCTATGCCGAATTTGAATATTGTTCAAATAATATCCATGCAGAAAAAAGCACTAGCGAAGTTTTCATAACCAGCATTGTTCTAAACATTGTTATTTACATGGTTATAATGTATAAAAATATACATATTGTTATTATTTTATGGTATGGATAATGTTTGGACTGTTGATAATATGAATAATTTACGTCATCATCTTGAAATTTTTTTTAAAAAAGCATGAAAATTTTGAAAACTTTTAAAAAATGTAATATTTGTCGATGCATAGTAACAATGAATTTCATACCTAGTTTTGAAATCTATAAATTTGCGCCACTTATGGGTTATGTACTTTTTAAAAATGCAAATTATTGATAAATATTTCTGCAGCACTACCGATTTCTCAAATATTAAGTCGCCACTAGTTAATAAGAGGGCAGTGTATAAAAACTTCGATTTTTTTTTAATAATATACTTTTTGGAATTGCAGGACTGAGAATATAATGCTTTATTTCATTTAAATTATTTTTTTTTAACTGGAAGTGTATGCCTGTGTCTAACGATTTAGAAATTAGCTATCGGTCCATGACTAGGTTGGATGCGAGATATAAAACAACATACAGCCAAAAGTTACAAAATCTAAACAAAATAACAGAAACGCTAGCAGTTAATTAAAACGTCTGTTTTAAAATATAATCTTTATAAAAATATAATAATTAATAATATAAAATAATATATACTAATATCAAAACATAATATTTCTAGATGATGAAAAGAAATTAATTTCAACTCTTTCTGTTTCTATTCATCAAAATAGTTAAAAACGAAATCGTGTGCAAAACGATTCAAATTTTTAATATTCTTTTTGGTAATATTGTGGATAAGTTTTATTCACTTCACCAATATTATATTTTCAATTGCATATGAATATTTCTATACTGATGAATGATTCTAGAACAATCATTGTCAAATTCGAATCTTCTCGCATTTGAAGTCACCAGAAGAGTTAATTCGTAAAGATAGATCTTTACAAGCGATTCTTTGTTGTGCCTCCCCTACCGAAGCTGAATAGATCCTTTACGGACAGGTCTAATTGTTACAAACCGGACACTGTGCCGGATCATTGATCGTAATAACTGACCACTCACTCCCTGGCTACTGACCACAACCCTTTCCCCTTCTCCACTTACAAAAGGGGAGTCTTCCTGCGGTCAGTGGAGCGGCACTCTCAATGGAGTTAAACTGATCGTTTGGGCTACTCTCTGCAGGGGAGACGTGGTCAATCGGGGTGATTAATAATGTGCGACGATTTGGACAAGTGCCTCCTTTTCACGGAGAAGCGAAATCGGTGGTTTTTACTTTGAGATCCAGTCGGCATGGCGCCTGGTGTTTCCAGAGATGTTTACAGGGTTATGAAGGCATGATGATTGAAGAAATATGTATAAAGAACTCCATTTTGCTGGGGTTCTTTAAATTTTCTATGCGTCCAGGATTCCTCCTCGGTCCAAAAGAATTTTCTCTAAGAATGTCTGTTTTCGGTGATAAATACAGTAGAATCTAAATGTAAAGAAATCGTATCATTCAGTTTAAAACCTTGTCCGCCTCGTGACTCGCCTATGATATACATACCTATTCTCATCTATATATTTAGTTCGCGTACCGTTTAATTTTATAACCCCTTTTCTTTTACATTTTAGTCTGACATTTGATACAGAATCGTTAAAGATCAAAAGTCAACAAATCATTATATGTATATTACAGATTGCTTAATTGAGCATTTTTGCAACTACACTTAATTGAATGCTTCACTTATTAATGGAAGGGCAAAATATGATTAAATATGCTCTGGAAGAGCTTGCTAAAATTATTTTAGTTTAGAAAACATAAGAAAAAAAAATTAAACAGACATCAAAATTTCATGAAGTGAGAAAATAAGCTTAACCATTACAAATGTGTAGATGCTTTGACTTACCCATAGAATTAGATATCTTTCAAACTATTATCGCTCATATCATCCAAAATTATTCGCACAAAAAAAAGGGGGGTTCGAGTTCTCTTAAAATTCATCTAACTACAATATACTATCGCAGCCTATACAATGACAAAGAAGGCATTAAATAAATTCTTTATAAAAATAATCGTTAAGTAGAAATTTTTTAAATTATATTATAAAAGCGAATAAAAAAGCATACATTGTAATTCATTCATTCGTTTTATTGACTTTCACAGTTCTAATCTTCACTTTTCTAATCTTTAAGAATGTTCGCAATTCTGCTTTACAAATATTTTTTTTTTTTTTTTTTTTTTTTTTTTTTAATGAAAACATTTTTCAT
>JAPMOR010043099.1:466815-502922 GCA_026543865.1 Argiope aurantia
CCTGGAAAGTGAAGATATCACTCGAATGGATTGGTCGGCGTGCTCCCCTGGTTTAAATCCGATAGAACATGTGTGGGATGCTTTGAGGAGACGCCTTACGGCACGATTACATCCTCCTGGGAACACCCGACAACTTAAACAGATGCTGATTGAGGAATGGGCACTCTTACCTCAAGAACTGTTAGACAATCCTGGTGCTGAGTATGGGGAGACGGTGCGAAGCAACCATTGCAGTAAGGGGAGGGCATATCCCATACTAAGGAACATCTGCTTGCTGTTCTTCCTCTTGGATAGACAATCATGTGTAACGATACTATGAGTTCAACAAAGCCTTTTTTTTGTTTGATTCCATACTGTATGCATTGTATTCATTTCTGCGCAACTATGCTTTCGTCATTCTTTCAGAACAAAATGCTGTATCTCATTTCTGAATTTCATGTCTCTCAGATGATTTCTCGTGAAGTTTTGGCAAGAAACATACATGTTGCTTAAGTTTTGCACACCAATGTAGATATCTTCCCATCCTCTTAACACCCAATGTAAATGCCAATGTAAAAGTGACTGAGCGTGATCAATTTTGACCGATTTTTCGCTCTGATAATAGATTTTGGAGTGTTGCGCCTCAGGGACACATTTAGAAATTATGATTTCCTGGACAATGCACATTATGTGGCTTCGCTTTTAATAAACTAGTCTAGTTTAATAGCCTATTCAAGGTTAGTTTAGTTTCATATTTCCATATATATTTAATATTATATAAATGGTTTATTTTTTTATTTTAGAAAACATGTTAAACTGCATACATTTTTATTAATTATTTATGACCGCATGATATCTACGTTTGTGCGCGCTATTATTTAGACAAACATTAGTTATTTATAAATACTGGATTAATTTTATGAGCATAATGGAATAGATAGGAATCTGACCAATTATACTTGGAAAAAAAGTAAATGTTATCCTAATATTTTCAGATCATAAAATACACAAATTTATTTGGTAATTAGACTGATTGTGTCCTTTTAATTTACCAGTCAGAATCCCTAGGAAGGTGCCTATTCAAATGATTAATGTTTTGTTGAATCCTGAATGTCCGTCTTTATCTCTAGAAGTCCGAATAATATCTCTAGAAGTTCTATAAGAGTCTCAGATGATGATGCATGCCCATTTTACTATAGACAGATATTGCCTCAACCCCATCTTTGAAATTTAATCTTTAAACATTCAAATTCCTAAATTTCTAGAACTCGTACAGAGCTAAATGGGAAATTCAGTAGTTATTCTTGATTGAAATTAATGGTTAAAATTCACGCTCAACAAATTAAAAAATTAAATTCTTCAATATAAAGTTCAAGCGAACTAAACCCTATGTTTAATAAAATTTCTTTGAGAAAAAGCAAGAAGACAAAGGGGTAGGGACACTTTTTAACTGCTCAAACAATTATTTGTAAGAGTTCTGCCTGCTCTGTTTAAATCAAAAGAAGTTATAATACGATCTGAAATATGGTAATTCAAAATCTTCGTTTCTAAATATAGTACTGCCGTCTGAATGCAGCACCCCCCTCAAAAAAAATTGTCCCAAAATTTCGATCCCATAAGTATAATACTCCCCTCCCTTCCGAATAATATAAAACCCTCCTCCCAGTTTTTTAAAATCCAAATAAAGCCAATAACAGACTCCAATGGGATTAACATCACTCACTGCAGATTAAAAACCTCTTCGGAACGATCGTAAAAAAACTGGATAAATTTTTACTCTCATTCTTTGAGCAAAGAGGGTGCATCGAATAAAAGAAAATTCCGAACTCGGTCTTTCACATTCGATACTATTTTTACTACTTAAAGCTGAGTGTGTGTATTACACATCGTTTGCCGTTTAAAAAAGAAGCGGATAAAAAAAAAGTGAAAATCCGCGTTGCTTTAGGTATATGGATTATGAATATGAACTGTTCGGTGCGGTTTCAAATTACGCTGTGTGTGGATTAAAATAGTGAATTATGAAACGGGTTGAAACGTGAATACATTAAGGAGTATTTTTAGTCGTCGTTTTTTAGGATGGATTTCATGTCGCGTGTCGAAACCGTTGTCTTTTGTTAGAGCTCGTTTTTTAAAAGTGAGGACTTCTTTTTTGGTCGGTGGATTTGTGGGTCTCTAAAAACGTGAGAAGTTATTAATAGCTTTCGAATTAACCGTGAGAAAAGTTGCAGTATATGGTGACAACGTGAAATGATTATTGATATTCAATAAATAGCAGTTTTTAATGTTTTGTTATATTTCCATTTACTTAACAGTGAGGTATTGCACATCAAAAATAAATCAGCGAATGACTTCAAGACTTAAAAGTATCTTACCTTGTTAAGTAATATAACATAATTCTGAAATAGGAATATTTTTCCCATTTAAACAATAAGTTATTTGTTTCCCAAGTTCAAATTCATTTATAGTCAAGGTAACTGACTAAAAATATATAGCAATATCATTCAAAAATTATAACAATTGGCCTTCTTCAACCAAGCCGTTATTGAAGCAAATATAAACTGTATTTATTAGCAATATTGACCAGATTCTTCTAAACTTCAATCCTAATATTTCTATTTCTATCCTAATATTCTATTTCCATTTACTATTGCACCTCAGGAAACACATTAATAGTCAAGGCAATTGATTGAAAGAATGCGCTAATATCGCTCAAAAATTATTAATCTGACCTTCAATTATGCCGTTATTGAAGCTAACACAAACTGCGTTTATTAGTAATATAAACTAGGTTCCTCTGAAAGTCAATCTTGATCTAATTATTTCTAAAACCACATGCAAATCCCTGACGCTGGTGTAGGAGATATAAGACAAAAATTCAAGAGAATCTGTAAATAAGCAGAACTATATAAAGTTGCAGTACTAATGAAACAATTATTTATTTTTAAAAATTGATGAATTCGAAGAGATAAACAAGTAGCAAAATAACATTTTGCTGTCAGTTTTCCTATTCTTTCTGCAGACTGATTAATTAGCATTGGTTATATGAGGAGGATCATATCATAAAACTCTGCGGAAAATGACTTTTTAAAAATTGAATTTATACTAAAAAGTTAGAAACAGGGACATAAAATAAAATCCGTAGTTCTTTTTTTAATCCAGGTCAAAATGCCGTGAAGTTAGAACTACCTCGGCATATCCGGGACGTTTTATCATTTAAAAGCGAATCAATTTCATATTATCCAACAATCAATTTTCAAATTTACTGTCGCATAGAAGAAACTTTTTTCAAAGTTAAATTTTTATATAAGATATTTTGTTTTAAATAAATTTCTGGATAACAGCCAGAATTTGGAACTAACCGACTTATCCGGGATGCCTGGTCATTAGATGTACAGCAAAAGTAGCCAGGAAAATTGAGATTTATTTTACTCAAATGATGCTGAAATTTTGAATAAGTTTCTTTTATATAAAAGAAAATTTTACTAAAAGTCAAATTCTGTTCATCTTTATTGGACACTAGAAATGTCCATTTAAGTAAACTTTAAAATAATCGGGAATCAACAATCAAGATTCTGGACTAAATGGGCTAATACAGGACTTCTGATCACCTTCTTAACGTATGTCTCCTAAAAAAAGTTGTTTTAATCTTCTTTTTTTTATCTGCCTTTAGACTTCAAATGTGTTCTGGAAAATACAATAAATTGTTATCTGCAAAAAGCAGAATAAAAAAAATTGTTGTAAATATTATCATTTATTTTATGCATGAACTAAATAGTCAAATATATCTTTTTCTAGATCGTTATAGAGGAACTTTAAGAATGTTAATGAACGTTAGGAAAGTCAAATATAGGTATTGCTAATTTCAGAACCCTAGGAAGCCCGAGATGCAAAATAATCAAAGATGGACACTTTTAGTCAAAATTTCTTTATTTTATAGGGATTTAGAATATTATTTACAATTGCTTATATCTATTGTATAGTATATTGTTTTGGACTCATAATATTATGTATTTCGATCATGATTGAGTTATATGATGGCAATCGAATAATATCTATATTAACTACTATTATCCACAATCTTCTAAAGTTCATGCTTGGATTTTTTTTAGCAATTTCCTTTTGTTTGGAACTCTGACTTTCGTATGATCATTGTTTCTCTCTCTCTTTATATATATATCACTCATGTGCTCTGAATAAAAATACTTTAATTCTAACCACCCTTTTATTTTTAAAGATCGATCTTCCCTAAATGCCAGATCCAACTATACACAACATATTGGAAACAGCGAGTGCAGAAGATTATCAATCACAACGAAACAAAGAAGCTTTAATTATTTCAAGAAACACCCTCGGGAATAATGGAAACACGTGTTTCAAATCGTAAGAGATCTGAGCACTAGAGAGAAGAGTCAAGAAATTTAAAGCGAAAACCATGAGAGGTAATTAAATGTTTCGCAAGCTCCCTTATTTGTATTGGCCCGCTCTGTTTTGCTTTCGCTTTTACTGGAAAAAGCAAGCCGTCTGTTGGAAGCAATCAGCGCCTGTTCCAAAAACTTGAATGAAAATTCAATTTCCCAGGTCTTTTTGGCGTCAGATGGAAGATTCCAAGTTGGCAGGAAATGAAATGCATCCTTAGAAATAGCCGAGCTAACTCTGTTGTTTTATTTATAAAAGTGAATTTCTTAATTGCTCGTACAAAAAATATGCAGTAAAGAAGATGGTGTAATTTCCAAAACATTCGACCCTAAGATTTTGATGAATCTCGAGTTGGAAAAAAAATTCTATCAGTAAACGCAATAACTCAGAAACGGAATAGGATAGATCAACGAAATTGGTACATGGTCTTGACACCGAAGTTTTAGATCTGTACCAAATCTTAGTCCCGAAAAGTATACTTTACTAAGGCCACTCTGGTCAGGGCCAGATTAAATTCTGCTCGTTTCTTAGGCATTTCAAGATTCATTACCCCACCCCCTTCAATTTCTAAGACCAGATTTTTTTTAGATAATCTCGGTGTAAACAATTTTTACTAAATGAATGTTAGTATAGTCCGAAATAACAATAAATAAATCAATAAAGATTTGGATCTCTATCCAGAAACAACATAGCACGATAATAGTTTAAGCTTGATTCGTTCTAGCTTTATATCTTTTAACTTTTGCATTTATATGAAGAAAAAAAATAAGCTTAATAGAGTTGTATGAATGTATGTAGTAACTAAAAAGTAGAAAGTATTAAGTATACTTTGAAAAGTTTTGGAACTGTATTAACAATATGTGCAAAACTAACATCATTGAAGTGTTGGTTTCTTTTTAAAATGTTAATGAGATATAAAAAGGGTTTTTTCTTCTTTATATTGATGTATTCTGAAGCTATTAAGGAAAATTTTGAAATTACTATTGTTTCTTTTAAGGAAAATCTAATTACAATTTTGAAAACGATTTGTAATTGAGAATGCATCACTCAAAACAAAACTATCTGCCAAATGTCTTTTGCTCTATAGAGTATTTCGAATGATTTTTGCTTCATAGAGTGAAGTACTTCACACATAGTTCATACATAGAGAAGTTCTTCATAGTACTTCACACGTAATTTACATATAGCATCCATCTTATAAATATTATAGAGTTTAAATATAAAAATATTTGTCATTTTCAAAAGTATTGTTTCCAGTTTCTTACACATTAAAAGTTTTAAATCTATACTTAAAAATAATATGATAGAAAAAAATTATCACAATCTATATTGGACTAATGTAATAGATTGTAATTCAGAATTTGCTATGGCTGTTGTCTTGCGAGTCTTTCATTTAATAGTTAACAAAACTCTCTTAATCTGAAATCAATAACCTGATAAAAGTCTGAAGAATAATGCTTCGCAATTTAAATGTTACTACATTTCATAAGTAATTCAAATTAAAATTATCTTAATTTTAACAAGTTCAATACTTGCCATTGTGAATTAACAAAGTTTCCTGAAAATACAGAAAAAAAAAAAGATGTTCCTAGGCAACATTTTGATAATCCAGCTAGGACTTCAGTAGGACTTAGATATTTGATAGTTGAATCAGGACTCGTGCACATGGCCTCCGTTGTGAAAGCCAAACAGCGCAGTTTGGTCTAATACCAAACCAGTGCAATTTCTAATTTCAATCCAAGTGATGTAACAAAACATTCTAAATTTAAAATATGCATGTTTTTTCCCCTACATGGGAGGAAAAAAAACTACATTCCCTACAATTGCATGGGAACCTAATATATTAGGTTCCCATATAGGTACCCAATATATTTATATTTTAACAGAAAATATTAGTTTGATCTATAAATTAATATTACGAGGGTGGGAAATTTAATACCAGTAATTGTATAATTTCATTTCGAAGATTCTTGGTATTAGCTTGGAATGCTTATAGCCTTTCGGTGCTATCACCCCATTAGTGTACTATATGTTGCTAGCGATGTTAATTATTGGCAGTCAGCGAATGTCAGAATACCGGAAGAAATATATTTTCCATTAGTGGTTCAAATGGACAGAGCCCTTTAAAAATATCTGTTTCTTTTTCGTAACGGATGCCATAGAGCGGAGGGGGATTTAGATATTTTGGAGCACCAGTCAGTAGAAGTTATGAGGCCCTTTTTTATTATTAAATTAATTAGTTTCTCATTTTAGTGTATTTTAAACTTAATTAACGTAAGAAATTTTTTTATTTTATTTTTTATTTTAGTAAATTTGTCAATGTGTAGAATTCCCGTTCTGATTGTTGTTCAATAGTGTTGTTGTTGTTGTTTCTTATGGCACTTGCCATGGACAAGCCCGCTGTTACGAAGACAGCGATTTTAAGCCGGTGGGGGAGCGTCTCTTGTTTTTATAGTAGCGCCAACTAGGACCAAGAGTACGCCTTTTCTACTCACGCATCACTCATTCGCTTGCACAACCCCCTTTTTACGGGAGGACTCATTCACACATAGAACAACGGAAGAACAATCGTGTCCAAACCGGGATTCGAACCCAGGACGCCCAGATCACGGGGAAGACGAGCTACCCCTATACCAGGACGCCGGCTGTCAAATAGTTAACATCTAAACTACTAGGGGATCGGCGTATTGTTCCAGTTGGAAAAATGCTTTAAAGTGTTATATTTTATGTTGTTTTATTAAAGAAGAAATTACACAATATACATTTTTATGTAATATCCCTATCCTTTAAGTCAATTCACGGGATCTATTCTTGGCATACTAATATATTTTTCGCTTTTTTTTTAAAAAACACAGAACTTGATTAAGATTAGTTATAATTTGGACCAAGCATGAATTACAATAATTTGACTTTGTATAGCTAATTATAAACTGAATACATATTTAAGCTATATTACAACTGAATACCAGATTTAGTGCCACATTTTCTTTCATCCTGAAACTAAGCAAAATAATCAGCTTATGAAAAGCATATGAACATATATTTCCTTATTATATAATTGTTTATGTAAATATTGCATTTCATTTGTTTTGTGATTGGTAGATAGCAAGTAATCTAAATTATGAATTTTTTTTTTGTCAGCATTGCTTGAAATATTTAATAAAAATTCTTACATCGTAGTAAGTCTTTATATTCCGCTAATCGGCGAAATGGTGATAAAAAAGGAAAAGTAAAACTTTAAGCAAAATATATATATATATATATTATTGTTAATTCTACTTTTAGAAACACCGTTTGTGGCAACACTAATGAACAGCTTTCCAGTTAGTTTATATTCTTCATTTAACTGAAATTTTTCATCTCTCAATTAGCAATCTTCTGAATACCTAAGCAACACGCCTGTTAACCCTGTATTTTTTAAAAAATAGTAATGGGACGTCCAGCGATATAAGATAAAGAAAAAAAACGCGAAGAAAGGCCAAACGAGAATCTGTCGATTTGAAAAGCTGATTGTGTAGCTACGTTGGCGGCAAAATCTTAAAAATTAAATCAATATTTAGATATTGGAGATACGAGAAAGAATGATCTTATTGTGGGACTTTGAGAATTGAATCCGGCCAATCTGCAAATGTATGTTGTCGTCAGTTTCTTCAACGCCTTTTGGACTTCCCACTTGCCGAGCTATGTTTAAAGCTAGGCTGCATTGCAATATTGGTAGAAAATTTGGCATAAGTGAAGATTAGTGTGCACCAGCTGTTTGTCGCCAATATTGCAACCCATCCGATGCCTCTTATAGCAACCATACTGCTGTTTTGTTTACTACTTTTTGCAATGGTTGAGTTGTACATAAACTACAATTACATTATGAAAAATGTTAAATTAAAAATATTAAAAAAATATCGATTAAAGATTTTAATTTTGTTCTTTATTATAATTAAAATTTATTAAATAAAGAAAGTTAAGCTTATAATAAGTTATTTTCTTCTTTCTTTTTTTAATGTGAATACGAACAGAAAATATTTATTCTTTTGCAATTTTTAATTGTCAGTATGCGCTTTAAAAAAATCGTCTGCATTCTCCCTTTAAAAGGCAGCTGCAATGGAGTTCTTCGCAGTTCTCGTAATTCTTTTGGTGTTATAACGGTTGGTTCCCTTCATAATTTGTTATGTCGGGAGTATTTCGAACCTCTAGAATGGATGAAGGGTGAGTTAAATATGCATATATATATATATTTTACGAGTTGATGAAGTTAGGAAAGGGTGCTTGTTTGAAATTTTGTATTGAGAATGGTTTGATATCGAACCGGCAGAATGGATGAAGGGTGAGTGGAATATATTTTTTTTACGATTTGATGAAGGTGGGAAAATTATGTTTGCTTGAAATTTTGTATGGAGAATGTTCCGATTGCTTATTTCTCCGTTTTTTCTTTTCTCTTGGTTATGTACTATTTCTGTTATCCCTACAGTCTTTATGTTCAATGTGCTAGCGAAGCTACTAGGTTCCCGCTCTCGCTGCTAGCGAAGCCGTAGGATGTTTTTTTTAAGTTAAAAAATTCCGAAGGCATCTGTAGAAGGCACCGGGCAGTATGAAAAAAAAACAAAAAAAAAACAATACTTATCAGTAAAAAGTCATAATTAGATGGCGGAAAATGGTAACCGTAACTGTTCTGCGGAAGTATTTGTTTATTTTGTCCGCCATTTTTATTGGCGACTTGGCATTGTTGGCGCAGCTTGGTGCACACTAAAGTTCACTTTTACCGAAAATTTGTGCAACTTTGCAAGGGTTCTCGGTTTGTTGCAGAAATATTGAGAGCTACATGTTGCATATTGAAGTGTTGGCGGATCAAGCACAATTGTTCAGGTACCACATATTACTTTTCATTCAAAATAAATAATGCAGATATGCCATTTATATTGAAAATATTGCAATTTCTAGTGAGTCTAATTTTCCCCATGACCATCAATAAATCACAAGGTCAGAGTTTTGGCAAAGTTGATTTGATTAGTAATGATTAAAATGCAATGTTTTTTCATGGATAGTTGTCTGTAGCATTGCTCAGAGCGAAATCTTGAGCTGGAATTGGAACCCATATTAAAGTAGACAACATTTAAAATATTGTTTTTGGAAATGCTCTTAGCAAACAACATGAAATATTAAATGACTAAAATTATTATTTTAATTATTATTGTAATTAAAATCATTAAGCAACATGAAATATTATATTAGAAAATGCCTCTTCCATATATAAGATGATAGATTCACTCCATTCAAATGAACAGAATTATTACTGCTCCATGTCTTCTTTGATAACCACATTGCTAGAAGCAAGCCTCATTGTGTGCTAGCAACTACTTTACTGACTGTCAGTGTTTTAATTTAATACCGCATCTGTAGTAATGAAAATTACAATTAAATTTCCAATCCTCTTACAAATATTGGGGAAATTTGTATGAGTGTTTATTTTTCAAGCGCACGACATTTGTTGAAAATTATAACGAAAATTTCGTAAGTTTTTATAAATAAATTAAAGAATATCAAATTTACCACTTTACTGAGAAATGAATGTAGGTTGAAAATCCAATCGGAGTCGCACTCTAATAAGTTTGGATTTTACCTGCAGCAATTTCGAAAACTCTGCAAACCAACTAATTCAGTTTCAAGCAAGTGATGAACATTCTCAAGGATGATTAATGATTTATTTCAGATTAGATTAGCTTCGGCTTTAATTTTAATCAAACACCAATTTACCGAAATGGCATTTTTGCCTTCATTACTCTAAGATCAGTCTCAAGCCGCAAACATAAAATAAAGAATAAAAGTACCATTTTTGAATAATCAGTTCCTCAAAATTGTCGTCTGAGAGGGAAAACGCCAAACAATTAATCTTCCTTGTAAAAGATTCGATTGAAAGACAACGTTAAGCCAAATTAATGACCTCAAAAATGGCAACAGTCTTGATGAAGTTTTAGAACGACGGATTATCCTCGGAATAAACAGTCGTTGATTGGATCTTTCCTGCAAATCTGGTCCAATTACAGTTGTCACAAGTGGACCTTCATTAATCCAAACAGCTCGAAGACGAGCTGTTATTTCTCCGTCCTCGAATGGCAGCAGCGGCGAGATCGTCTGTAGATACGGAGGGGCGGGTCCCGGAGAAGATTACAAAGTAGACTTCTTCGCTAATAATTGTGTGCGGAGATAATTTCAATGTTCTTTCTTTAAAAGATTTTTCTTTTTTCCCTTTTGCGTTCCAATTGACGAGTCATGTTTTTTGTTAACGAGGAAACAGCTCTAATCTATCAACGTTCTACAGGAAAGTTAATGGTTTTTTTTAGCACGATTGATGAGACTGGGACTTTTCATTTCTTCAACTTAGCGGGAGTGTTATTTTTGTGGCTTGGGTAAATTAAAGCTTAATAATCTTAAATGTGATGGTATCTTTTTCTTTCTTATTTTTCTCCCAGAATTGTATATTTCGAGTTCTTTACCTAAATTCATTTTCGGGCTTCTTATTTTTAGCGTCCTTATCACGTATCATTTGAATTAGGGTATGGTATATTTTTAAAACTAACGGGAAGAATTGTTTCCAAAATTGTTTTGTTTTTTTAATACATGGAAACGCCAATTAGTATTTCAAAAATATTTTCGAAATCAAATCATGATCATATTTAAGGAATGTATATCAAAAAAATTGATAATATTTGTAAGCTATCGAAAATTCAGTATAAAGATCTAGATAAGCTTTGAAAATTTGAAAAAAAACAACAACCAATTATTCTTTTTCCGATTTTTTTTTATGTTTTAAATACAGCTTTATAACAGAGATAAGAGAAGCCATTTTACATTCTGAAATGGCACCGTTAATAAGTCGTTGACAGATTTTGCCCAAAATAGAATATAGATCTACAATTCCGGAAATATAATCATCAACCGAATTCAATCATCTAGCTCGTTACGTAGTGTTCATATAACCATGGACAGATAGACTCGTATTGGACAAATTTCATCTAAATGCAGATATATTTTTTTGGTTTAAAAACCCAGTGGCGTAGTGAGGATATGACTTCTGGGACATTATAAGTTTTTTTCCCGTCCTTCATCTTCATCAGATGATTAGCAATTGAAAAATGAACTTAGAGTATAATATTACTTCCCTTTTGCTCCTCATAATACTTGATATGAAAAAAAGTGATTTACTTTCATGACACACCCTCAGAACGACGTTTGGAGTATTCATACATCACCACCTGTTTCCTCTCGTCACTACGACACTATAAAAACCACCTGCGAAGTTCTCTTTGGATCGTTCCGTTTCTGATTTAAAGCATTCTTAGACACATATAATAGTTTTTGCAATTTCTGCGGTCTCGGAGAAATAGGAAGCAACAAAATTTATAAAATTTCGGAAGTTTATTTTTTTGACAATTGAAATACGTTTCTTTTTGTTTTGTAATTTTCCTATATAAAGGAATAAAAAGGAAAATATTGGATGCAATAAATTTCAACATACTAAATTCTTGTAAGGATTATGAAAATAGAATTCTCTTAAAAAAAAAAATTTGCCCTTGCGAACGTTATAGTTTATTATAGTGCTGCTGAAGTGTCTTATTTAATTATTTCAAAAAATATTTGCTAATTTTATTAAATATCAAATGGCATCATCTAAATAGTGTAATCAATTAATAATTCAGCATACATGAACTGAATATTTTAAGAAATCAGTTAGTCTGTAGACTGGATTATAACAGACCGCAGAGTTGTAAAATAAAATTTAGTAAATCTTTTTAATATCTCCCATTATTTTCAACTGATAAACAACTATCTTTTAAATCAACTTATGAATTTAAATAAAGTATATTTAAAAATAAATAGTGTAACAAAATCAATTTGTTATTTTAAGCTTTAATGAGACATAATTCGTTATTCTACTTATTTTAGGCTTTTAATTTTTTATTTCATGTAATAGTTTTAGTTAGTGACAATTTAAGTTGGCAGCACGTAAAAAAACTATGAAAGCCAGTATCATCAGTAAGTGGCGCAATATGAGCACACACAATGCGCCAGCTTTACTCATACTGTCAACTTATCATTATTTTAAACAAAGTCTAAATCGAAATAGAAATCGTTGCATTCATTCATGTAATTAGCTAAAAATCGGCGATTATATTTTTGCTGAATAGGTTTAACTAACAGTGAAAAAGAAATATTTCGTCAATTTCCGGTGCAACTAATACGCAATGCACATCGACAATAGAAGCAGGAAGAAAGAAAATTTAAACAAAGAAAAAAAGAATTGTTTGCCCATGTTTTTTAAACGTGCGCTTGCCATCTGCTCAATCAAAGTTAACTCGAAACATTGTTCGGGGATCGTTGAAAAGAAATCAATATAAGGAACAAAACCTGGTACGATAATATAAACTGCTTCAAATAGATCAGTATACAGAAAAAGATATTCGAACCTCTAATCTGAAATATAGTCGCGTGTTAACGTTTTAGATTGATTCAACTGGCTTAATTATAATAGTTGCAGTAATGACAGCAATATACTAGACAGCGTCCGGGTCTAAAAATAGCGCGTCTTCCGCATGATCTGGGCGTTCAAGGTTCGAATCCTGGTTAGGGGCATGGTTGTTCTCTACCCTGTGTTCTATTTGTGAGGTGTGTGAAAGAGCCCCCTTGTAAAAAGTGGTTGTGCAAGCGAGGGTTTGAGTGTCATCTTCATATTCCTTTGAGCTAAAGTCAGACGTCTGCCCTCGGGTACTCAGGGGTCCTTACCCTCAGAAGCTACTGCACCCCTCTTTTCCCGATCTCTTGGACTTGGTTTGAATTGGAGTTTAATCGAAGGATAATAAGCAACAACATGTTATACACTTAATATAGAAAGAATACCAACTAATATATATCATGTTAAAAAAGGGTATTTTTAGCTGGTTAAAATATCCACATATTATAATAACATGTTATTAATGGTCCAGAATAATTTTATATTATCTTGCCTATCATATCGATATGATTAATCCCTGTCTTAATCTAGATATATCTGTACCGAATGAAAGTTTGTGAAAGATAATAATAATGATGATAAATTGAACAAATCCAGAAATTCTAGATTCAAAGAAATGTTTAAAAATCCGGAGTTTCACGTTTTGTTCGACTATAAAATCATTCTTAATAATTCATTCTAAAAAGATGTATACAAATATGTATGGAAGAGCCGACAAAGGTTGAAAAAAATTTGTTAAAATACGTTATCTGGCCCATTATTCTGGATGATCTCTGATGACCAGAGCCACCCCCAAAACACTCGTTCAGAGAAAAAAATGGTTATGACGCCCCATCATTTAACCCAGGGTCTCCCCAGAGCCCCTGGACCTCATTGCGAGGTGGGGCGTATATCTCGTCTCGGGGCCCTTTTGCAACCGGGGCTTAAGCTCTAGTTCTCAAAAGAAGTTCCCGTTCCCCTAATAAAAAGCTTATTTTGCGGAGCAATGCCCCCCTTGGGTGTTGAGGTCGGACGTTTTGGGTCCGGAGTTAAGGCCCCGTTATTGAGGGTAAGTACCTTGGCCACCAAATTAAAAGGGGTGGTAAGAGAAGGGGATTGAGCCAAACGATAAGCAAAGAGCCAAGTAAAAAAAATAATACTGAAACAGTGTTGGTGTGATTTCAAGTGATAAAAACAAACAAGCTGCTTTTATTTCCTGGTGCAAGGAAGACAGTGTATGGAATGAATTTTGTTCTCTCCATTTCTTACTTAAGCATTTCTTTGTATGAAAAAAAAATGATACTTGAGGAAATATTGTTGTATGTTTAAAGAAACTTGTACTTAAGCCTAATAAATAACACAAAGAAAATTTCTTGATTTGGATACTTTTTTTAAAAAAATTTTAAAAACTTAGAATTTTTCTTTATTAAAGTTTTTAAAATAATTTCTAAAAAAAATAAGTTATTAAATGGTATATTATTAAGCATAATTATCTAAGTACTGACTAGGATTTGGACCCAAAACCCATAATTTGCAAATTTTGGGTTTCAGTATGAAGTTAGGTTTATATATATATAATCTCTGTTTAAAGTTTCAAGACTGTGCCACTTTTCTATCTCTCCTCCGTATTATAAATAAACTGAGTTTTTTAGCAGGTATATATACAAAAAAAAAAGTTAATGTTTGAAAAGGAGACTAAGGAAACATTACTGTTCGAGAAAATAAAATTGGCATTTTCAAATTACAATAGGAAAAAAAAAAAAATTACCTCGATACCCCTCCAATTTCGCAGGTTGTTCGTTTATTCAATTACTGAGAGTGTTTCCAATTGTTTTTCTGATCTTATAGAGCGTGTATGTTGATTTGTCATTTTACATAGACAAATTTGGATATTCCTTCAGATGAAGAAATACCCATTTGAAGATGCCTTTTAATTAATTTACCGATATTTTCTGTTTATTCCGTCATTTATACATTTATCTATCATTTATTGTCAAAACATCGATGGAAATCCAAGATCTGGTAATGATTCAATATTATTCAACTTAAACGATGAAGGCCATAAAAAGTATGAGATCTAATTGGAAACAATTTTAATCAGTCTCATCTCCAAACCAGTTTACATTCAAGACTAGAATAGAATATAAAAAGAAATCTTGTTATCGACTTTATATTGATATTGCAGAAATATTAAAATATGATCTTTTAATGAATTAATAAAACAATAGGTATTTTTAACATTTTAATACATAATTGTTTACATAGCAAACAAAAATTTTTAATGTACATAGTCAATATATCCCTTGCTTTGAAAGAAGAGAAATCTTCAATTTTAATCATAAAGGGAAAAAATCAGAAATTTTGGCGTATTTAATGCTATATAGTATGTGCAGAACACGATATGCTAATTACAAAAAGGTAGTTGAAAACTATTATCATTTCTTTTAAAGAGACAAAGTTGACTAATCAGACAAATATTGTATTCTCTGCTGACTGAGAAAGGAGATAATATTTTTATTTTTAATATTCGTTACAATCTTTGGAAGAAACAATCAATAGAAATGGAGTCTGTTCTTTGCCGAAAAAAAATGGAATGTTTTTACAGTTGAGGCTCTAATGATCAGATTGAATTAAAATTGCTCCCTTGTTTTTCTTACAAATAGCTTTTTTCGCCTTCTGAAGAAAGAATTGTATATCTGTGATGTAATATTGTTTGTTCGTTTTGAAAAAATCTTTTTTCAGTAGCTTCCCAACACAGAATTAAAAAAAAAAAAAAAAAAAAAAAATGCAGTTAGAGCATTTATATTTAGTTCTTAAAAACCTAAGATTTTGGAGAATTTCAAAATAAATTGAAAACGTAACTCTTTTAATTTCTTAACTTCCATTTAACTTTTGTCAGTGGTGGCCAGATCATATTTACTGTTTTCTCTACGCTAGTTCAGCTACTACACTCAATAGAGAACCTGATGCACTTTACTATAGATTTCTTAGGCGTGTATATATTCATGTATATATTGTATATATTCATGATATATACTGCAAATACTGGTGTATATATTCATGATTATTCCAAATCATGATTATTCCAAAACAATATCTTGGATATGATAAATGTTATGCAACTAAAAAATTAATATTCGCTATAAGGTTAAATTAATGAAAAATGGTTCATTATGGTATTATGCACAATTACATTTTCAGTTGACTGTCTCTAAATTTTTTTTCTAATTATAGAAGAAAAAAAATGATAATTTGAAAGAATACGTTTTCAGAGAAAACATTAAAAGATATTATTGGTTGAACTTGCAAGCCCTTCACGCATAAAATGTGATGGTTTCGCAGATAAAAATTCCTGCATTATAAATTTAAAAAAAAATGTCAACACGGTCTATTTCCGAAATTAATAATCGTTTTTTATTTATGTTAAATGACCTAACACATTACAACTAGCCTCCATAATAAAACCGTAAGTCAAAGTAAGTCATTGGGATGAGAAAAAAAAGCTTCGGCCCTCAAGGCAAACCCCTTGACCCCAGTGTTTTTTTAACGAAAGAAAAATAGATGACACATGTAACATAAACAATTATCTGTGATGGGATCAAGAAAAGCATTTAGAATAATAAAAACTATACGCATGCAGATTTAGACTATTATTCATGTTTAACAAAACAGAACAAATGACGCTAATCGGTTCAAACAAATCATACCAAAATATCAAAAAATAAAATGGACAAAAAGCACACACAATGTATAATCAAGAGATAAAGTGTCAAGTGCGATGGGGCAAGTAAACATATAATTTTATAAATTTTAAAAACTCATGTTGAATCAAAATTTTCTGCGACTGAGTTTTTAAAATTGCTTGATTATTAATTTTGAAATCTACAAATATGAAGTTCTTCCTCTGATTTCGAAGAAAATTATCTTCAGACTATCATTTATTCACCAAGAAAAATATAATTACCACTTGTACTAATATATAAAGATACTTCTTACATTAGTATGCCTTCTAATATACATTATGAGTGAGTTTCCAAGTTGAAAATCTATGATAAACGCATTTTTACATAAATACTGTGTATTATGGATATACGATTGAATGAAGTCTATTTTGCAACCTCTCATTACCAGAGGCAATTTCCAATAAAAGGCGAAAATTGGAAGTCTTTCTACATCGGATTCTGAGGTAGAAGGAAGTCAGATCCGTAAACACCTATTTACAGATTAGGCTCTAATCGCCCATAGTGGTTTGACCTTGAGTTGCAACCACTTTTCTCCCCACTTCAGAACTGAATGTACGTCCCTATCCCCTTCCGAGTGCGGTGAAAACTACAAAATACCTGTATTTATCATAGTAAATTGAGTCTAACTGCAGTTCTAACTATGGTGTGCCTTTTAAGGGGGCAGGGGGATTTGAAAGACGATTTCTTTTTCTAAGAAAACGTTTGACAGAAGAGCTACTGACCAAGAAGGTGTAAACAAACTCTTCTTGTAAAGCGACCGAATATCCTCTCTAGAAAGGGATGAGGAGGGAAGGAGAGACCTTTGATCCCAATTTTGGTAGAGGTCGAAGAAAGGTCATACCGATACTCTGTATGAACTGCTTCTGGGAGTGTATAAAGGTCATTTTATTCTGTATCTGTATACAGTGAAACCAACTGAAGCGACTGAAAGTCGATAGTTTCTTTACCGAAGTCGTCTTGTATTTCTATAAGAGGAAGTTCAAAGAGGAAACTACAGCGTCTTTTCGCAAGACAGTTACCAAACCACAGTGTAATATAAACAAAAATGTCATACATCTCTGGAAGTGATAAAAATTGACACAATCCCAAATTCGTCCGAAAAATTTTATTGTAGCTCCAAGTTTGAAAAATAGATAAGATAATGAAACATAATTTAATAATAAGTAAGAAGGAATTAATTCCCTGTAAAAAAGTTATCTTTTTACCGTTTGATGATTTTTTTTTTCGTTCTAAATAATTCTATTAACTAGCTTTTCTTCAAATGCTGAAATTTTGCAAATATCAAAACCTCCTGCGAATATTTGAAACCATGATATTTTTCTATTTAATATTATTTAGGACCAGGACTCATAGTTTAAGAAAACCTGCTTAAAAAGGCATTGTTTTCTTAAGATAGCCTGCATAATAAATTAGCGAAGATGATCCAGAATGCTTTGACTGTTTGTCCTAAATCTAAATAAAATCTTCTGAATTTTACTCATGAATTAATAAATCAAATAATAAAAGAATGTACTAGATTTAATTTTTTTTTAAAAATAAATCAAAGCAATTGATTTTTAAAGTAGAATAGATATGAAGTAATCAGAAATCTGATTAACATATGCAGTTCTGGATTGTGTTAATTTGTCTCTCTTAATAAAATTAGCACTTGATCAAAAAGTTGCCTAAGTATAAAATGATTGATTTGTTCGTTTTCTTTAATAAAATTTCATATTAAAGGAAATTTACAAGCTTTATCTTTTAAAAAACGTCTTTAGAATTCTCTATTCCTACTTTTATTGTACATAGAATTTGATCTTTTTAAAATGACTTATGTAGATTAATCAACCTAAACTGATATTGGAAAATGAATAAGGAAATATTTTATGTGCCTTTCTTTAACCTTGTCATTTTATTTATTTATTCTTGAAAATTTGTATACTTAGCAATTTTTTGTTACTGTTTTTGAATTTATTCAATAGCCTTCTTTACTCCTCCTGACGGTATCCAGAATTGTGCGCTTGGTGTCAATGATATACTGGACTGGACACTTCAGTTAAATTCTTTTTTTCTTTTACGCCGCGAAATTAATAGTCTGTCTTATTCTTATGCATTCATCATTTTTACAAACGCTTTAATCAATGAAATTGATGAGTTTTTAAAAACAACTCTAATTAGTTATACAAATAACATCCGTCAAACAGCTTAAATGATTACAAATCTCAATGCTCATGCTATGCTTTTAAATATTTATAATACCAACATATTAGTTCTGTCAAATTAAAATTCACATTATATGTCACCTTTCTAAGTTACTGAACAGCTTTTACTGAAAGTTTGTCATTCATAGGTAACAGTTGTTGAAAGATGTGTTATTGATAATCGTCGATTGTTAAGCAGAATTCCTAACCATCGCTTAATGTTGTTTTGACAAGTTCAAACATTTATTTTTAAGGCTCTGCAGTCTCTGCAAAAGTCACTGAACTAAGCACATTTTAAATGTTTTTGAAGTTCAAAGTATGTCACCACCTCTCTGGGAATCGGTTGCATAGCAATGTAATATACACTCACTGAATGTTAACAATTTCCTAGGTTTGAAGATGTGAGAAAACTAATTGGTCTCGGAGCTTGTTTGTTTATGATATGTATGTTAAATATATGAAATCTTGTGGATCATAGCTAATTTTCGGTAAAATTTGTAAAATCAAAAAACTGTTTGTCTATATGTAGGTAAACTCGATAATAAGAAATGAACGAGATACCATTTGAAATCGGACTTTAAGTGATAAAAAATTAAAATGGAATAAAAATGGGGGAACTGGGTTTTAAATCTCAAGTAGCCGAACTTCATTTCTTATCTATTAAAGCCAAGATAATTCAAGATTGAACTTGGGGGAAAAAAAATTCCAATTAATCAGTTTTAGAGGCAAAAATAAATAAAATGGTAACCCATCAATATTTATACTAGATCTTTATTGGTCTATTAAATTTATATATATTTGTCATTAAAATCTTTTTGGTCATCTCATAGCATTTGACTTCCCTCCCCCTTCTCTTGAAATTAATTCTACTGTGAATCATTTACAGCAGTGATCTAAGTACATGATCTTTTGGAACCTCTGCTGCGAATGCATAACAAACGCACTGACTTTTGCTGCTCTAATCATCCCCACTGGATAGGCGTTTTGTAGGGGAAGGAATAAAGGGGAAAACAGAATGGTGACTCCCACCCAAAGAAGAGAGAGAAACCACCGTGTCAACCCTATTACGAAGTTGTGGCTTTTCCACACTTTATCTCTCCCATCCACTAGAGGGGGACAGGAATTCAACTCCCCTCAGCAAAAAGGAGGGTATTGTAATGGATATGCTACTACTGTAGGGAATGCGAACTAGAGTTACTACTAATAAACTTCAAGTACCGCCATTTTGAGATCTAGGTTTTAATTTAGGCATTCGTTTCAGGCATTGCAGAGATTGGTGATTTAGAGTTTCTGTCCGTTGATGATGCAGGTATCCAAAATCATTTTGTTTTCTTCTCCGATTTTTAAATATTCAAACAATTGATGGTGCATAAATTAGGACCTGGTGAATCTTAGTTTAGATGCTCGCTTTTGGCTTTGATTAACTAGAGATTGGCGTCCCACTATGTCTTGTGACACAGATAATAGCTAAAAATACTATATTAAAAATCAAAAATCGTTTTACAACTGTGCATTGAACAGGTTGTCTGAATAAACAATAGGTTTGAAAGAATATACCGAATGGATAAAGAAGCTATTCAAAAAGCCTGAATGATGGCATTCATTGTTGACTTTAAGAGATTATAAGTTTGCATTTTGTTACATGTAGGAGGAACTTGCATTGCGTTTACAAACAGCATGTAGATAAAGAAAAAAAATCGAAATCAAATCTTGATGGTTGTTCCGTTTGAGTGCAGTGGCTGGTTTAGATATTTTTTTATTAACTATTTATATTCAAAATAATTTTCAGAATTAATTGCGTATATTGACGTTTGATACAGTTTGGCCAAATCTAATTGTTAGTATCGCTCAAAGAAATAGTTGTACAGCTTCTAAAATCTTATAAGTTTCTTGCGCTGATCGGAGTGCTTATGGGAAAAGCTAGGGGAGATGGCACCAAGGCTATAAATTTTACGAAAGTATTTCTTATTCGCGCTTCCTTCCCCCTCCCCTTTCCGACAAAACTAGTACTTGTTACAAATTTTCATACCTCATTTTTTTTAAAAAAATTTGAAGCAGTAGTTGCCAAACCTTTCCGAATATCGACGCTGTTGACAAAAGCAGAATTTTTCAAGTCGCCTGTATGCAAAATTCCAACAAATACTTTTCGCAAAACAGTCATTGCTTTTCGTAACAATTAGCTAAAAATAAATAATATATGTCAGGTCGCGCAACAATTCATTGAACAAATCTAATAAATAAATGAATTAGTTGCCCTTTTGATCACTAAATATTTTTTTTTTCAAATCGTCGAATTAAATTATAAGTAAAGATCCTCAATTTTTCTCCATTTTATTTTTATATTGGTGTTTTAAGAAGTGTCAAAAATTCAACAAAGTAAATAAGAAAAAGATTGAAAATTCTCTGAATTTTCAATATTGTATAAATTTGTCTATGTCTATTCGTATTTTACTGATATTGAAAACTCAGTTGCTTCCATATTGTCATATTTTATTATCTAATAATAATCTCAAGACAGTTCATTTAGATTCTCTTCTTCTGAAGCAGTAAGAGAAAACATTGCAATCGATGAAAAATTTTAACTCGAGATTTTAAGGAATCTCCACGTTTCGGATCTCTCCGAGTTTAAAAAACCAGTTTTTTAGATTATGTCGATCTCTCAGCGAACACATTAATCCAAAAACGCTATGAATTAGATGGATGAATTTTGTTATACAGATTTTATATCACTTTTGTATATTTCTATCAAATTTTCAAGGAATGCTTGTCTGGATATCCGAATAGAAGTGAAAACACGATAAATACAAAACGTAAAGAGAAAGATAAATAAAATTTCGTACGTATCTTTAGCACCTAAAATATAGATTACTATCAAATTTCGAATGAAATTCATCAACATGTAGACCGTATTTTTTTTTTTCAATTGGCTCACATCCTAATGTGTTAACTAAAAAAAATAAATAAAAATAACAGCTTTTTAGATAAATGAAATTTGGTATGGGATTCTTTTGCTGCAATCATAAAATTGCAGTGTTTAATTATTTGTCATTATTTCAATACATTTGTATAGTAATATTCATTCAGATTCATAATTCATTCAGATTTTATCTACTCCCTTTTTTTTGCCCTATTCAATATTTTATGCTTTATTATTAGTGTTTTTTTTTCAGTTGTTAACTAGGAATAACTATTTATTATATTTCAATTGTTACCGAACGCAAAATTTTTCTGTAATCACATTTGTTATTGTTGTTAATAATCATATAATTGTTTCAACAAAGGTACAAAATAAAAGCAATATAACAAAAGAAAAAATGTATTATTTCTCCATTGCTCTGTGCTAAAAATCATTTTTCTATTTGCTAACAATCGTTGATTGTTTTTGTTTTTTATTTGCTGAACAACGCTTAGTGCACTTTTTGAACATTTCGACGAGGTTACGGCCACCGTTGGAATAATTGGACGGAACTGATAAAATATTTCATGTTCCCTGATTTACTATCCCTTGGAGATCTAATATAAGATCTTCATTTGCATGTTGATTTTAAAGTCCAATATCATCTGATCGGCATGCATCAATCCATCCCAGTGGTTCACTACTCCATGGTGTTCAATATTTGACAGGAATTATTGGACATGAATTATAAGAACTGCCAACAAAACTGTCTCCTGCTGAAGCCTTGAAACCTTATTTTCCTAAAATAGGATTGTACATGATCTGCAATATGTGTTCTGCTTTGGCTTTGTCCACCCAATTAGCACCTATTGGAGTTCCAATTGTAGAATCCTTTGAAATTAATAAATATTGCTTAGCCTTGGAATTGTCGGGCAAATATCAATTGCAACAGCACTCAATTTATTACCAGAACTGACTCCGGCTGTCCGATGCTGTTCAAAAAATTGCCGCCAGCTCTCTGATGTTGTAAGGCGGGAGATGCCTTTGGCTTGGCGGCAGGGATACGAAAGTAGCCCATCTCCACATGGGGTTTCCTGGGAAACTGTGCAGTTCTTTTGAAGTCCAACGGCTAAGAGACTACGCAAGAGTAAGTCAAGCAATTAAGGAAAATTTTATTTTGATTTAAAAAATCGCATAGCTAATTTGTGATTAGGCTTTTAAGAACATGCATTTACATTTTAGTGCCGCAAAATTTCACTGGCAGCACAACAAAAATTGAAACGTGTAGGACATGTAGATAAATTAAAAATTGCTGTAGTATTTTGAGACATGAAGCTACTATTTATTTTTTGTATAAAAAAATAATAACGCAAAATATAAAAGATTTTTTGAGACATTAATTTTATAAAAATCTTATGTATCGAACTTCAAATATTGAAAATTTCTATGAATCGTAATTTATCAAAAATCTTGAACTTTAAATGCAACAGAATTTTTTTTTATCACAAGAAGTTCCTATATATTTAGCAAAAATCTTCTCAGAAAATTTATGAAAGTCTATTGCAATAAAAGGCAACCATTGATTTTGTTAATAAAAATGTATATAAATTTAATAAGAAAAAAAAAAGATCTTCACAAATTTTTTTTAATACTGCAATAAAAATTTTCCAATAACTAAAAATCGTTTAACAAAAAGTAATAAATGTTTGCATGAAAAGGTTATTCTTTATCTCCTGTTCTACATATTCTCTTCCTGATCAAGAGTAAGATTTTAGTTTAAATCGAGCTTAGATTCAAATTTTTGAATTATTTCTATATGCAAAATTTTAAATGCGAAACGCAACTTAGTGAAAGATTTATCATTCATAAAGAAAATTAAAGGCTTTAACATGTCAGAAAGTGGGCAAAATATTGATAACAAATTTCTATTTTATAATCAAGAAATGAACGAAATTTGCTCAAATAGGTAACTTTAATTTAAAATATAGATCTGCAAAATGTAAACAAGGTGACTCTTTTTCGATAAATTACTTTTTTACAATGATATTTTTCTTAAAAAATAAGAATGAAAATGGAAAATCACTTAACCACGGCTTTGATAGCTGCTGATCGATGATGAACTTAAATGAAATATATTCATAGAAAGGAATTAATGAAAAATGCTTTCTCGTTAACGAAACATGCCTCAACAACAGGTATAAATAATTTTCATGGCCATTTTCTTGTTAAAAAAATAGCAAGTAAAATGTATATCAGCGTTTTATTCCGTAAACGCCCAAGACACAGATACATAATTCATAGAATAAAACCTTTTCTCCGCCTTTCAATTCATAATAAAAATTTGTGGAAGGGGAAAAAATCGCTGATAGCTTCATGGTTATAGTGGTCATAAATGGGGCCCGCCATCACCCTATTAGGGGTGGCATCGTGGATTACTATGTGCTCCGCGTCCCCTGTTATTCATAGAATATCGGGGTGAGCAGAAGGCTTTTATCCGAGGTGTCGGTTAAGAGCATAGATTACAAGCAGGGCGTTAGGTGGTTGAGGGGCTCTCTGTTGGGTGACAAATGTGGAGCCGGTCTTCTTCAGCGGAGTCGTGAGCACGTTTTTCGAAGGATATTTTTTCAAGCCATTTATGATGTTCCCCAAGTTCGAAGTGGTTTTTCCCTGTGATTAAGGAACAACAGTCGTCGTTCAAAAATGTTTGAAATTTCATTCCTTCCATTGCATTACTTCTGGTCCATCAGTGGCTTAGTGGGTAAAGGCACATAGAGTGGGAGAAATAAAATGTTGTATTTTATCCATTAGCTATATTTTTAATCAGCATCTTTCAAAAACTAATAAACTGGGATATATCTTTAGCAACAGATTACCCGTTACGGACAGGGTTGGACTAAGCCTTATAGGGGCCTATGGATCATGCAAAACTCGGGGGGGGGGGGCTCATTTTCCTCCAAACTTTTAAAACTAAATATTTTTTACATAGATTTTTATTTAATCTTCATGCAAGTTGTTTTAAGTAACAAATGTTTGACAAATCGAAATACCTAATGCTTGTTTGCAGATTCTTTTCTAAAAGGCTAGTTTCAGTAAATCGCGTTAAAAGAAAGCACAACTGGAATTTAAAAATTGTTTTAAATTAAATAAATTAAAATGAAAACAAATGTTAAAACTTTTCATAACATAGTCTAAGTAATATTTAATAATAAAATCGTACATTTCTTTAAATTATGAAGGCACTATATTCTTTTTAGAGTTATAAAATAAAATAAAACTTTCAAATGCTGATTGATTAGGAATATTATTAGAATGATGCTCTAAAAATATTTTAAACAGTGATTGATTTTGATTTAAATAAGTTGAATTGCACCGTCTTTATAATTAAATGAAAGCAAAGGAATCAAATAATTTTTTAAATACTGCAAAGAAAATCTCAAGAGTTCAGGGCTCTTTAAAATTTCGGGGCCCTAACTAATTGCATACTTTATTTAATAATCCAACATTCGACGTAGAAGATTCCTATTTTAATGCTCTTTCTTTCTTAAAAATGGTTTAAATAAAAGTGCCAAAATTACAGTACTATAAAAAAATATGCCGTAAAAATAAAAAAATATTGCATATTACAAGAAGGAACTAGTATGTAAATGCTTGTTCAACATGAATTTTAATTAAAATTAAACTTTGAACTGAAATAATTTCTGAGAGCCTCACTTAGATGCGCTAAGAATGTGTGCACTGAGAGAGGTATGAAAGAAAATTAGTTAATTTCATAATCATTCTTTTTACGAAATGTCTTCTAAGTTGCTGAAAATCCCGTTTTAGTGTTGAAATTGGTATTTATAATGTGAAATTGCATTATTTCTATGGAAATAGTCTTTACAATGGCTTTGATAATGAACTGATCAAAGCCAGTAACAGTGGTTATGGATACGCGAGTTATCACCTGCCAATATGCAAATCGTTTTCCTGAAGAATTGTGTAATGTCTTGATCTAGACTCATCAAATAACGAAGCAGAATTTCCAGACAATTCTTTATTTTACAGCCCAATATATACAAAAGAACTACTTGTTCTAATCTTGGTTAAATAAATAGTTATTTACACCTGTAGTAGGAGACACAACAGTCGAAGGTTTATCTTGAAACTCAGTTCTCCGTCAATACGGAGAAACAACACCACAGGGAACTAACAGGTTGTTAGTCAACACGACCACTCCAGGGGTAGTTCTCGGACTCCGAACTCGTGGGGGGTAGTCCAACAGTCTGCCTCCAATTCGTTTCTTCTCCTCCTTAAAAAAAATCTCCGCACTTTATTTCGGTGACAATCTCCGCCTCTTAATTTACATTGGTCATTTGATCTCTCTTTCGGCCAATCGGGTTTCAGCAATATGCTCCCACAGCGGCGCCAGTGGGTCGTGGGAAAGTCCTTTTAATGATGCACCTTTCATTACTGACTATTCTGGAACACGGAGTTATCATAGTCCTTTTACAATGAGAAACATTTAGCATCCAGATGTTTGGACACCCCTTTCTCTTTGAAGGTACTCTCAATATCTCTTGGACGAGGAATTCCCACATGTGGTCTTTCACTGTAGTCGCTATTGAACAGATGCGAGACCACCCAAATGAAAAGATCCACCATCTGGCTATCGCGAGGAGTTTAGTAATTAACAGCGACGACACAGCTGGCTACAAATGGCATATCGGGAATGTTACAATGGTATTGGTCACTTAATTCATGAGACATTAAATTAATTTCTATTTTTAGGATCGTATGAAAGATTTTGATTAAAAACCTTAAATACCTTATTCGTCTCAAATACCACTTATTCATTTATACACATTAAAAAATCAATACCTGATATTTTCTTTATTATTAATATAGGGTTATTGTGTTATCTATGAAGGTTCTCGTTTTGAAAACTTTATCTATTTAACTCCATTTTCAACTTCTTTTTTTAAAAAAACGAAGTAATATTTATTGCTATATCTCAAAAATAAGTTCAGTTTAAAGTTATAGATTAATTAAAATTTAAGTTGCCCAAAAATGTTTGACACTTTTTGGATGTCCTATTAATTTGGATAGGTTCATCTTAAGATAGTCTTCATCCATTAGCAATTATTTAGTGATAGCTTGTCCCGAAACCACTTAAGTTTTCATTGCTAAGTTAGGAAAGAAAAGCAATTTTTACTTAGACAACATTAAAATTTCACTCTTGACTTCCTAATTACTTTGATTTTTTTAACTTCTTAGCAAAAACTAAAATAATATGCTATGCAATGTCTTACTATACATTAAGATTTGTTTTTCATTAAAAGATGAATAAGACTTAAATCCAGGATTAATTTTAATTGCGCAATCTAAAATGAAAACGGACAGCTCGTGTTCACATTGGGACTTTCAATTTTACCATTAAAGAGTTCTCTGTTAAAATTCTAATATAGAAAAAACAAAATAAAACATAATTCTAAATTCGAGAGGTAAAAAGAATGAATACGGTACGAATAAAATGACTTTTGCTAAAAGGAGTTGTAAATATTATTATTTTTACAATTTTATAGTTTGAAAGAATGATACATAATTAATATGAACAAAAAGTAATTTTTTATATGTAAAGTAAAAATTATTATATTCAAATATTAATAATTTGCAAATAATTTAAATAAATAAGTAAAGGAATCAGCCATGGGAGGACTGACCACCAAGATCAGTGGACCAGCGAGCTGACAATTGCCAACCATTCAAGACACTACATGTACTAAAACACGCACAGTGAATACAAGATGCGCAAATATCCTATTTAATTCATAAAAAAACAGCTTGAAAATAATAAGAACTGTTCACAGATTTTGATTTCGAATTAATGAAAATAAATTCGAATTCTAGTATAACATTTTAACATTATCGTCATGTATTTTAACTTGGTCGTTCAAATCTGTCTATTATAGAAAAATTCGATTTAAAAACTTTCGAATTAGTCTTGTTCTGATATATTCTCAATACGAATGGCATTTTCGTGGTTTGGTACAATGGTACAATCGATGTACATTTAAATCGCTTACGTATAACGAACTGATTTATTCACCTAAATATGTTTCATCCTACTGAATATTCTTATTGCGTCATAACGACACGATAGCATGGAAGCTGGCGAATGATTTTTCAGGCCAAAAGATAGGTCACTGAGACAGGCAGATACTTAAGTTTACAAGGCAAACAACAAACAACAACGACAAGAGCTTTCAACCAGCGCAACCAACAAGATCAATCCTTTCCCAAAAGAGATTACTGCGGGAATTGACATTCGAACAGGAGCACCGGTTGGAAGGGATTCAAATGAAATGGGGCGTGTTGAGCTCACTTGAAGATCCCTGAAGCGAAATGATGTGCCCTTTCGGAGCCCCTCTAAGCGGATTAACTTCAAGGAGAAAGAGAGGAAAGATTCTCTCTTTTTTTTGATGGGGTGAGATACTAGAGAATATATTCCTCATGACATTGCTTTATCTCTTTTTTTACGTAATCGTTTGATACCTGTTTTGAAGCTTCACGGTCCTTTCACCTTTAAAAGTATCAGCAACAAGTTTCATTGCTTTGAATAAGTAAGCTAACAATGGTTTTTAATTTAAAATTCAAAGCGAGATCGAAATGGTGCGAATTTTTGTTAATATAGAACTTTCAATATCTATCTATTAAAATTTTTGAATCCTATTTCCTTTTGCTTTTCCGTAATGGTAGCAAAAAATATTCTTTTACTTTGAGGCTGCCACCAGGTAGTGTTTTTAGTTTGTGGGAAAGGATGGGATATTTTCTGCTTTAGATATATCGATATTTATTTTACACAGTATGTTTAGAAAAAAAAAGTAACAGTGGAAGTGTTTTCCTTTTTGTTTTGTCATGTAATACCACAACAAGGCACAATTACATACGTTTATCTCCATCCCAGAAGGGAAAAAAAGCTTCAATTGAATTGTGATCTAGTGTCATTCATCGATTTGATCTATTCTACCAAACAATTCAACTCGAAAGTTCTATAATGTTACACGAAGCCAATTATATGTCTAAATTTTGGGATATTCCACAAAGCCGATTCTACATCTCAATTCTACGATGCCGATTCTACATCAATTTTTTTTGTTGCAAAGATTCGTGCATCTAACCATAGATGAAACGAATAGGAGAGGAAATGCATGGGAGAGTGTATATAGCGGGCATCATTCTTAAGGGGTGGTATGGGGACAAAAAAAAAACAAATATTTGTGCCCCTTTTTAATGTCAAAAATGATAAAGTCCTATGCGCCAGTTACCTTTATTGGTGACGATTGGGATAATGATAACATAAATATATCATGCAATTTATGTAAATTGTATTTGTAACCATTGCATTTATCGGCACACGAATAAACAAATCAAGATGCAATTAACTCAAAGGTAGTATGGTCAAAATTTGATATTTATCTACAAATCAACCGATAAAATCGTCAGCGAAATTGAATTCATTTGCCTAGTTTGTTTTTAAATTAATTGTGGTCAGATATTCAAACTGAGATTTTTATCCAAACTCCTTAACTCAAGAGAATCTTACAAACGAAGATTCATCAAAATATTGAGGTCAAATATTTTTGATAAATTATTTTATATATTTCTCCTCGAGTAACTGGTAGGTGTTTTCAGGTTCGATTGAGAACATTTGCTATCAAACGAGTGTCTCGAAATCTAAGGTAATTAATAAAAGTGAACAATAGTCGTGTAATGTACTGAAGATAATTAACATACACATTTTCTTCCCATAGAATAATTTTGTCATACAGCACAGAAAACGGGTATTTACCATTTTAAAATTCTATTAATATGCTGGAAAATCCTTTGAGTTGCAGAAATTTCTGTTTTAACTATTGTTCAAATATTATTCCGATAGCCATTTCCTCAATAGCACGATAGTTATTTGTTAAATAAACAGGATACGGAGGGTGACCTTTCTGTACAAACATAGGAAAGAAGTTACAGATAATTAGAAAAGGGTCCTAATATCCATCATGCACACGTATTATTCACATAGTAATATTATTGTCAAATCATGTTGTAGAATTACTATGTAAGCATTTGCATGGGCAATAACGATAAATTTCCTCAAAAAGGGTTTAGAATATTTCCTCCCTATTTGCAAGATGTAATTTTTTCAGCATTCATTATAACTAACTAAAGACCCCCCCCCCCCATATATTTTCATAATAGGCACGTTTTGTATTTAGCTTGGAAAGGTTTTCAAAAGAAAATTGAGTATGCATTTTGAAGTGCTGAGTAGGCCCAATATTTAATACTAATTTACAATATTGATCTAAATATAACTTAGTCATAGATTCAAAGCATTATATATTATCATTCTGCTAAATAATAATCATAGAAAATTTTTAAAAATTCGGTTAGAAATCTGTTTAATTTTAAGTAAAATGGGATGGAGGACTTCTTTTATAATTTTTACCATTAATTTTATTTGAATATTTCGAACTGTGACCATGGATCTGTTATTGCCATCGATGATATTTACTAAAGGTTTTAATTTAATTAAAATGATCAGAGTAAAATTCATCCTACCAAATTGTCAGAATTAAATTTTTTTTTGTAAACTAACTTTCTCAATAACTGATATTTAAACATGAACAATTAAAACTGATTATCTTCCCATTTTTAAAAAACCTATTATTTTTTACTTGAGTAAATTTTTGATTGGATCTATTTATTAATGGTATAAATCGATCTATGGGATAGACAAGTTAACTTAACATCGAGAAAGCATTTTCGATACATCGCCTACTGACTTGGCGAAATATTGCAAGCAAAGTGGATGTTTTAAGGAACAGATTTTTATTTTTTAATTGATATGTAAGAATATTGTTGGAGATAGGTTGGCGATATACAGAGCGTATTTGATATTTACGAATATTTATGATGAAAGATTCATTAAACGAAGAAAATTACTTGTAATAGTTTTTGAATAAAACAGCTCATTTTTTTTGTAAATATAAAACAATAATTATGTTGGGCATAAGCAAAGATCATACTAAAATGGTCGTGCAACACTTTGAATGTTCAAATCAGTTCAGTGAATGATGTACAGTGTCTAAGATTATGCATATACTTTACGCAACTTATATTTATGTAATATGCGATAAAAAAAATGCCACGGAAATTATCTACGACATTTTAAAAGAAATATATTGGGTTACAGCTATAAGCTTATATTGGTCATCTGGCTTGTTCTTTAGGCTGAAGAAAGTTTTGACGAAAGTAGTTAAGAAGAATGTTATATATACTGTTTGTTATATATAAGAAGCAAATAATTATAAATTCATTAGTGATTTTGATACAAAATTCGATATCTATCCGCTGTTCTGTTTTCAGATCATACATCAAATTTTATTTCTGCTGCCTATTGTATTTTGGGGCAGAGAATCAAATTGAAATCTACTTTTCGATAGATTTCGTTCAAACCCTGATATAAGTGTAGAGTTCAAATTATGAAGGTCCATACTCAAATTCATTTATCTATCTCATTATGCATTTAAGTCATCAGGTTCACATGCATTGAGTAGACAGATACACATTTCTTTTGGGAGTTTCGTCAAGCACAGTTTTATTGTAAAAACCACGTACCTAATTTCTTTCTTATAATTCGTTCTTTGTTTCTTAGATAAACATTATTTCATTATTTTAAATATAATTTATTTATTTATTTTTATTTATTTATTTATTTATTTTTTGTAAAGGAAAATGAAAAGGGATTTTAAACAGATATGTACTAACTCATTTATTACAAATAAAAATGATTGGCTTTTTACGTTTTTCAGTATGAAGAATTTGCTACCAATAACTGGGGGGGGGGGGATAAATTCTTTGTCTATATGTAAATGTTTAATCCGCAAACTGCATTCTGAACAATTATCAAAAACGTCAATGCGCAACAATGTAAAGCTGGAACCACAACATCGAATGCATATTTCAACCACTTTTGTTCCAATCCCATTTACGGCGTGGCGCAGTGTGGAATCATATCTCTCCCCACCTACAGGCCCCTTGACCCACTTTACAAGATTGACCCGAAGGTCGTCTGAATTTGAGAAATCGTGATCTCTGGGATTTTGAACCCCTCCCTTGCTCCTTCGAAATGCTTCGCGGGATTACAAGGTCTTCTCTCCACCCTCCATGCATATATACTCCCCTCCCCCTTATATTTCATTGGGAACATTCGACAGTTTCTGGAAATCGAATGGGTAGTTAAATTGCACTGGGCGAGATTATGATATTAAGCGTTGCAGGAAGATGCCTCCACTTTCCTTTGTTCCTGAATTTTTGAAGCTTATAAAGGACCGAATTAATTATTTCACTTGAATGAAGATGATACACAATGCAGTGAATGCTTCTTTTATTTTAGGAAACTTTTGGAACTTTTTAAGGAACTTTGATTTTTATAGCCCAAGCGCCGGTTGTGGTCATATCATGCCAACCAAATGGTAATATTAAATTGTAGATGAAATTCATACTTTACCGAATTATGACGAGATGTGCATACTCTCATTAGTTCTCATTAGTTAGAATTCACATGTTTCTGAGTTGTGAGATGATGATTTTACCACTTTTTCTTTCCAAGTTGTGCAGCTTTTTAGAGACTGAATAGATAGTTGCCAAGAATCAAGACGATGCACATAGTATTGGACACTTCGGTAACTGTCGCTAAACGGATGGTTTATTAGTACAAGGAGAGGGGGAATGTTTTTATGGTGCAAAGGGTAGATTTGAACATGCTGTGCTAAACAAATGCAATCTGGTAATGTTACAAATAGCAGTTGTAATTCACATATTACGTATGTGTACATTTTGTACACATACATAAATGGTACTTTGTAGGCATTCGTTTGTTGTGGTGATATGTACACTTTCTTTTGTTCCATTGTAGCAGCAAAAATTGGCATGTTTCCGTGTAGTGGGGAGATATTTTCTCTTTCTTCAATCATTAAATTATAAAGATTTTTAATGATTGAATAATTGTATGACTAGAATGAAGGCGGAACACATTGCAATAGGCGCTTCAGTAATATATATATATATTCAAATGTTATGGCACAAAGGGTATATTTGGCTACGCTGCGCCATGCGAAAAATAATGTGTAAAATAGCAGTTAAAATTTTAAAAAGTTATTACATTTTTCAAGGCAAAAACTACAAAGTAAACATTTTTTTGATTCCCATTGGAAAAAAACAACCTAAAAATTGAATGGAAAATTCAAATGATAGACGCGGAAATGACGAAAACAAAAAAAAAAAGTCTAGCATTGAAAATAACTATTTCACTATTGTTTATATTGTATATATAATATATAATATATATAAGCGATTGTAAATAGGGAATTTGAACTTCATAGGCAACGTTCCCATTATTTTCAAAGAAATTTAATCAAAATTTTTAGAAAAGTTACAATAAAAGAGTTAAATATTAGAGGAGAAAAGTCCAAACAATTTGTTCGCTAAAAATAATTGATTTTGGAAAGGGGGAAAAAAAGAATAAATTTTATTTTTTCCGTCGTTATATAAAATATAAAATTTACTTTGTTGTTGGTTTCCAAGATTTTATGTCCATTATTTTTTTCAGATTTACAAAGCATGCAGAAAGCGTATTGTAACCTCAGAAAATGTAACATTGATATTTCAGTGAATTTTCATGTTTTAGACATAAAGTAAAAAAAAAAGTTTTTGAAATTATATTTATTGATGAGTGATGAATACGATAATTATAATCTCTAAGCTTTCATGCTCACTTTCTAATCAAATGTCCCCACTCCCTCCCCCTACCATATATAATTGCAGGCAAATCCACGAATGCCGCGAAGATTTTTATTTTATTTTCACACTTGAAAGTCTAGTTAAAAAATTAAATAGCATTTGTATATTCATTAATATTACTGCGAACAATAGTTAAGAGGCACCGATTTAGTTTACTTACAGAGCCTAGCGCTGTGCTAGGATATTTTTTTTTTTTTCTTCTTTTGGCGATCAATTGCTGGCATTAAAGCATTGTGAAAATAAATTCTTCCGGTAAAATTAAAAAAACTGAATAAAATTAATTTGCATTAGGTAATTTAAAAATCGATAATTCGAAATGGCATGTAGTTTATACTTGATACTTGATGCTATTTTCAAAAAGTAATGATATTATTATTATTGTTTTTGTATTTTAGTAAAAACTTTGATATTTTTATTACTGTTTCGTTTACTGTTAAAAGTTACTACTGTTTAAAATTTTTATTACTATTTAGTCTTCAAGCTAAAACTTATCTACAATTTAGGCTTGTTTGTTGCCCTTGCCTAGTCTGCCAATAGTTGGAATAATTTTGATCAAAACTTCGTTCAGAAAATTGAAGTATTAAAAAAATCTGTTTCCTAATGTACTTCAAAAATGTTATTTTAAAAAGTTTTAGAGCCTGTGTTTACTTATTTTCTTACAAAATATTTCTCATTACAGATGATGGCTCAATGTCCAACCACACATGTCCTTTTCGAACGACAAACACCGCAAAGCATATTTCGCATAATTGGAATATTTTGCAAACTTTTTCGTCATTTTCAATTCAAGCGCCCCATCTTTTCAAGCAGCATTCATCTTCCACATAAAACAACTTTAAAAAGTTCCCAAACCTTATTTCGAGTTTGAACAAAGAGAATCATGCGAACTTTGAGACTCTGCGTTGGCATCATTAAGCAAACCAATAATGAGTCGGGCGATGCGCATGCGTAGTTACTTCTTTCAGTACCCCTTTTCAAAACCAAAAGCTTTCTGCTGTGTTTCGCCCGAAGCATTCAACTCGGTGCTTTTAATGAATGATTTGGATGCCTTTTTGCTTTCTAATATCCTGAAAAGGACATGATTTTTTTTCTCCTTTTATTATTATCCTCAGAATGAAAGGACGGCGAATTTACGCGGAAAAGAGCTCTGTTTTGGGAGCTTGTTGTTCAAAGGTACGACTTCGTCGCTCTTGGCAATTTTACTAAAAGGTGGGGTGACGGTTTTAAGTGTTAATGAGATTTCTCTCGGGAGAACAGATGCTCTATTCAACTAGTTGAATATAAAAACAGATAACTTCCTGTCGAACTGCACTGAAACGATATTGTCTCAGCTTTTTGAAAAGTCAAAGTGTTAATTATGAGAGGACTCGTTGAGACTATCTTTTAAGAATGGAAAATGGTATTGAATGACTAATTGAAAAATAATAACTTCCGTAATTTTCAAAAAAAAAAAATGTGCATTCATTTTATAAGTTATTAACGCATAACTCTAAGACGCTAAAAAAAATAATGGTAATTGTTCTAAAATAAGATGGGATTTTGGACCATTTGCTTTGATAAGATCAAAGCAAATGGATATAGGAAGATTCAATTTTCAAAGTAAATCACTTTGTAAATGAAAACTGGAAGAGCTACCATTACTAAATTTTGAATTGGAAGAAACTATATTGATTGAATAACGACTCTAATTGAAAAATCAGAAATTTAAATTTAGCAAACAGTTATTTTAAACTAATGACAATTTTTTTTTATTATAAAGAATTTGATTTTTACTGCAATTTACCTTCAAATTTTTTCGATAGATTTACAACATTAATGAATTACATTTTGCTTCTGAAATTGCCAGTTGATTCTCATCTTGTTATTAGCACCTTTTTTTTTCATGTTCACTTGTTTCATGTAGCAAAGACGGAATTTTATAATAGAATTTTCAAACATCTTCAATGTTTGGGGAATTGGAAATTTTGTACATTTGTTTCTCCTCAATGTCAATAAACTAGTTTGATAATATCAAGATTTTATCATCAGTTAATTGATTAATGCCATTAAATTGTGATAATTAATTATTTTTGGAATTTCCTCGCACTTAATTTGGGAAATAATTTATTCATAATGTTTGATTTTGAATTATAAATTAAAAATGAAAAGAAGGAAAATTATTAAAATTACGAAAAAGCTTTTGTTTCCAAATTTTTTTTAATTAATTCTTTTTTATGAAACATCAGCATTGGTCTTCAATAAAATTCAGTTTTTGAAATAAATTTATCCCAGTTACTGACTTTTAAAATACATTTTTACTCTCGGCCACAATATTTTATGCTTATAGAATAACAAATTAATTGCGAAATAATAAATAAAAAAATGATCAGAATATTCTTCAGAATTTTTTTTTCTTCAAATTCAGAATCTCTAAGTGAGTATCAGAAAGAAAATGAAAAAACAATTAGGAATAAAAGTAATTGCTTGCAATAATAAAATGTGCTTAAATGAAATTTATGGTGACTCTACTTCCTGATTATCTACTAATTAATTTAGAACACTTGAAGACTGAGAATATTGTTATGAATTTGCAATAA
>JAPMOR010043099.1:502932-567495 GCA_026543865.1 Argiope aurantia
TGAATTTGCAATAACTATTACTTTGACTCTACTTCTTGATTATCTACTAATTTATTTAGAACACTTGAAAGCTGAACATATTGTTACGAATTTGCAATAATGCTTTCTTGAGGTGTAAGTCTCCTGGTAAGAAATTCTACAGATGATGAATGAATGCAAAGTCATATACTTCTGATATGAAAACAAACGTGACTACTATTTGGTGAAAAAAAGTGAAGGATCTCGAATATTCGAGAATTTTTGTGATAGCTCAATTAAACCACACTCTCTTGTGTTTGTTCTAGTCGATGACACAGGAGCTATAGAGAGCGAAGAGGAATGGAAAATGTGAGTAGTCAAGTGAACTATATATTTGAGTGATGATATTCAGCGAGTTTCCTCTAAGCTCCATTGACTTTTCGATCTCCAGTAATTGTTCTAAAACATTCGATATCCTATTTTGGGAGCTATAAACAGTGAAGGCGAGCCGAGAGATGTGAATAATCAAGTGAAATCTCTCGCAGTTTTGATCGTTTGATAGTTTTCTCTGAGCTTCAGTAGGTCACATTCTCTTGCGATTTTTATAGAACATTCAATATCATTGAAATTATAAAGAGCGCAGATGAACCAGGCATCGAATCAGTAAAAGTAAAAGACGAATCGGAAATATGAATAGTCAATGGAAGTCTCTTGGAGTGTTGATATCTTGAGAGTTTTCACTGAGCGCTTTGTGCCGTTATGATTGTTTATTGCCAATTTGATGTTTGTGCTACCATTATGCTGCAAGGGGTGTTTTTGTTTACATTTTGTACACTTCGACTTTGTTTTTTATTAATTGTGTATTCGGGTAGAATAAAGCGTCATTATTTGTTATTGTGCTATACAACGTTTCACATACAACTCATGAATAGATAGTGACTTATTTCCGTAAACATATATAGCAAATGAAGACTTTGCAAATACCCCAATGGGATCATTGAAATGCCCCCGATAAACTCTTCATAAATATCTTTATTATTTTTCTAGTCAAATATCATGCTCGTCATTTCGTAAAAGGCGACTCAGGTATCGATAAGAGAAAATTTAAAGGATATTTAAAACTATGAGCAGCTTACTTTCACATTTAATTGACGAAAAAATTGGACACGAAAAGCACTCTCAGAGCTGAAAACCACGGATTTAAAGCAGATTATTTGTAATATTCAATAACGTGACAAGGGTTAAAGGTGTGAATAGCAAACATCCAATCTGAGCCAGAGTTCCCGGCGATCCAACTTGTGTTTCCAGATACTTCAAGGATTGAAAATTTGTTACAGCTAAACTTATCTAAATATTTCCCATTATTTAATTGTTCAGTATTTTGTAAATTGTTGTAATCGTTGTTTATTTTGTGTACTTAAAGCACCTAGCTAAGTCAATAATTCAAAAATTCCTCATAAAAGAGAGGTATTTCAACTTCCATAATTCGAAACATTCTTAGAGCATCTAATACTAGGTGAAAGTTTCATTTAGCTTTAATATGTAAGAAGGGAAGTTGCTTTTCTGGGGATTTGAAGAGAAATTGGCTTTTATTTCTGTAACGAATGAATTTATCTCGAAACTACATATTGGTTCACCATATTTTAAATAACGTTTGTTATGAGCACAGAATAGAATCCATAATTTTCTTTCACCGTATCCTACCCTTGGCATTTCCAGGCCTTAAACCACTAGTAGGAAGAGTTACATGTAAAAATCTCAAATAATAATGAGTTCATTGGCATAATATTTTTTAATTAAATTCTGAGGAGTTTATATATTGATTCATAATAGCATGAGAATAGCTGTCTACCATTAACTTTTCACCAGAAGCAATAAACAAAATTCAACTTTTCAGCAACTAAATATTTACGAAGAATTGATATGCACTAGATTTTAAGGTCCATTTTCGATAAAAGACTTTTGATTGGCAATGAACTAAAGGATTTTTTAATATTATGCTACGGACTGCCCTCTGAAAGTTAAGCCATTCAGCAAGAAAATTGAATGGACTTTAATTATGAAATCCATTTTAAAAATATTAGTCGATCCTATTGCTATGAAAGTGTGTTTAATAGCCCAGGATCATACTGATTGTACATGAAGTAATTGTCACTGCTTAGAAAAACTTTTGCGGGATATTATGAGAAGAAAATAAAATGGTTTACGACCCAAGTTAGGTCAATCAATTCCGAATACAAAGCTTAGAGCAATTCAGTAAAACGTTCAGTAAAAATGAATTGAATTAGCGAAAAACTGTGTGTCATTAATTAAGACTGAAATTAATGTTATTGATTTAATAAACTTGTATTTTTCTGCACGAAAAACTATCCTCCGTTAGAAATTAAAGCAGTTCTTGTTGAACAAAGTGCGATCTCAAGCGTTTTCATCTTCAATTCTTTAGGGTTATTTTTTAATATAATAGAGGTTTTGATTATCTTGTAGGAAATATTCCACCACTGAATGTGAAATAGTGTTGGAACTAGTGTTGGAAAGCTCTACTTGAATCAGTGTCGTAGCTAAAATGGGGATGAGCTGTGTGCATCTTTACTAGGAGGCGCAAAATTACGCAATTAATTAGTTGAATTTTGGAAAAAAGTACTTTTTTTTTTTTTTGTCACACTTGTTCCTCAGATACTTAAAAATGAAAATGATTCCAATCAAGTGAAGGAGAGCATTGGAAATATAGTCCTTTTTACAACTTTGAGAACGAACTCAAACTAAATTTCTCAATATCAAATAACAAGTAAGCATTTTTAATAGAGATGTTTCAGCCAAAATTCCATACCTGTAAGGCTAAGGTACTTTTAAAATATTGGGGTCTTAATAAGGGGAGAAGAAATATATTTGACTATCTTAAGAAAAAAAAGACACATAATATTTGACACCCTAAAAACTTTTCATTTTTACGGTTCCTACTGGGTATACCTATGGTATTCTGTTAAAGTGTTTTATTCTGCATATACATACCTACTGAGCAAATTGATAACAAATTAAGAATAAAGTATTATCGCCACTTTCAAAAAGCACGGGAAAGGAAACTTTTTACTTGTTTGGTAATATGTAAAGAAAGTCAATCCCAAGTCAACAATATTTAAAATTTCTATAGATTAAAAAAAAAAAAAAGAGCGAATGTTTTTTTATTATTATTTTTTTATGTGGATTTTTTTTATTCAATATTTTTTTAATATAAAAAGAGAGATATGTATATAAGCATTTCATAAAATGGTTATTTTGCTTAGTTTCAGGATGAAAATAATTTGGTAGTAAATCTGGTATTCAGTTGTTATGTAGTTTAAATATATACTTATTTTATAACTAGCCGCCTTTGGCGACCAGCCGGTTCGCCAGTATTACCGCTCGCTACAATTTTCAATTAAATATTTTAAGTAACTGGTCTCTTAAAGGATTCTCAAACAAAACATTTTTAATCTTCAAATTTTGACAGTCATACCAAACTTATATTGTTTAGATCGTTTCGTTCAATTTACTATATATATTTTGCTAATTTGTTGCCATTTCCGTTAAAACTTCAACTTTAATTAAAAATGTAAATGACGAAATTGCAATTAATATTAAGATATTTTTTAATAAAACCAAACGTTTTATTTTATTTATCATCTTTATTGTTATTTATTAATTATTATTATTATTGAATATGAGTATTGCAAACAGAATCGCTCGGTATTTATGTCTTATGCTAACTACAAAATATTTTTCATAGTTTATGTAATATCTCAAACAATAATTCAACAAAAATTTCTGAGATTCAGTATAAAATTCAGTTTTTAGTTTTGCTTTCAAAAGGGTTGAAATGAAATCAATAATAATATTCTGTTCCTGCTTATAAATATATTTCAAAAATTATGAAGTCTAAATTTAATGCAGTAAGGTATCATATTCTGATAAATATTCTGGACACACCAAATTTTAAATAAATGAATGAATGAATGTTTCTATTTTCCACGATCATCTAAGACTTATTTATGAAGTTTTAAATGTTAAAAATTTAGAAAAACTCACCATTTTCATAATCTTAGGCCAATTAATCTTCAGAAACCTGCGCGCTTATTGGCGTATTGTCTTTGAAACGATCGATGAAAAATCTGAAATTATCCTTTTTTTATTGAATAGTGATATTCAAATCTTCATAAATCAGTCAGTTTAATTGATTTGAAATTAACTCTTAAAAGTCAGTGATTTAGTTGATTGGAAAGTAACTCTATGACCACCATAAAATTTGTGCTTTCTCTTGTGGTGTATGCATTCTCCTTAATATCAGCTCGAATAAAACATCACATACAAAAGTAATACATTGAACAAACGCATCAAAAGTAAACATAAAATTTCAATAGTTGCCAAAAACAAAAGAGAGAAAAATGCAATTAATAAGCAGCCGATATTTAGAAAAGTACAGATATTTAGACTGGAAAATGAAATTATCTGAAATTAAAAACACGCGCAGACGATATTTACAGAAGTAAAAATATTCAAACCTGAAAAGGAAAATATATGAGTTATTCCATCAATAAATGCCATAAGTTTGTTTACATCTTCATTATTTTATGAGTCATTAAATATCAAAATTTACCCGGGACTGAATAAACACCCTGTATAGAGAGTGTAAAAGATCATAAAATAATTTTTCTTGAATTTATTTTTTAGAAAAAATAATATTTCATATTTGTTTCATTTCTTACAGACACTTGCCGAAAATTATAATTTTGCAGATTTCATTTCCAAAAAGATTTTATTTATTTTCAGTTAGAGCTTTAATCAATGTGATGGCAACACTTTGAAAAAAGCTATTTTTTTCTCATGAATGCGAAACGTGCTCAATCCTCATTTTTATTTTTGACGAAAAAAATTATTGAAAAACATAGTTAAAATATTTATTTAAAAATTCATTAAAAATAGAAATTTAATTTTAAGATTAAAACAGTAGTATCATTTAAAAGATAAATTTTTTATCTTTAACTTCATGTAAAAATCTTTTTTGTGCGGTAATATTTTCGGCAGTTATAGCAGAAACACGTCAAAATTTCGCTTAATTTTTAAATAAATAAAATTCTAATTAAAAATTCGAAAAAATAACCCCCAGGTGCACATTCCCGGCCTCCAAGGTATACACGTGCCACATTTGGTAGCTGTAGGTTGAATGGTCTGGTCTGTAGAGCGCCAACACACACACACATTGAGCTTTATTATAAGTATAGATATAGATATAGATATAGACTAGCTATGTAACATGAAATTATTGTAATTTTATGTTTGATCCAAATAATAGCTAATCTTAATTAAGTCTCATGCTTTTTTTAAAAATATTTTGTTGATTTTTGTTAGCAGCTAAATGGTAGAAGCTAAATTATTAACTTAATTAGATAGAAAACGTGCAGTATATTTTCATTTTGTTTATTCGTCAAAATTTCGTTCAGTTATTAAAATATAAGTGCATATTTTGTACTCTGGTTCTTTTCAGGATTTTCAATTTAATTTCTGATTGTGTGTAGCAATTAATACATACAAAGTGACAAAATATTAAATAAATACCATAAATAAATGAATTAAAATTGGGTAATCTTTATAAATTAGTTCGGAGAATGTAAAGCATGTAAAACAAAAAAATAATTCATGTATCATTATTTAGGCTTTATTATGAATTTAATTTTAATGCTTCCTAAAATTTAAGAAAAAGGGAGAGATAATTATGTGAATGTTACCTCTCCCTTTTTATTATGCTTTATTATGTGTTTTATTATTATTATTATTATTATTGGTGACGCTGTATCTGTCTTTAAGCGCTATTTTATGCAGATAAGAATAGAAGTGATCCTTGAATAGAAGGGATTTCAGTTGCTGAAATCTTTTCTAATGGAAATTACCTTAAGCATGTGGGACTAATAAAAGACTAAATATTTTGTAAAACAATATTATTACTCATATTACTGATTTCATTCGTCATAATGTCCTGCATAAAATGTTTCTCTCTACAAGAAATTTAATTCTTTTAGAAAAATCTATTTTCGAATAAAAATGAGATTTCAGTTGTCTTTCTTAAATAAGGCTTCTTTCTCAAAGGAAACTGGCTCAAGCTTCAAAATTCCAGTGACAGACTTTTTTCTGCACTAATACGTTCTATAGAAAAATGTCTATCATTGAAACTGAATTTTACCTTACTAATTTTATACCCTTATATTGCTCAGCTATTTTCCTACCAGAAATTCGTTTGAATGTTCTCCTCAGATGAAGAGCAGTTTAATTTGTCTTTATCAGCAAAAATTTCTTTTCAAATGAAAATTATCGGGATCATAAGTGAATAGCCCTCTGATTGCGTAATTTTTAAAAATCATTATTTTGATGCGATGTTTGGAAATACGTTCAAATATTTTTGAAACAAAGGGAAAGTATATGTTAAAGCTTTATTATATAATAATATGATATAATAAAAATTTGTAATAGTAAAAATAAACACTCTAAACTGCGAAAAATGCGGGATACAATAAAAAATGGACTGATTGCCAACCCGCGGAAATCGCGGGATACGTAGCCGGAAGGTTACAAAGCATTGAAAATTTTATAGAAAGTTTTCCATCAAGACATTCCTATCTTATTAGTTAGTAAACCAACATGCTAACAGTTTATTAACAAGTCAGATTTTATTGATTCACCACAGAGTAAATACTATTTTCTCTTGTTACTTTTAACATTGCTATACTTAAAAACCTAATTTAGCTAGGAAAATCTCCCTTTTGGGAAATAGGTGTGATCGAGATTCCACGAACCATTTAGGGATTCATAGTTTGATGATTGAGATCACGAGTGCATTGGATGATTCCACGATTAAGTATTCACGAGTTGATCACACGCATAGTTTTGTTGTTCTGCTCACGGAAAGGGAGTAAAAACCAATTCCGTGACTCTGTATCCTACACCGATTAGTAATGGTTGAAAATCGATTTTAAATAAACATAAAGAAAGTGAAAAACGATTTACCGGGTGTATGCTTTTAAAAAAATGACAGACAGTGAGTTCGTTTCATGACTTGTGAGTGATGAATGACTCGTGCTTTTAATTTGTGCTTTTTTTAGAGTAGTCAGTCATGCCTTAAAATAACTCAATATGACAATGATTAACTACATGCTAAAAAATGCAAATTAAAAGAGGATGGTAAATATTTTTAATTAACTGTTTTGTATAGTTAATCGATAGTAACAGATTAATCTCTTTAATTGTTAAACTAGCTTGGTGAGAAAATTTAAGACATAATTCCCAATGACAATACTGAACGTCATTCTAAGTTTTATGGTCGCTGATCCATCAAAAATATTCGTGATCTGACCGGGGTTTAAATTTATGAGGTTCATCCCAAAATAGAAAATTATTTACATACAAAAAAAATTTTTACATAAACATTGGCAAATCATGACAAATAAGTTTATGATTATATATTATTATTATGATTAGTTTATGATTGTATAAGAATTTCTAAACAAGGTTTTAATTAATACCATACGTTTGACGCAGCATAATCAAGAATGGGTTTTGCGCCACAAAACTCCATTAAATCAAATCAAACCATACCAAAATAGTCCTTAAGTTGGCTTCAAAGGAAACACTAATATAAATATTAAACCAAACTAACTAATAATGCAAGTGTATGCAAGACTGGTTTAAAATGGTAAGCACCAGCCATCCTTATACTTCTTACCCAAAGATTGGTTAAATATTAAACTAAGTCTTCAGTAGAAACATACATTTTAGGTGATGAATTTCATGTTCTTTAAGAGAGGACATGAAGGGTTACCATTGTGGCGGATTGAGATGTGCGAGGATAGAACCTGGGACCTTGTGATTCGCAGTCCAGTAACATGGCCATGATACAAAAGCAATTGCTCGGGTAGCGTAGTTGCTAACTGGCTTATATGCTATTCACTACAACATCTTGCGTTGAGTTCAAGAAATCTTCTTTTTTTGTCATCTTTTATTTTAGATGACAGAAATGGCACATGATTAGGCTTTCATCATCAAAATTTTCGATATTTCAATGAAGGTGAAACTTTACTATTGATGATTTAACACGCACCAAGCTTACAAACATGCTTATTTTTGTGTGTGTGTGGCATTGAATTTCGAGTCCCGAAATTGCTTCTCCAAAACTTTGTAAGAATGCTCCCCAAGTGTTGCACAAAAGTTTCTAATTATCTTTGTATTAGTAGAATAAAAGTGGGTAATAATTATAATTTAAGTATATTTACTTATGCAATTATTTTATTTAAGCAATATATTTTTTCTCAATAGTAAGTAACCTTTAAATACATAATTATGCTTTGCATCTTGTCAAAATCAAAACCTTTTGAAACTTGAAAACTTAATTTTTTTTTTTTTTTTTAAATCCGAAATCTCTATATGCAGGCAAATTCTTGACAAACTAAGGCGAGTGAACAATTCCAATTACTGTCAATATTTTCTTTAGTGCTTTAAAATACATAGACTGCTCTTCTTAGAATCTTTTGTTCTAACTTATAATGCATATAATCAAGATAACTATTTTTATTTCCATTTCTGTTTCCGGTCTTGTGTTTGCTGATTTTCGGTGTTTATGTTCAACATTCATGACTTCCGATCAGCCATCGATTGAAATCGTGTGTTAACAATAATTCAGCTATCGTTGCATACTTATGTAAACAAGTAAGATTGTCTGTATAAGTTATTTTAAATGAACTGTTATAAGGAATTACAATCTTATGAATAATAATATTTAGTTGCATTTTCAAGCAATTCCTTCTAATATCAAATATAAATAATCTGTTAAAATTCAAATAGGACTGGACGGTAAAAGTTACCTTTAGTGCTTATATTATTGCAGAGAGCATAGATTATATGTAAGTTCTGTGTACAGATTATAATGTAATCCCGGTTTTATACTATTAATCATATTCTAGTTATTGCAAATATTAAATCGCTTGTGGATTGTCTGCATACTCTATTGATAAAAATATGGCAGGGGGAAAAAAGATATAGATTTTCACAAATCTCCGAAAACATGAGTTTGTGGTCAACTATAACCCATGAAACAAAACCCATAAGGTTATTAGTCTACATTTTACTTTATCAAAATATGTATTTTTCCGAAAATTTTTATCATCGAACATCTAAGAATCGCTTTAAGTTTCGTTAGTAAAGATTACAAAGGTGCAACTTAAAGCAACCTTCCACATCGCCCTGGTAATTTAGCAAAATAGAGCATGTGCCTTTAGTTCAAATGTTTCAAAAACACTTTACCTTGGAACAGAAACATTACTACTGTGGCGCTTCAAACGAAATAGTGAGTCAATTTGAGTGTTGTCAAATCATTCTGTTTTGAAAGTATTTCATATTTTACTATCACAAAACCTAAATAAGAAATTAAATTTTTTAATTAGATTGATCCATACTACAATAATTTTGAAATTTCAGTATGAGAACTCTCGAAAGTTGGTCGTCAAATAAGCTATTCTTTTTTTTATTTAAAGACTATTTTAATAAATTGCTAGCAAACATTTCCCCAACCACATTTTGTGCTTTGGACGTTTCGTTCCTTTGGTTCAGTTAATTCGAATTTGGAATCAATATGGCTTGTACTGTTTGAGAAGCCATTTACTTAATAAAAGAATACAGGCTCTTACAGTGATGCCCAATGTTCAAATCACGATAGTTCTGAAAATAGTATAACTAGGAGAAGTTGATTTTCCTTTCCTTGGGAGGGAAGGAAATTTCAGTTGGAATGATAGAGGGAATGACTGCGCCTTCATATTTTCATTCCATGTTTGTTTTGATTTAATATTAGTTATTTGATTTTCCCTACTGTCTACCTGTGACCTCACCATTGCCTACGGAATGAGTTAAAATATAGCCAATATTTCATTCTTAAAATGGTTTTAAGAAATCCTTCTCTTGAAGTATCACTTTAGTTTCATTTGTAGAAATTCTGAACATTAATATTTCCACCAATTGAATTTTCCGTGAAAAATTCATTCAATCTTGTACTTATATCGGCATCAAACTAAAGAGAGAATAATAAAGATTTCGAATATTTTTCTTATATTCTATATTATTCTATTGCGCTCTTGGAATAGCAATGGTGAAGATTGCAAATGTAATCATCATAAGATTGTCTTCCTTTTGTAATAATGAAATAGGATAGAACACCTGCCTTTCATTTGTTGTGGCAATTTAAATGTACATACAAATGATTTTGTAGCTAACTAATATCTTAATGGGATGTTCTCAAACTATTATAATATAATAAAGGTATTTAATCATTTGCTCAGGTGTTCGGAATCTATACATTGTCATTTTCATTTCTTTCTAGTAGTAAGCTGGCGTAGAAAATGGATTCCACCAGGTACTTACTTGGAGATACGCACTAAAAAAAAAAGTTTCGAATCACGACGTTCGAACGCTTTTCTCATTTTCGATGTTGTTCCGTCGTGCTCTCCGAATCCACTCACGCGCCTTTTTTAGCACCTGCCCGCGCTGCACCGCACCTCAAAAAGTGCCGCGCTTGCAGCTCTCACTCCTGCCTGCCCAATAATTAATGGCCGCATCCGCATTCAGTTTTGTTTTCACGTGTCCCGGACGAAATAAATGACCGCTGCTGGATCCTGGACGATGAAAATGTAATTTGGGAATGATGAAACGCTTATTAGCTGGCTTTTTGCTTGCAGAGTATTGCTGAGAGTGACGAATGGTCCTCTTCTGGAATGAAAAGTATCGTTAGGTTAGGTTTTTAATGCTAGGACTTGTCAAAGGGTGGTAGTGTTCTTAAATTTAAATTATACGAAGTGAATTGGGAAGACAGTTTTCATTGGTCACGCATTTATAAAATGATGTTTCTTTTGACTTCTTTTCTTTATGGAGATAAAATATATCCTAAAGAATATTTTGTATTGGAATTTGTAACTCTGCAAGCAAGGAGTTAAAATGTGTGATAAAATTATAAATAATATCTTGGCAGATGAAAACTTATGGTTTCCAGACAACAAAAAAAAGATTACTGTAGACCAAGTTGGGTCAAAGTAAAGACTTTTCAACGTCATTTGGAGCCCAAGATTTTTACCAGAGTTTTTCTCGTATATATGAGTCTTTGTAAAATAATATATGAAGTTAAAAGAACTGTCACTACACAGTTCAAAAGCAATAAGGAAAACTAAATGTAAAGTAACTTATAATATAAATTGATAGATTCGTGGTTAAAAATCTCCAACTATATTACAAAAAAATAAAAATGGAAAACTACATTTAAGAACAGGACTCGTTCACTCTATGCAAAGTTTTTAAGACAGTTTAATATTGAATAAATTTTTCCAAGATCAAAATTAATTTTTCTTAGATTGCTATGAACGTATGTCTTTTACGAATAATTTATATTAATAAGATTGTGTGAGTATTAAGATACATTCCGTTCATTCCTCTCATTAAAAATGTATTTTCTAAATGATGAAACACTTTTCCACCGACGCTTTGTTTGCGGGAGGTGGTTGAAATGGAGAACCGTTTCTCTTAGATTCAACAGTAATAATATATTGGATTTTTAATAATTTTTTAAAATTTAATTGGATTTATAAATTCAAATCACATAGAACGATTTGGGATAAACCGTACTTTTTTGGTCATACATTTATAAAAATTCTTCATTTCATCAGTTGAAATATACCCGAAAAAACATTGTTGTCGTACAAAAAAAAAAAAAAAAGATGAAATCCCTAGTGGTTTTTCGATATATGTTTGCCGAACATTATTTCGATATTCATTCTTCGGACATAATCAGTTACCTTTATCTTTATTAGGAACAAGATAAGCACTGATCCAGCATTAATGTCACTTGTGATTAAAATTAATATTTAAGAGAAAATTTAATAGCTCATATGGAATATTTGAAAATCATCTCAGATGTTTAGAATGGGGACCCTTAAAAACCAAACTCATCACTTTCTCCAATTAGAGAAGTACTTCATTCAATAAATGTAATACCGATTGCATTTTTGCAAACATTGATTGTTGAAGTGGTGGTATATTGCGAAAGCTTAATTTTGCTGTTGTCAGTTTGGCATTTATTCGATTTATACATTTATTAATTTTCAATATTGAGAAAAATAACAGCAGCAATTTTTGCGAATGTAATTATAACCATGTGCAAGGGTCCCTTGGCCATTTTATATAATGAATGCTCCATTGTCTCATATTATACTCAGCATGTGTATAAAGCAGCGTCCACATGAAGCTAACTATTATAGGGCAATAGAAGGTCAGGTCTACTTTAAGAAGATCACGTAACGTCAATGAGATAATGGCAAATAGTTGTCCCGTTGTGATAGCTATTTGCTATTGGCCCTACAACGTTGTCTCACTTGTTTGCATTAGGGCAATACTAGAACAAACATAGAAAGACAAATATTTTGCACTGTAGCTGACTTCCTGTGGGCTCGGGGAATTCGCATACGAAAGAGAAAAAAAATTGAGTAATAATCTTAAGCAGTAAAGACAAAGTGGATGCAAAATAAGAGACGCTTTACGACAATTTAGAAACAAAAACTACAAAACTGAACAATCCTCTTTGGTGCATTGTTTGATGATTCCATCGGCATTCCAAGTAGCCTGGAGAGTTCCTGGTCAGTGATGCGCTTTGTGTGCCAGACCCCCGCCGTGCACATCTCTCAATGTCACGGCACTTTTAAATCTCTCTAACTGGCTGCTCAGCTCAGAGAACCTGTCTGCCATTCCAATGAGCCATCTTCCATTCCACTCCACCCCTATTCTTCTTCTCGATCCGACAACTGAATCGGATCTGATTGAATGAGTTGCAAAATAGGTTCTGCCTTCGCCTTGTTTTGGATAAGAATTCAGTGAGTTGTTGCTGTCTTTTTTATGTATATAAAAACCTTAATTATTTTATAAGAAGACGATTGAAAAAGTTTTGGCTTCAGGTAAATTCTGAGTGGAATGGTTTCTTTTAGGTATTTTTCTAGCTGAGAGTTCACTTTGAAAGGCATAGAATGAACTGGTTTGGAGTGGTGATAAATCGAATAGAACAGTTGAATCTATGGCTATGAAAAATTAAGCAACACATTTAGGCGACCATTCTAGAACATCTGATTTGTGCCGCCTAAATTATGTTGAAAGATATCGTTCCTAATGTTGACAAAGTGATAAGAAAATTTGACATATGCATTTTCCGAAGTCAGTTTGTTAACCTTAGTATCCTAGAACTAAAGGGTGTGAACTATTGATGGATCAATTAGAATTGATTATTTCCTTTTGAGATTATTGTCCGATATGTTTAAACATGAAACCAATCCAGAGCATCCGATTAATTATGTTTGAATTACCTAGAATGAAATGGTTAAAATCGTTAATAAATTAACCAAAAATGATTGAATTAGATGTTTACTTGAATTTATCCTGAAGATGAATTCCAGACCTTTCTAGAACATTTGAATTATTCATTCCGAATATACTAAGACGAAATAATTGTGACAATCGATTAAAATTCATTGAGTTATTTCCAGGAGTGTGCTCCTGAGGTCAAGGCAACTGACCATTCTGGGATATTTAATCTCATATTTCTGGTATATATTTAATGTTATAGAATTAAATATTCATTTAATTCTGTTTCAGAGCTTAGTGAATTATTCACATATATAGTTGTAATTTGTTTAATATTTTACGAAAAGGATTTTTTTTTAATGTATGAAGTAAATCAGTGTGAGTGGTTTCTCGGACACTTTCCAATCTACTCTAAAATAAAGTCGTTATCCCTATTTCCCCTGCATAAAACCTTGCCCTTGAGTAGAGCTGTGAATGCCACGAATGCACAAGATTATTTCCAGATTCTGGGATACGAGTTTTATGTTTCGTAATACAGTGAAGAAAACCGGATATACATTTGAATATCTTATTTTTCCGATCAGTTGAAGCTAAAATTTGACACAGACCACCAATTTTACTGAGTGATTATATAAGAAATTTAATTATTTAAGTCACTGCATTTTCTAACTACCACTTTTACATACATGGGAAAGTACACACCAGAAAGGTTAATTCTTTGATGGGTTTAGTTCAAAGTTGGTGATATCTACACTTCAGATGATAAGTATAAATTATGTACATTTAATTCTAAATTTTGTAATTATCTCTTTCACTTGTAACCAGATAACTAGAAAGACGGATTTCCTGAGAATGAATTCCATTCAAAATTTCTTAGAAATTTATATATTTGGTTTACAGATCTCATACCTATTTCCAACTCTCTCGCTCAAAGCGTTTTAAATTACCACAGACAGACAAACAGGTATAACTCCAGTGAGAGTGGTCCCACCGAAACTTCCTCGCACATCCTCCAATAAAGCTTATAATCCCCTCCAAACGCATAAAAATTGTAAAAAGTGAGTAATGTTGCAAATACCTTTCATAGCATTGGTGAACAGTAGTTACGAAATATACAAGGGGTGCTCACATGAAAAGGTACGAAACGACACTGTGAGTATAAATGAAGACTTTATTCAAAGTGTACACCATAGGCCTGAGCACAACAATCCCATTGATTAACGAGCCGAAGGATTCCTTGTTCCCAGAATTCCTGTGGCCGTGCCGAGACCCAATCCTTCACAGCGTCCTTGAGTTGGATGTCCGAGATAAAGCGCTTCCTTTTCAGATGTTTTTTCAGGGGACGAAACACATGAAAATCGTAGGTCGACATGTCCGGGTTGTAGGCCGGATGGTCGAGCTGCTCCCACTTGAACTTGGCCAGTTCCGTGTGTGTGACCCTGGAGATGTGTGGACACGCGTTATCATGGAGCAGAACCATACCCTCCGTGAGTATCCCCGATCTTTTGTTCTTGATGAACCTGCGTAGTCTTTGGTATGTCTCACAGTACACATTGGAGTTGATGGTTCTTCTGTCCATTTCCATCTTGTCTTCACATGCACTGCCACGTTAATTGGACGACGCTCTTTGTAAGAGCATCTTCTCTCTCCTGCGCATGCGGGAACCCACGCATGCTCCGATCTACGCTAGAGACTTCAATCGCATTCCCTAGATTTCTCGCTACGTTCTCCCATAGCGGCATAGGCAAATATGTTAATGGTTATGTTGTTACGACGTTTCGTACCTTTTCATTTCATTTCATTTCCCTTGTATATCTTGGTGTGAATCTTGCATTTTTACGAAATCCATCGTGCAAATATAAATTTTGGACGTTTCTTTTCCGACAGACTGAAACCAAACTTTAACGCGGAACTACAGTTATAGTTAGTTACAAGACCATATGCCAAATTTCCCTGGTTTAAGTCATTGCGCTTACATGCATGCCAAACTACAGCTAAACGGCCTGTAAGAAACTATATTTCGGACGTTAAACCTATATACTAAATTTTATCTGCCCGTCTTTTTGCGTTTATAGTTATCAAGTTCAACTGTACTCGAACAATCAGACAGATTTTCTGCGAACTGATTTCGTTGAAAATTGATTGAAGTCTACACGTTTGGATGCAAATCAAATTCATTAGACTAAATCAAAGCACTTTTGAGCTATCGTATGCACAGACAGGCGGACAGATAGGTATAATACCAGAATGTTTTTTGTACTCGGGGAGTTCAGAAATTAGAAAATTCGTTAAAATCTCAAGGTCAGTTTTTACTATTATTATTATTATTATGCTTTTGAATTGAAATGAGTCCACGCAACGTTAGGACATAGCTGAAAATGTCTTAATTCCTTCTTGTGAAATTTTGAAAAGTATGAGCTTTTAGTGAGTAAAACTAATTGATGATTCGATTGGGAACGAAAGTGTTGAAGGAAACTAGCCAACGAGGGCCGAAATGAGTCAGATTTGAGGTTTGAAATCCGGCATGCAACATCCTTCAACAATTTTTAAGAAATAACACAATTGCATATAATATATATATTAGTGAACTGTTAAAGAATAATTCTGAGTAAGCAACAATTAAGGAATTTTTCAGATGTTATTTTTGAAAAAAATTATAATTGAGCTTAGTGGCAAGCCCTAAGCTTAATGGCAGGGAAGGGAGGGGGTTCTACTTTTCTCTTGATATTAAGTATAGTGGATTTTATCTGATTCGGTTATTTATTATTACTTGGCTGAAGTTATTAAAAATGTTAAGTCTCGAAGTGATCAAGTTAAGAGGTAGCTACTATAATAATTATTAGTTGAAATTAAATATAACTTTCATTTTATCCTGAAAGTTATCAATTTTTTTTATTATTTATTATTCTATGCTCTTTTCAAGCTAATGTGTCATCGTAATAACATTGTTAAACAGAAAATTCGATAAATCACGATTTGTAGCTACGCAACAAAGTGAGTCAAATGGAATGCATGTCAGATTAAGATGCTTAGTAATTGTCCTCAGAACCAAACGCGGTTTCGAACAAAATCTCAGATATCTGAGTTCCGTTCCGTAATGGCACATTCGGTATTATCCGAGTCTCTTTACGACCGGAAAAAACTGTCCCCTATACGTTGTGACCGTAATTTTACATCCCACTCCTCCCCTTGCTCGTAACTTGAACCGCACCTCGTAAACAAAATGGGAAACACCTCACAATAACACCAGACATTGCAGGAGTTGGAAGGATGTCTTCACAATATTCGATTGGTTTTAGATTGTGATCTTTGAAATTTCTTTGCAAGTATCATGCGTTGTATCCTCGTTTAATCTTAATAACATTGTAATATCTTGTATTTAATCTTAATTTTTTTTTAAATATTATTTGCTAAATATTATGATTCACAGCTTATCTGGAAAGGAGTGTATGCTTTGTAATATCTCTGAATTTATAGTTTCGATAACAAATGTTTACAATGTTCTTAAAATTATTTTACATTTATTCGATATTTCTGCAGATATTCTGTAAGCTTTAAAATGATTCATCTCAAAATGTCAACAAGAGTTTTTGTAATCACTATTATTTGTAGCATGTATAGAAATAGCTCATATTCGAACTATTTTCTACAATTTTCGAGTGTGGAAGAAATAACCTCGTTTAATATTAAGTAAAAATTAATAATTAATTTTTAGCAATCTAGCCTATTTTTATGCAATGTGCAAATAAAAAATTAAAAAAAAAAATTTTCCCCTTTGCTAGAGAGTTAAATTAAGGAAACTTTTTATAAACATCATGTTTTAACTTTTTTTTTCGTGCGATAATTCATAAATTGATGGAGTTTGAGTTCTTCATTGCTCGAAGGAGAAAAAATTTGCTATTCAATCATGTATTGGGGAAAGGTCGTTGTTTTACTTTGAAATCAATGTGTGTATACAGATTTATCAATCACTGCCTAATCATCATTCATAGCGAGCATCAGCCCTGCTGCCACAAAATAGAAAACGTTTGCTCATAAGCCTTTCAGATACGAACAGTTGAGTTGATAGAGGAAAATCAAGTAATTCCAGAGTTCTGCAAATTTTCGAGATGAAAGAATAACACGAATAGCAATATTGTCATTCGATAGTTTTTTAACGGAAGGAAATAGAAATATAATATGACTAAAAAAATTACTTCCAAAAATTTGAATCCTGTGAGCTTTGAAATCTGAATATTTGGTTTATGCTAATTTTGTCGAGTTAAATATAAAGATGAAGTCAAATCAGGACTAGTGATTAGACTCCACCATCTATTATCAAGAAAGCTAAAAAATATTTACTAATTCAAATATGTAAGCCCCTTTCGCCTCCAAAAAACCGAGCAACCTTTAAATTTAGAAACGGAACATTATTCATGAAAATTGTTACCAGTATTTATGGCGAATATGGCCAAAATTTGCTTCATTGCAAGTTGTTTTACTGGCTTTGGGAACCAGAAGTTATCCAAAACAAAGTTGTAAATAATGTAAAAAAATTATGAAAGAAATTCTTGTATTTTTTTTTCGTCTCCACTTTCACTTTAAAGCCACTTGCACCCCAAAAACCTCAACTTGCCAGTTCTAATCTCCTGGTAAAAATTTCCTTACGCTTCTAAAGTTTATTATTATTGCTATTATTATTTTCCTTCAGAACGTCATTTTTCAAGTTACTCGAATTCCTTGACCATTCTCCTACCTCCAGAAAAATATTTCCAAAAAGGCATCATTCCAAAAACATATCTGTTTCAAATTTATTGGGGGTGGGTGGGGATTGTTCCCGTCATTGCAACGAGTGTCGCCAAAGCAACTCAATTACGCCAGACACAAAAACGACCGGCATCCCAAATTGAATGTTTTCTGAGAAATCCCAATTTTCTGGAAAAGGCTTGCAGTGTAATCTTACACCACACTCCCTTCATCATGTGCACTCTGGGGGAGGACCCGAACACGATCCAGGGAAGTAGGTACTTCATCAAACGACTGGTAAAAGAGTTTCTAGGAGCCCCCCTCTCTTCCGGTATGCTAGGGATCACTAACCTCAGGAGACAAGGTCAACAAGGTCGTCTGACCGTCAACCTTTCGAATCCTTTGCCTTAGCATAGATTTTTCTGACCACCATCCTTTGAGTCATATACTTTTTAGGACAAAAGCCAATTCCTTAAATCCATCTTTTAATAAAATTATTTTGTGATAAATATGGAATTTTTTTAATTAACAAAAAACGTTAGATTCTTGACTTATTACTATATGGAAAACTAATTCTATAATTTTAATTTCAGTTGACAGAAACAGCAAAACTAAAAGTATCAATGTCATATTTCAGAGTTTTTTTTTTAATTTTTGTATTTGATTTATGAAATTGTTCAAAGAGATTTTATTTAAAAACTTATATTGTGAAGTTAATTCAATATAAAATGTATAAATTTTCGTTTTTATCTCCCGTCGATAAATTGCTTATAAAGCTATGATAGTGCACAACAGTGCTTAATGATATTGCTATTATCGATAAATTGCTTATAAAGATATATCGATTGCTATTATCGATAAATTGCTTATAAAGATATGATGGTGCACAACAGAGCTTAATGATATTGCTATTATATGAAAATAGTTATTTCATTAAATAATTAATGAAACTATTCGATTATTTCATGAAATAACAAGGAATTCTTTGAAATAACTGAGATTAACACTTTAATAGTAAGATCGCTTCTGTGTTTGCTCATGTGAGATATAAGTTTTTAAAAAGGTTTTTTAAATTCAAGCCTTTCTCTTAATATAGGATCAAATACTGTTATCCTTAGAAGTGACCACGACTTGCAATTTTCGACATTTCCTAACATTATTTTAATAATCCTAAACGAATTGATCTTTTTAAATGCCAGCACAAATTGAATAAGTCTGTTTATTTTTAGTCAAACAAAATTTCAGATCATTAAATGCAATGCATGCACAAGATGTCTATGTTAATCGTAGTCACTAGTAAATATCTAAGCTGTTAGAAGCAAGTACATACTTTATTTTCAGTTGGAAAAAGGTTTAAAATTATATTAAAAACTCAGTTTTTTTATTCTTTCAATCAATAACTGCATTATGGAATAAATTTCAAAACTAAAATTCATATTATTATTCAGTTCATTACGCAATCCCTCCGTTTTTTTCAGTCACATTTCATCAAATACTCCTGATACTTTTAGAAATTTTTTTGTTTAAAATATTAAAAACTAATCTATTTATGAGGTTTGAGATATCACTATTTTATGTTATTTTAGCTAATTCCGATGGCCGCGTTGAGGATCAATCTGCTGCGTTTGTTTGAAGCGGCTATAGATTTACTAAAAATGATGAAATTCGAAGTTTCATAACTCGGTCAATTTTATCCGCTGAAATTCAGAATTTTTTGTTGTTGTTTATTTAAAATATTAGTATTAAAATTTTATTATCATTAGCAGATTTTTTAGTATCTCAAGAATGCTAGTTACTAAATATGACAAATAGAATAGAGGCATTATATAAAAATTTAGTCTTTGAAAGTTTTTCAGCAGTACGTTTACTGTCTAAAACAACACAAAATGGAATTTGTTATCTTTTAAAGCATTCTTCCAACTGGAAATATATATCTGTTTCCAATTATTTAGAAAGTAGTGCTTGAAAAAGATTACAGTGGAAATTCTGTATAGATGATAAAATTCCGTAAGTAAGTGACTAAGAAAATAAGAATGTGAAGATAAGAAAGAGTACTGTTTCACTAGTTGCTGCTAAAAACTCATGACGCATATTCATCGCAATAATTTAAATTTTGCTATGTTATCTGCTCTACAGTACAAAAAATGAAAGTATGCGAATTGCTGACATATTGAATGAATTAGATAATATTTCTGTCAGCAAAGACAATTGCTTAAAATTTCGGAATCATTCTTACATTCTTGTATACGATGAGAACTTAGTGCAATCGTCAAAAAATTCGAACTTAAGACTTTGGTAAAATCTGCACGTTTCAGACCAAATCCAAAAAATACATTTTTGAAATTATGTTTGTCTTTCAGTCCGGCTGTGAACACGATACCTCAAAACCCTATGAGCTAGACAAATGAAATTTGGTATATGTTATTAACCTCAAATTTGTAGATTTCCATCGAATTTTTAGCGAAATCCATTTAAATGAAGGTGTCTTTTCGGTTGTTCAAATATATATCAACACAATAACTGCAAAACGAAAAGAGCTAAGTAGATGTAATTTCGCACACAGATTTAACATCTAAGATAAAGAATTGTACGATATCAAATTCAGAACCAATTCCGTCAAGGGATTGACTTCCCATCGGTCTGTAATCCAACAAATATCCAAACGCAACATCTTAAAAACGTCATAAATATATGAAATTTGGCATATGATTTTGTGACTATAGATGTAGTTTTATATCAGGTTTGGTTTTTAAGCTAGAAATAACGCGTCTAAAGCGCAAATGTGATTTCCATGTATCTATTACTACATGTCAGAAATCAAACTCAAAGTATCCCACGATATATTTAATAAAAATGCTAAACTTGGGCTAAAAATCAATGTCTCGTAACTAATGTTCATGAATTCCATGCCAAGGTCCACTGTTTTATGGGACGAGGGGGGGGGATACGAGATATTTTTGTGGGACCATTCCCGCTGGCACGTTACGTAAATTGCACAGATATTAAACAAACTCTTCTTACTCAGCATTCAGTTACAAAATAAAATCATATAATAAAATAATGAAAATTGTTTGAATTTCGGAGCAATAATATAAATTATTTCTAAAAATTAGAAAAAAAAATTAATTGCCAAATTTTCTTAAATATTAGAAGAGCCAATAAATTGGTGTATTAAAAAGAGTTTTTGAATTTGAAAAGAAGTAAGAATCATTTTTGTGCGATAATATTTTTGAGATTATTTACGAAAAATCATCACAATTTATTTAATTTTTAACTAATTAAAACTCTAGTTAAATTTTTTTTAAACGACTTCGATGTGTTCCATTCCTACCTTCCAAAATATATCTGCACTAAGTTTGGCAACGTCTGGCTTGTAGAGCACCAACACGCATTCACCCATCTTCATTATTAGTAGATTTACGAAGTAATAAATAAATAAAAAAAATTGTGAAGCAACTTAATCACAGAACTGATTTAATTAAGCTAATTTTAAACATTTTTTTTGTATCAGTACAATTCAGAATAAATTGAATAAAAATGGGGTTAAATTATTATTATTTTAAGTGTGCAAAACATTCGATATGTTTTATTTGAACAAGTTCTTATCCGTAGGTTTTCTATTACTATGCTTTTAGGTCTGTTACGAAGAAGTGTATTCTTTAAAGTAAAGGAATATATTACATCTAAGTTTATCTTTCAGTGATTATAATTGAGTATTAAATGAGTGTAATTTTCTAGCTAATACATATTCCGTATGCAGCACTTCCTAAAAAAGGCCTTCCTAATAATTGCTGTATTTACTAGACGAAGTATACTGGAAGGAATGCAGATCGGACAAGTATTTGAAATCAATTCTGTTTTGTATTTAGTTACATTCGCTCACTCATTTATTCAATAGTTACACAAATTCTCAATTACATTAAATATTTTTTTATAAATTTTCACTCAGCAAAAAAAAAAAAAAAAAAAAAAAAAGATTTTGAGTATCGAAATTGTAAATGCTGCAAAGAATAACAAAATTAGAATGACAAAGTTTTTTCCAAATATAGAAATTAAAGCAGTTTTAAATGTTAAACATTCGTTTTTGAATGTTAATATTGTTTCATAAAATTATTATCCGGCATTGGAAAGGAACCAGTTAATCTAAATATGCATACAATCTAACATCAAAAGCTGCGGAACTTTCAGTAATGAATAAATTAACGAATCCAAAACGACCTCGCATTCACCAAACTCGTTCAGGTTTCATTCCAAATCACGTGACCTTTCGAAGGTTCTTATAAATACTAATCAGACGACCGAATCCGCATACCTAAAATTCCAAAAAGGATTAGACGATAATGCTTCATTAGTAGAAAATGTGTTTACCTTATTCGATGTCTATGCGATCGCAGCCCAATAGCTCTTTGGTGGGGGCCCTCATTGGTCAGTGACACGGGTTGGGGGGACACAGAGGGGGAGGCAACAACCCCATCCTGCGTGGGCGTAACAAGAAGTGAACTGAGCATCATCATCATTCAATGCCAAGTCGATGGTTACAGAGAAAAGTATCAAGAACTAACCATACTTCATCAGTATAGAAAACACATTTCGTGTGTGAAGCAACATTTATTTTAGAAACAAGTTAAGCGGATTTGGTTGGCTGTCTGATACCTTAACGCTGTATTTTTTCTTTCTGGATGAATATCCACTCTAATTTTATTAATGGCGAGAATTCTGATTTTGCGTCGAAATTAGCATGGTAATATATGCAAAGATTTATTTAAGATGTGCACATATTGGAAATAGCCTTTAATTTACTTTTATTAATTCAACAATATCACTTTATTTTATTTATTTATTCATTGATGGATTGAGATCTAGTCATTGTTAAAAGTATTAGTTTTGATTTAACACTTGATTTTTCACAGCATATGGATAGTATACTTCTATATCTATATCTATACTTATAATAAAGCTCAATGTGTGTGTGTGTGTGTGTGTGTTGGCGCTCTACAGGCCAGACCATTCAACCTACAGCTACCAAATTTGGCACGTGTATACCTTGGAGGCCGGGAATGTGCACCTGGGGGTTATTTTTTCGAATTTCTAACTAGAATTTTATTTATTTAAAAATTAAGCGAAATTTTGACGTGTTTCTGCTATAACTGCCGAAAATATTACCGCACAAAAAAGATTTTTACGTGAAGTTAAAGATAAAAAATTTATCTTTTAAATGATACTACTGTTTTAATCTTAAAATTAAATTTCTATTTTTAATGAATTTTTAAATAAATATTTTAATTATGTTTTTCAATAATTTTTTTCGTCAAAAATAAAAATTAAGATTAACCACGTTTCGCATTCATGGGAAAAAAAATAGCTTTTTTCAAAGTGTTGCCATCACATTGATTAAAGCTCTAACTGAAAATAAATTAAATCTTTTTGGAAACGAAATCTGCAAAAATATAATTTTCGGCACGTGTCTGTAGGAAATGAAACAAATATGAAATATTATTTTTTCTAAAAAATAAATTCAAGTAAAATTATTTTATAATTTTTTACTCTCTCTACAGGGTGTTTATTCAGTCCCGGATCCATTTTGATATTTAATGACTCATAAAATAATGAAGATGTATACAAACTTATGGCATTTATTGATGGAATAACTCATATATTTTCCTTTTCAGGTTTGAATATTTTTACTTTTGTAAATATCGTCTGCGCGTGTTTTTAATTTCAGATAATTTCATTTTCCAGTCTAAATATCTGTACTCTTCTAAATATCGTCTGTTTATTAATTGCATTTTTCTCTCTTTTGTTTTTGGCAACTATTGAAATGTTATGTTTACTTTTGATGGGTTTGTTCTATGTAGTACTTTTGTATGTGATGTTTTATTCGAGCTGATATTAAGGAGAATGCATACACCACAAGAGAAAGCACAGATTTTATAGTGGTCATAGAGTTAATTTCCAATAAACTAAATCACTGACTTTTAAGAGTTAATTTCCAATCACTTAAACTGACTGATTTATGAAGATTTGAATATCACTATTCAATAAAAAAAAGGATAATTTTAGATTTTCCATCGATCGCTTCAAAGAAAATACGCCAATCAGCGCGCAGGTTTCTCAAGATTAATTGGCCTAAGATTATGAAAATGGTGAGTTTTTCTAAATTTTTAACATTTAAAACTTCATAAATAAGTCTTAGTTGATCGTGGAAAATAGAAACATTCATTAATTTATTTAAAATTTGGTGTGTCCAGAATATTTATCAGAATATGATACCTTACTGCATTAAATTTAGACTTCATAATTTTTGAAATACAATTATAGGCCGGAACCAAATATTATTATTGATTTCATTTCAATCCTTTTGAAAGCAAAACTAAAAACTGAATTTTATGCTGAATCTCAGAAATTTTTGTTGAATTATTGTTTGAGATATTATATAAACTATGAAAAATATTTTGTAGTTAACATAAGACTTAAATACCGAGCGATTCTGTTTGCAATACTCATATTCAATAATAATAATAATTAATAAATAACAATAAAGATGATAAATAAAATAAAACGCTTGGTTTTATTAAAAAATATCTTAATATTAATTGCAATTTCGTCATTTACATTTTAAATTAAAGTTGAAGTTTTACCAGAATTGGCAACAAATTAGCAAAATATATATAGTAAATTGAACGAAACGATCTAAACAGTATAAGTTTGGTATGACTATCAAAATTTGAAGATTAAAAATGTTTTGTTTGAGAATCCTTTAAGAGACCAGTTACTTAAAATATTTAATTGAAAATTGTAGCGAGCGGTACTACTGGCGAACCAGTTGGTCGCCAAAGGCGGCTAGTACAACAATAAATTAAAAATATCAATTCTTTAAAGTGCACTTTTATTAATAAATAAAAAAGTCATATGTAATAAAATTATTTTCTATTGTCTTGTTTATAATTAGTTTATCAACAGCTCCATCCGCCTTCATTTATGCATGAAAAAAAAAATAATAAAGCCTATATATTTTTATGCTATACAGTTTTCGAGATCTTATTTTCAACCCTTTTAGAGGATTTTGACCCCTTCGCTTTTTTAATTCCATTCATTTGTTGCATATATATATATATATATATATATAATATTGCCACATTGAAAAGAGACAGTCGACTCTCCATGGCCGAATGGTCATAGCATTGGTCTCTTAATCAAGAGATCATAAGTTCGAATCCCGCTGGAGACAATGCGATTCATAGTCTGTGTAAATATTTAATTCCTTGATTTTATGTTTTCCTTTATTTCATTTCCAGAAGATACTGGACCTTTCTTTAGTTTACCAGACAAGTGTTCTGGACTTCTCTTACTGTCTCCAGAAGAGTATTCTGGAACTTTCCCTGCTGGTATAAAAGCAGAGGATCTGTCAGTCACTGTGTTCTCAGTTCAGAGTTGAATTAATAAATTGGATTAGCTCTATTTCTTGTGTGTGTCATTGAGTCCCACACAAAAGAACCTACGCGACAATATAATATGGATTGCTCAGAGTTTCCTCGCAAGAAATTGTAAAATTGACTACGGAGAAAAAGAAATTTCTAGTTTGAGGTCAGAAACTTTCAGATATATTATTACTATTAAACTTTGAAACTTCTCTCGAAAACAGAAATTAGTGTGGAATAATCATAAATAGCATATCTAAGACTCATTGGTTTTCATAAGAAAATAAAAATTGGCAAAAGTCGAACCAGTAGCTAGGGTAGGAGATTTGGTTCTTTGCCATCCCTAACTATTTTAACTTTTTAATACATAATGTAACGAATGGGCACTGTTCTATGAATAGCGCCATTTGTGTTGGAGAGAAGCGAACTGTAACAAGTTAATCAGAATTGTGGCGACTAAACGTGCATATGTGTCACCACTGCTTGCTCACCCCCTCCAAAAAAAAAACAATGTTAATAGGCAGAAATGAATGTAAATATTTACCTTTTATGTTTATAATATGTTTCAAAATAAAGCTAATGGGATACTATTAAGCAAAATATATATTCCTAATAATCCTTGTGATATGACAATGAAGTATTTGAAGGGAAATTGGAAGGGAATTTTGTTTCATGAAATTTCAAACCTAAGAAAACTGGCGATTCCTGTAACTTTCCAGCGGAAGAGATGTTTTCAACGACATTTCCGTCTGTTTTCACAATATGTATTATTTTATAAATTTCAACTCCTGAAGAAGAAAATGGAATGTATATTTTTGGTCTCTTTTTGTGCAGAACTATAATTTAGGTGCTATACTGAAATTCAATCCCCTAGTTTCTAGTGTTTTTTTAAGTAGCCCTTGATGATATGAATGATAATGGTATGTGTTTCAAACTTAAAGTAAGAACTATGCAAAATCGCTGTTCATCTAAATACCTTAATCCCAATAAGAACCGCAATAATTATTGTAGCTGCAGTAAAATGAGCCCGAGTCAACCCGCAGACTCGATTTTTTTTACTGCAACCGCAGAAATATTTTGTACAAAATCTGTTGCATGATGCATCCTAGAAGCGAAATATCTTTCCCCATTTCAGCATCCATTTAGATAGAGGAGTGTTTTTTTAATGGTATTATGTTCATACGCACTCGAGCAGACAGAGAAATATAAGAGATAGCCATAAAATCTTTCTCTGATTTCAAAGAAGATTTATAAACGAACTGTTGAATAATTGTGTTTTGTGTGGAATAATTGTGAAAATTTTAGAGAAAAATAGGGGAAATTTGAGGGAAAAATAGGAGAAATGCTAAGAAACAGAGGACATTTTAGAGAGAAATAGGGAAAATTTTACTCTAAAATGTAATACTGTACAATTTTTGTGTGTAATCTGTTGTTTTAATCCAACAGAAGGTGCAATCAATACAGAAATAGTAATTTTACGTTCGATTGTTATCAAAATGACATCATTTAAGGAATAAGTTCAATGCATTCTTATGTTCCATGAATTCAAAACTGCCATAATTGTTCAGTGCCAGTTATGAGATTACATAAAGTACAAAATGTTAGAACGCCAAATAAAGATATTAATTCACTCAAAATTAACATCACAGATGTTGGTTCTGGTGTGATAATCTTAATATTCCACAGTACTTGGCGGGTATTGGAATGATTCCTTTCCATACTTCTAACTATAAGAGTGTTTAAATTGCCATTTGCAAGTGGTTTTATTAAAAATTCAATAAACATCTTTACAATGTATCGAAACAATCGTATGCCAAATTATATAATATCTGTATTCATGGAAGGTTTTTGTTACCATCCTGCATTCCGCTTGGATGGACATTGCTCAAAATGTGGTCCAGATCCCTAATTTCTGATGTAAAAATCAAATCCAGACTTAATCCACCCCAATTATTCTGTTTCTTAATTATTGTGTTCATTGACACAGGTGTAATCCCTCCTCGCCGTTTTTTTTTCTTTCACTGAAATATACAATATAGAAATTCGTTGAAATCTTGCCAACAAGAAATATTTAACTTATTTTCAGCCGAACTTCAGTTTGTTGGACCCCTCTTTAACTGAAGCCAGTAGCGGGAAATGGAGATTTTTTTTTTTTTTAAATATATATATATAATTTTTAAGGGAGCCAGCCAATTTTCCCAAAAAGTGCAATAGCATTGAATTAGACTTTCAGAATGCAAAGGCGTTTAAAATGTTATCATAGAAAAATGTTCCTCAAGAAATTATTTAGAAGTAAAAATTAAAGCACAGTTCCGCTCTAAAAAAAATTTAACTGTGTAAAGTCTTGATCTAGACTGATTAAATAACGAAGCAGAATTTCCAGACAATTCCTTTATTTTACAACCCTATATATACAAAGATCAACTTGTTCTAATCTTGATTAAATAAATAGTTAGTTACACTTGTAGTAGGAGATACAACAGTCGAAGTCGAAGTCTTTCTGGAACTCAGTTGGTTCTCGGACTCCGAACTCGTGGGCGTAGTCCAACAGTCCCCTGCAATTCGTTTCTTCTCTCTTAAAAAAATCTCCGCACTTTATTTCAGCGACAATCTCCACCTCTTAATTTATATTGGTCATTTGAGCTCTCTTTCGGCCAATCGGGGTTCTCTCAGCGGCACCAGTGGATCGGGAGAAGGTCCTTTTACAAAGAGAAACATCTAGCATCCAGATGTTTGGACACCCCTTTCACTTTGAAGGTACTATCAATACCTCTTGGAAGAGGAATTCCCACATGTGGTCTTTCACTGTAGTCGCTAATGAACAGATGAGAGACCACCCAGGTGAAAAGATCCACCATCTGGCTATCTCGAGGAGTTTAGTAACTTACAGCGACGACATAGCTGATTGAAAATGTCTTATCAGTACTGGGAAACGGGGAATGTTACAACAGTGCTACAAATTCCAAACATTTTCAAGGAGAGGGGGATTTCTGTAAATGCTCCGGAAAGTTTATGTTCTGGATTATAAAGAAACAAATGCATTTTTGAGAACATTATGGAAGAATCATTGAGAAAATGCAGAGGAACAGAGAAAATCAGCAACATTCGCGAATTTTCTAAACAATGATTGATTTTATTTTATCATTATATAGAGACAGATCTTTCAACGGCCATTCTAATATGTTATCTGTATATTTTTTCTTTCTTGTAAGCCGACATATTGTTTCAAGAAAAAATTGCTTGAACAATATGTTGGCTAACATGAGGTAATACTTGCAGACTTAATTTTACAATTTCAAATAAAGAATCTTGGAAGATCTTGTAAAAAGAAACGAAATAATAATTTTGAATTTAGTTTTTAGTAATTGAAATTTTATATAACCAAAGTGATCGCAAATTCGATTAGTGCTTACAACATTTAATTCTTATTTTCGTCTTTTGATCCTTTCGACAAATACAGATGCAGATGTATTTTTTAAACAAATACAAGGCAGATGTATTTTTTAAATCATTTCCCCCCCCCCTTTTTTTAGGGCTTGAAAGGCAGCTTATTACATTAACAAGTCGACTTTTGAACGAAAATAAATAAATTTTAATCAATATTTTTAATTTCTAAACAGTTTTTTTTATATAAAATGCTTCGAATATTTTTTTGTCGTAATTAATTCTTTGGAAAGTTACATTGATTTTTGCATTTACATAATTTACTCTCTAGAGCTAGTTTGTCTACTTTTTTTTTTTTTTCAAATTTAAATTTTTGGAAAAACTGCATAAGTGAAAAACTTTATGCATATTTTTTCTTCAAATTTGGTATAAAAATTTCTCAATATGTTCTGAACTATAGAATAAGCTATTCATACAGTAAGAAAGATTTTAGCTTAGTTTTAACACTTCTCAATATAAAAGAAAATGAAAATTTTGTGTTATTTATCAATTGAATATCAATATTTAAAGGCTGAATGAAAATACAGGTTATTGCTTAATTCAGAAACCAGACTCTATATTTCTTATGATATCTGCAAGAATTTGAATAAATAATTTGTTAAAATATTAAGCTTGGAAGAGCTTAAAGGGCTTTTTCCTATCTCTTTTCAGTCAAATTTAATAGCTCCAATTTAAAAAAAATGGAGGATTTTAAATGGTATATTTTTGTTTCATATGTGTTGTTTTAAATCCGTTTTGTACAAAAATTCGAAGCATATTGCGTAGCAATTTTTAACAGTATCCCAAATTGCACACCTTTAATAGGCAGTCAATTTTATTTCTATCAACCTCGCAGATTAAAATCGTCTCTGTAAAGCTGCTGCCGTAACCCGTGACACCGGCATTTCATCCAAAGCAAAAGCTCTTCTATGAAGTCATTGCAAGGCCTCGTTCATCAGCCATCCATCCATCTTGGAGCAAAACACAAAACTCTGTCGATTAGATTAGATACTTAGCAGGCAATTATGAGCCGTAAATCCAATTAAAAGTGTACGTCACCCATCAGCGGATATGTTGACGCTCTTTCCGAGTCAGCTCCAAGGCTTATGAATATTTATGAAGGACGACACCGGAATTGATATTCAGTCAACAAATTGCCCCTGTCCGAACATTCCTACAGTTATGGATCGGAACCGGAGCAAAAAACCGCAGACTAAATCACTCCTGAAGCCACTTCGTTAAAGATTAACCCTAGGGTAACCCGAAGCTTGTTTAGTTTTGTTGTTGTTCTTGACTTTTCCTCAATGAAGAGGTCAAGTGATATTCGCGAATCGTTTTGAACCTTTTGGTAAAGATGTTGTAATACTAAAACAATAATATTACACTCCAATTGTTTTGTAAGTTCTTAAGTTAATGCGTAATGCTTAGCGCATTTTGAATTTGAAGACAGTATATACATACGGCATACAATATATGTTTTAATATAGACTATTAGAATGACATCATCGGAGATATAGACTATTAGAATCACATGAAACTTGCCTAAAACATTCGAAAAAAAATAAGCGAAAAGAATAGCTCGAATGTCTTCTTATTTGTAGCCAATGTTCGCGCACATACCAAACAAAGCGAACGACTCTGACATGTTATTTGCAGTTAATGTTTATGCACATACCATGAAAAAAGAATAGCTCCGCTCCAAGTTCCCTTCAGAACTATAATAAATGACGGTTCAAGTTGGTAATATCATGATAAGATATTACAACATTTATACTGAGCTAAATAGTTTTGATGTATTAAATAATAGTTCAATGTATTAAATAATCACTGATATCATTTGAAAAATCATTAATTTTGGAAAACATAATGTAGCTCACCAGTGCCTTAATGCATTAAGGTATAACATAGTTATAAGAAACGCTAAGAGAAAAAGTTATAGATTAGGCTCCCACGTCACAATTCCATATTCTATTCATTTAACTTTACCATTCCTTTTAGATGGGAAATTTTAGAATGATCCTTCATTATTCTGTTAGCATTAGCATTAGATTTTAGTTCAATAAAGTCAAGAATAATGGATATAACCTTATTATCTAATAAGGTAAAGATCATAAAAAATTTTTAAAAAAATAAATCATATTTGTTTAAAACTCTTTAGCATGAAACTTTCTAATTCTTTTTATACATATATAAAGTTGCAGTCTCAAAATCAAGACATTTGTGAAATCATATTTTTTACACAAAATTTTATAAACACGGTGAGGCAACAGAGTTGTTTTCATTATGTTCAGCTAGATTAATTTTAAATCGTCCTTTTTGCTAGTTCGAATAAAAAAAATGATTAATGATCAGTCAAAAGAACTAATGGATCATACTTTGAGAAGAAAATTTCTTGGTTCACTATTAACATAAGCCTTGTATGTGGAAGTATTAAAAACATAAATACTAAATGTATATAATTCATTAGTTAAGATTGATATTATGTAATTTTTGTTGTGTATTTACTTACTATTATATATATAAAAGAAAGTTTTCATAATTTTCAAAAAAAAAATTCTTTTTCAGATATTGATTCATTTTTTCCCCCCTGGACGAATTAAAAAAAAAAGCTTTTTTTTTTTTCTTTCTCGTATACGAAGTATAAAGAAAATATTGATCGTCTGAAAATCTGAGCTCGAGATTTTGATTAATCTACATGTTTTAAACAATTCACATTCGAAAAACACTTTTTTTTATTATGTTTATAACAAAAATAACTAAAAAAAAAAAAAACAGTTTGAGCTAAACATGTGGAATATGGTATATCTTTTACATCAAGTTTGTAGATGTGTGTAAAATTTGGAGAGACATTCATTCAAAAGAAGTCTATCTGGCTTTTTCGAATATAAGTTAAAACAATTACTACAAAACAAAGAGAGCTAGATAGATAAAACTCGTTGCACAGTTTTAACATACCTATCAAATTTTGAGTGAAATTCATCAAATGGTGAACCGTCTGTTGGCATGTGCTTTCAGAAGCATGTAAACGAAATAACTCAAAAACGCAACAATTGAAGTATATGGTATATGATATGCAACTTTGTGAGTACAATTGTACTTCTGTGTCAAATTTTGGTTTCAATCGTTTAGGAAAAAAATACGCCTAAAACACAAATTCGGTTATAGGATATTATTGAACGCATGCCAGGGAATAATACCCAAAAAAATTCGCCAAGGATCGCTCGATAGATTCAGTAAAAATGCTAAATTCACTCCAAAGGTTAATATTTTTTTTTTAACATTGCACGCCAATACTATGCAAAGCGTTCTCTGGGATAACATATTCATAAAATACGCGAGAGAGTTTAGGAGAGACTTCTCCTGCTGTTTGAAATGAAGTTTATAGGTGATGATCATCATTCAAAAAGAGAGAAAACAGACGAATGAATCTGTCACGCTGTCCTTAAACCAAAACCTTAGGTCTGTATGAAATTTCGGACAAAACTCCTAAATCGAAAGTCAGTCTTTTTCCTCCAGTTGCAAATGAACACAATTTCAAAAAGGTATATTGAACCAGATTATGAGATTTGGTTTAACAAAGGAATCATACATTTGCATCTAATAGACTGATTATTCGTTTATTCTTACGTATATGATGGCGATATGTGAAGAAAATATGTATTGAACAAATAGAGTTTCGAAAATGCTAAAAGGAAGAGGAAGGAATATGTAGTAAGACATGTAAATGCTGTATGATTAAAGCTGCTAATATGGGCCGTTTGAGTATTGGCTCAAAATTCCTCCACCAAATAAGGGCTCTATTGTCGGGAGGAGGAGGAGGACACCTAGCAAATGCGTAAACTGGAATAGTCCAAAGTCCTTTATTGTGGATGAAGAAATCCATATATGCCAACCTTTTAGAGGGATCGTTCTTAATTTAGTGTCGTAAGTTTACATTTTTTATGTGTAGCTGAGTTCTCTTTTGCTGAGCTTGTAAATATGTAAATACATATTGGAATAAGTTTTCTTTTGCTTAAAGGACCAAATACTTTGTAGCCATTCTATTTAAAAACTAATATATGTGTAATGATATTTTAACTCTAATTTCAATTTAATTAATTTTCAAGATTGTATCTTAATTTAGCCCATAGTAACTTTATTGTAAAATATTCTCTTATTTCGTGATACAATTCCACTGTCTCTATTTAATTAATTCAAGAGAAGCTTTGTTAAATTGCAGAATCAGCTAAAAGTCTAACTTTCTCACACTCCGCGTGAAGAGGCAGAATACCGCTGATGAGGCAAATTCTTTTTTAAAATCTCCCTGTGTTTCCTTGCCTTCTCCGCGTGTGTAACGAAAATCCCTATCGAAATCTCGTAATATATTAGCACTATGAAGAAATGTTTTCCCTATCAAAATCATAGGTTATATAAGACCAGGGATAAAATGTCCAAGAGTTTTTTCCTCGTTCCTTTTCTGTGTCGTTCTGTGTGCTCATCGCTCGTACATATGCCTGCTTCTTAAAAATGAAATATAACGACGTCACAAAATAGCAAGTCTCTTCACTGTCTTCAAACTGCATTCTGCTTCACATAAAATAATGCTTACATACATATAATTTTTGAATCAGAAGGCAGTTTCAAGACAGTGAAGACACTTTGCATCTTTAAGTTCGTTTTAATCCATCCTGGGAAGGCATAATCTATTTACAAGAGATGTGGAAAAAGCACGTTCGCTCACAGCAACTGATTAGGCAAAAGAAGACAGAAATAAGTTATCCTTGATCTCATATAACATGAGATATCGATAGGGAAAATATTTTTTCACAGTGCTAATATACTATTAAGATTCTGATAGGGATTTCTGGCACATGTCAATCACAAGCAATAGAAACACAGGAATCTTTTAAAAAAGAATTTGCTTAGATCAGCAATTTTTATCCTTTCACTCGGAAAGTGTCGGTTTTTAGCCGATTCAGCAATTTTACAAAGCTTCTGTTGAATTAGATAGAAAAAGTGGAATGGGATCACGAAAGAAGAGAATATTTTAGAATGAAGTTAATATGGGCTAAATTGAATTAAAAATTAAGAAATTAATTAAACTTAATTAATTTCTTACATTAATTAGATTTTAAATTATCATTATATATATATAATATAATATAGAATTATTTAAAACAATTACACTGCTTGCAAGCGGCTGTACCTCCCTTGTCAACCATTATAGAAAGAATCGGAGTGATTTCGCCGAAATTTTCTCGCATATTTTAATAAAGACCTTGTTCCTCCTCTTTACTACATAAAAATTAGAACTTTCGGAAATGCAATGTGTGCCCAAATTTTATTAACAGTCTCGCACAGGAATATTTTGCGTTTCATAATGTAATTAAGAGAACCAACTATACATTTTGGACACTTTTTTTTCCATTGCTTAAAACTAAGATCTGATAGAGAACTAACTATAATTTTAGTACCAAAATCTCTTGCCTAATTCGATAAAGTTAAGTCGCTCCGTTTTTGAGTTATCTTGCAAAAGTACAGACGATCAACTTCATGCCGGATTTAGCACATAATTTCATACGGATTTACAGACCAAGTCTGTGATACAGATTTTATCCATATAGTTCTTTGCATTGTTTTTTATTATTATTATCGTGTTTCCATCAAATCTTAAAAATATTGCCATCCAAATTTCCTATGAATGAATTTGGTTCGAAATTTGAAAGGAAATCTACAAATTTGATTTAAAGATCAAAAGCATCTTTCTTCCGCCTTGATCAAAAGTATTTTTTTAGTTGGTCTTCTAAAACATATATGATTCCAAAAATAAGTTTTTCGGACTAGGGGAGGTTGGAAATTGTAGTGATTCATCAAAATTTGGATTTCGAATTTTCTGACAATTATAATGCTTCTTCATTGTATACTTCATATAAAAGGTAGGGAAAAAAAGACTTAATACACTACAGTGAGAGGCTTATCTTATCAACTCACGTGATAATTGCTTGTATCACTTGGTATAATGGGCAAAATCCATGCCTTATTCAGTTTCAAAATCATACAAAATATTCCTTATGATTGCATTTAGTTCATTCATTGTTGAGGAGCTTTAAGACTAAATCTCTGACACATCTCAATGACATGGAGACCCAGGAAATAATTCAGAAGCTTCAAAAACCATGCTTAGGACACACATTGGACTATTGTATTCACTTCAATGGTTATGATGGATATTATAAGGGTGGTAAAAAAAAGAACTGATCGCAGGAATCAAAATTTCAAGCTTCGATCAATGTCATGTTTAAATTTTTACTTTCTACTGCTATCTACAAGAAAGTTATAACCATTTATAATCGGACAGTTGTTTCGAATTACCAGGTATATAACTAACGTGTTTAATTTTGAAAAATTTCGTTGCTGATCCACGAAGACATTTGCCCCCCTCCTTCTACACTCCCCCCCCCCTTCAGATATGTACAGACATCCTGAAAAATAAATCACTCATAGAATCACATCGTTAACTGAACACCCTAGGGCGAGTCGAAGACTCTTCAGTCTTACATTTTTTTTCCTTGTCTCGTCGTCTTCGGAGTCAACCCTGAGGTCAAGAAATATTCACGAATCGTATTAACTCTGTAGGACGTTATGGCTTGTGAATTTCTAATAATCTTTGTATAGTGAATCTTGTGCAACATCCCTTCTGGTGGTGTGGAAAAGTGTTAGATGGCAAGTTTTACCAATGTCTTTTGAGTTAGTCGTAACTTGTTGTTACGACAAACAAATGGGTAAGTAGCGTTTGTTTGGTAAACAAAGGTTAGGAATTGAATAAATCTTTCGGTGCCTTCGGGATACATCGTTGAAAGTGGTTCGAGTTGTTTTGTTGACAGTAAAATGTATAATTCATATGAATTCTAAATAATGCACAATATGTATTGTTACGTGTATGTATTTTCAATCGGCCATTGCGATAAGGATTACTAAAGATTGCAGCACACAGACACACATCTGGTACAAAAACTAAATTGGTTTTATATTGCATTGCCTTTCTCCTTTAAATGAGACAAACCCAAGAAAAAATGATTACATTTACAAATTCTCAATTTATTAGATTTTTTTTTTTTATTATTATTATTTATTCCAGAATCTTTGAACTGAAAGGCGAGATACAGATAAATTCTTCCTCAGGTATTTAAATAAAATCTTTCAGCAGAAATCGTTTTTCATTTATTTCATATATCATGGACTATGTTAATGCAATCCATATAAATAACATTTCGCTTGGATGTAAATACATAATTTAATAAAATATGACAAATAATTAGTGGTTAAAACATTTTATAACAAAAATGTATATATCTCCCATTGTTGTTATATTAATAAAAGTTGCGAGTTTGCATTTTACCATAAATAGATAAAATTAATTTCTGTATTTTACAAATTGATTTTACTATTATTAAATATTTTCTGATAAGTATTTAATGTTCATTGTCGCAAAAATAAATATTATGTATGGCAATTTTTAAAATTCGAAAGCCTTTATTAATTGTTTAGATTAATTCGGAACATATTAAAATTGTTATCATAATTAAACTTTTTTATAAGGTCTGAAAGCAATATTTTTACATTACATTTCTCCAGCAATTAATAATTGACTTCGAATTCTATTTAAAAGACATTTTAATAATGATGACCTATGGAAAATTGAACTATTGAGGAATTGATGATGAATTGATGAAAACTATGAATTTTAAATAACAAACGCAAGAAGGCTTGAATTATTGAAAGTGAGTTTTATAATGAGTTTTATTTTAAACTTAAAAACTGAAGAAAAAAAAATGCGAATGAATTTCATCGCTTCACAGATAATATCCTAATTTATGCGAAAGAGTAGGTAAGAGTTGCATGCTACTACAATTTATAGTTAGTTCAAATTTGGGAACACAAATTCCCATTTGCTTGTTACGTAAATGAAAGAATAAATATGAATTAGTGGCTGATAACTTAAACAAAGAATATTGAATAGAAAAAATGAAAATAATAAAAATAGTATTAAAACTCGAAAATATGACATTCGAGTCAGTTGTAACCATCCAACACACAGTGAGATAGTGGCCAGCCATTTAGTCAAAGGGGTATAATTGGCTCTAGTCTTAAGGGACGCCAAGACATTACAGTAGTTTATGTTAAGATGTACAAAAAAGAGAAATATTGGGAGATGTCAAAAAAAAAAAAAAAATGCCAACCACCCGGCACCATTTATCTTGCCATGCAGACTCGGATCTTTAACATATAATTTAGTTAAAGATCCGAGTCCATTTTCAATACAGTATACTCTTTTAACCAATTTGATGATCAAAATGGCAGAAAATGACGTCAACCAATCGAGCCGCCAAGAATCAGACATTCATGTACTTAGTTGATTCGCTATATTTTAATATATATTAACCAATAAAAAAAACTGACATTTTGATTCCGAAGTATCCAAATAACATTGTGCAAAGATTACGATATGCTTCAGATAAAAGAATATTGTTGCGTTAAGATTTCCGTATAACTCAATCCATAAACTCTCCAGTAATAGAATGTTTAAACAATAAGTTTTCTATATAACTCTGAGGAAACATTGAAACCCTTCTATGTTTTCATACAACGCAAATAGAGTAAAATATGCAATAATCCTTCTAATATTTATTTCTTATGCTACAGATAATACAAAAAATTCAGTACCTTTCTATAATGGCGCATTCTAACAAAATTTTCCCATAGCATAGATCTAACAATCATGGTTCAAAATTTACAATAACTCTCCAATAACTGGCATTCAAAATTCAGATTTTCATATAAGCAAGGATCAAAAAGTGACAACTTTTCTCCTGTGGACCTTTTTAACAAGATTTTTGTTATAATACAATGGAAATATTGTCAAAAATAATTCTAATGGAATTTTCGAACAAACATTTTCACATAATATGATGCCGGCGTCCTGGCATAGGAGTAGCGCGTCTTCCTCGTGATTTGGGCGTCCCGGGTTCGAGTCCCGGTTTGGGCATGGTTGTTCTTTCGTTGTTCTATCTGTGAGATGTGTGAATGTGCCCTCCTGTAAAAAGGGGTTGTGCAAGCGAATGAGTGATGCGTGAGTAGCTAAGTCGTTCTCTTGGCCCTAGTTGGCGCTACTATAGAAACAAGAGACGCACCCCCTCAGGCTTAAACTCGGCTGTCTCTGACGGCGGGGCTTGTCCGTGGCAAGTGCCATAATTACAAACAAACAACAAACATAATATGATGGAAAAACTACGATAACCATTTTTTGATAGGGCATTATTATATTTTCAACTGGTCTTGCCTTCATTTTGATGCACAATGGAACAAATTAAACCTGTTACAAGAGCGTTAAATGTGCAAGGAATCAATTGGAAAAAGTAAGACCTGCTCTTTGAACTAAGAAATCTTGAATAGAGGTTCCCAAACTTTTAAGCACTGCGACTTTTAGAAACTAAATTTACTTTATCCTCGGCGAACTGAAATTTTTTCAGAAGCCATTCTGAAAGAAATCTTATGTGCCCAAAGAAGAACTTTGTGGAAGGGGGAAAAAAAAAGCATTTATTATAACTTAAGCAAAAAAAAAAAAAAAAAAAAAAAATTATAGAAAAAATATATCTAATGTGCAACTTGGCGAAGATTTTAAGCCCATATCACATTTTTTTGTAAATTGTGAAAAGGTGCATATTTATTCCGGATCTTGTCACGTGTCACCAGATTGAAACAATGCAGAAGCGACTACAACAAACATCTGATAATCCGACATTTAAGACATAATCAGTGCCCTATAACAAGAGACTTCATTGTGAAATAAACCCCAAGCACGGGTCAGAGTATCTTGTTAAAAGAACTGGTGGGGAGCTAACTCGTTGTTTATGGACTGCGAGTTGCGCTTGCTTCGGGTTCATCCGATGACAGGCGGGCAGCTCCTCCCTGATCCATCTCCCGGCTTCATTAGCTGAATGTCTGGACTCCAGCGGGGAGTCCTCCCGCGCGTAAACAAAATAAACAGCCCACTCAGGAGAAACCAGCTCATGATGGCACACGATCTTCAAGATGGAATGTCTGCCTAGACTTGAAAAAAGCTGCAATTTTGCTTATGAGGATGAGGAGGAATGTATAACATATTTGTTGTTTGGGGGTTTAATAGAGGTTGTTTCGTTTTCTGTAAATTTTCTGCTTTGCATTTAATGGATTTTTGGTATCAAAAAGCTAAGAATGAAAACGATTTGATATCTTCAAAACTGTATGGATTTAATTTTAAAGAGAAACGTGCGAAATATATCTTCGGAAAAATTGATGCTTTGACATATGAAAGACAGTACTTTAGTAATTTTAGTAAATATTTTCATTTTATTATTTTATTTTTGTAAATTTTAATTTATAATCAAAACTATCTCACAGGAATGGTTAATTTTGTTTATTTACTTTTTATATTAAAGGCTTATAAAAAAAACCTTCATCCGCAAAAAATAGACGAAAAAACGTAAATCAGAAGGCCAGATTTTGTTAGAACACTCTCTGTACCAACTCTTGATGTTGCTTCCAGATTTTATTTTCAATTTTTAATGATGATATCAATGTCATAATATGCTAATTTTCTATATTTTAAGAGCGCTAAATACGTTATTTATACGATTTTTTTTGGCAATACTTTATTCAACTAAATTAGTTCAGCCTAAATCTAAGAATGCATTTCTCATATTACTGTTGAGCACACTACTGAAAACTGAGTTGAAACTGGAAATAACAATGAAAACGCATTATTTAGTTTTCTGCTTCATAATATGTTAAGGGTTACAACTTATTATTAACTCGTCCCCTCAGGCGACTAGCTGGTTTACCGTGAGTACTAATTATATTTGATTGTAGATAAAACGGTTAGATATAACTCAATGTCTGCGATTCTGCCAAATTGTCTGACATAAAATCCGTGTTATTTTAATTGTCTTAGTTGACCCTATCTAGGCCCGTGGAAAGTATGCTTCCCATCAAATTTATCAATCCTTGTATGAAATTATGTAGGTTGACATAAGTTCTGACAAAAATTTTTAGTAAGTCAGAGACTTAGATGCTTCAGTTCTTTATCTCAGACAAAATGTTGTGTCTTGATTTGTTACTTAATTATTAATTAACCATATTAATTAATTAATCAAATTAAATTTATCTAATAAGCTAAATGAATCCCTTTTCTTATTCTAATTTCAAGCCTAAAAATATTTTAGCATATAGAAATATTTAGCAACTAGAAAAAAAATGGTCCTTCAAAGGGTTAAGATCTGTTTATTATGTACATGAATCATTCGAATAGAGATGGTTCCATAACATAATAAGGCTTTTAAAACATAAATATACGGTTCATCTATCTTCCAATTTTTGCAATATTGCAACTTTTTAAAAATTTGTTTCGTAAATTTGACAGATATTAAATAGGATCCTTCTTCTTTAGCTTTCAAAATTCGAAGAAAAGAACGCTCTAAATGAATGATGCATTAAATGAAGCAACGTACTAAATGAAACAATGAAAATTGCTTGAATTCAAAAATGTAATGCATTGTTGTAAATTAGGAAAAAAAAAAATTAAAAATTGCCACAAATCGAGAAAATTTTTCAAGACTATTAAATTTTTATCATTGAATATTGAATTATTCAAAATTCAAGAATATCATTTCTTGAATTTTGAAACTATGTGAAATCAACTAAGCTATAATATCGTGGAGAAACGCAAAAAGTGTTTAATTTTTAAAGTTTATAAATTAACTAAAATTTCAAAGAAATCGCTCTAAATGCTCATTTCTATAATCCAATGTATATGTGTAGCAAATTTCATAGCTGTGGGTCAAACAGTCTGTCTTATAAAAAGCCGACACAAACATACAATTATATCTTCATTAAGGATTTAAAGTAGAGTCGTGATTCATAATTTATTATATTTCGAGTATATATATTAAATGTTATCCAGTTTTTATACTTGAGGTTGCAGATTCTTTTCATCTTAAATGAGTATTGTTACGAAACATTCACAATTTACAGATAAAAGTATATCTCTTAACAAACAAAACCAGATATAGTTCAGCAACGGATTGTAAAACCCTCCAAGCTTTTGCGCATGCGTTAGGATGGGTTTAATTCGACCAAATAGGGGTGAAAGGAAAGATGAAAGGAGGAGATGTTTACATTTAACAATGAAGACTCGCGGTTTTCTGAGACGTAAGCATTACAGATAATTATACTGGTAATGCGTTTATCGTTCCGCGTCTCACCCCTTAATGAGATGGGGTCGTCGAAAAGTGGTCGTCTCAGAATCCGCTGACGAAATATATCTCAATTTTTCAGATTTTATAAAAATAAGGAAAAAATTTTAAAAAATGGTAAGAATTATGATTAGAAAAAAATTACACGTGGAAAGAAAATAAGGTAAGATATTTTTGCCACACATGAAAAAAAGGGGAGGGGGGGGGGAGAAATAAAACGGAAATAATCGTTATTGATTTTTATTTTTTAAGCAAAACTTGGAAAATTGAATTAGTTAAGGCTACTTATTAAGTAATAATGTGCACATATACTTCTCCACATAAAGAGTGAATTTCTCGTAACAGTACTCTTTAGTGAAAATTCGTAAATAGTTTATAGAAAGTTTTGTTAAATATTATTCAAATTTTGCCTTTAAATAAATATAATATTGCCCTTCGAATATTGTATAATTTTGCCCTTCGAAATATAAAAAAGATTTTCCTCAAATTTTCGTGTCAATAAATTAAATACTAAGTTTTCTATTAATTAAAATTTTGTTTCGATTTATTAAATTATTTCATTTGAAAATTATTACTGAATGCAAATATTATTGATAATTTAAACCATTTTATTTATTAACGTTTTTTTATTTTTACATCTTATTTTTACTCTCAATGCTTATCAAATTTTCTATCATTCCTTAAGTTTTATTACTGACTCCAATCGAGCTCTTTTAAAACCTTTAAATTTCTTACATTTACAAAACGTAAACATACACGCACAAATAATCGAAAATTCATCTTAATTCCTAACTATTCACAAAAAGTTTCCCATTGGAAAGGGGCGTGAGTTCGTGTTCACTAAAATCGCTAAAATTCAATCATACACTTTCTAATCTAGCTCTGCTTAACTTTTTATCGTTTGCTGTAGGATGACACGGCTATTAATGCGCACATGCATTTGTCATCGTTTCGGCCGCAAATTGTAGGTAGATGTAGAGTAAATCACCCTGGCACCCTGTAGAGTAAATCATCCTTGAGTTGTTATAAGCTGGCATTACAAAACAAATTTAGCTTTCAGTTAATTGTGAAAATCGGTGGACCAACTATATTTTCTATCCATGCAGCGAAATTTAAAAATTGTTTGGTTGAACTGACAGTCATTTTACCTAAAACCAAAGTTGATAAGAGAGCAATTATATATATTAAATTATATTTCATTTAAAGTTCCTTTTCCAATACAGATATTATAAATGTATTAATAACGTGTTTATTTTACTATCTTTCAATCGTTCTCTCTCTGTGTGTATCAAATGGAAAGTTACGAAAAAAAAATCCCAAATAATTTTGAAACTTTGCATGCTTTCTGTTGACAATGGCAAATAAATGAGAGAATTGCTTAAAATTACAGGTGTTTTCCAAAAATAATATATTTCATGTAGAAATTTATATATCTATCTCTCGATGAAGATTAAAATTCTTGTTTTGATAAGAAGAGAGAGAGAAAAAAAAGAATAACTTCGTCAATTTCAAAAAGCATTGCCTTTGAGCACGAAATCCGAATACCTTGATTTTTGCTCAAGAAGTTATTATTCTGCGCTGAGTAAAGCGTTTACTATCATCTGAAAAAAAGAAAGAAAAATATCCTCAATTTTAAACAAAATTGGAAGCTTAGTCATTCCTATAACTATCCCCCCCTCCACTTTTAAAAGATCCATTCCCTCCCTTCATAAATGGACTCGACTTGCCATTGAAACCATCCATCTTTCTGAGGAAGCGGACATGGTCCAAAGTGGCGGGGTCAGGGGTCTGGCATAAATAACACCGCACAGAATCCCACACACCGACCATTAGCCAAACCACCTGCGGACAATTAATTACAGATCGCTCCAAAGTATTAGTTATGAGGTTCTGTAGCCTATTGGAAAACTTTTTAAAAGGTCTCCCGATGTCCATTAAGAGGTCACATCCACCAATAGACTGGACGACGCGTGAATATGTAATGTGGGCTGCGAACGGAATGCGCGATGGTTTTTCTCTCTCTCTCTTTTTTTAATTTCCTGGCTGAAGAAACTTATGATTGCCTTTAAGTTTTATTTATTCTTGTATACCAGTTTTAAAATTTTAAATTCACAACACTTTATCGCAAACTAAAATACCCGGTGTTACTTGGGATTAAATGTTCGTGCTTTTTATTAATGAAAAATTGATTATTTATTTGAAAATCAACGAATTCCACTGTAACCTTGCTTGTATTTTTCAGTATTTCTTATATAAAAATAAATGTGTGTCTTCGAAAAAAAAATAACAATCTATTTAAAATTTTCACTTGGCAAAATCCAAACGATTCACAGAAAAGCTCTTTTAAAACAAATGATTTCCAGTGTAAAAGATAGTTTTGAATAAAAACATTACAATACATAAAATTTTTCTACCGTATGAAATTTTATTTTAATTTAAAATAAGAGGATTCTGTCGCAAAAAAAAAAAAAAAAAAAAAAAAAATCATTTTTTTTTAATAACATTGTCCCAAGCGATTTTTAGGAATTGCAAAAAGATAAATAAGTGAGTTATTTTTTTTAATAATGAAGCAATATTTAACATGGGGAGTTGTACGTGAGTGGCAACATAAATATAACATGCTATATGGAGGTAAGGTAACAATGAAGCATTAATAAGGAAGTAGCATTAACAATGAAGGCAATTTCCATAGATCCTTCATAGAGAATAATCATATCAAAAAGAAATTCCATTTAATAAAATATTTTCATTTTCAAAAAGTGAAAATATTTTTTTTTTTAATTTCTCTTTTCCGTATTTGTGCAAAGGAAATACATTTTCTTTTAAAAAAAAATTAACTACTTAATTAATTGACACGAATTCTTAGCAAAACATTCTTTGTTTCTCTATATTTGTAAATATTTTTGGAATAAATCTTTTTGATAGCTTTAATTTCTATAAGGAACATATAAATTTACATTTCAATTTTATGCATTCAGATAATAATTCATTCGAGACGCAAGAGTTCTAAAATACCCGCTTTTTATTACATTTCATATTCAGCAATAATAATAAATCTATTAGTTCTTCTAAAAAAGTTTATGACATTTGTAATCTGTAGAGAGAATCTTTGCTAGTTCTATGACCTTTTCTTTGCTCATTTCGATGCAAAATAAATCTTTGTAAAGTTGCATGCATTTGATGTACCTGAAACTTCAGGCACAAAAAAAATTAATTATAAAACCACAATAAATTTAATTAATTGTGTTTTTATTTAGATTTTGGACAGTTATCGAAATATTCAAAATCACTTTTTTGCGGAAAATTTTAAAAATCTTCTTGTAAACTTTCTTAAGCCAAGAATTATTACAAAAACTCTTATAATTTTTATTTCTGTTTACAGTAATAAAATGATGTAAATTAATGCGTGATTAAAGCAAATTCTTTTTTAATAATTCAAAAACGGTGTATAATATATATATAGATAGATAAACATGATTAACAGAAATAGATGTTGAGTGTTTTTTTATCACTTTTTATTCTTTAGAACGTCAAAGAATTCATTTAAATTTCAACTTTTGTCAATATTCTTTTGTCAAAGCCATGGCGAGAGTCGTGTAGTGTACGAATAGAAAGGCAGAAAGCAGGAAAGAAATACCATGAGAAAATATTTTGAGCTTTTATAGTTTTAGAAAGGAATTTGTCTATTCTTCATTTTGATTCCATGGAAAAAGGAAATAACCACGTCGTTTAAAAGTTAACAGTAAACCCAGATTTCGATTGATCAGAAACATTATTTAGAACATAGCTAATTTGGAATTTTTACATATATATATATATATATATATATATATCGGTTTTCAAGTAGAATTACTATGATAAAAGTGTTATAAACATCATTAAGCATTATGTAGTTGTTTAGATGACATGTCTTTATGTTATACGTGTGAGTGGCGTATCATTGTTATAGGCTTGAATGACGTGTCTCATTCCTATAATTTTGAAATATTTTAAAATTGTTAATAATGTCCTATATTTTAAGTGAATTTTATTTTAATACCGAGATTATTTTGTAATCAGAAAAAAAATAGCTTTATGCGATTATATTGTAAGGCTGAAAAATTAGTTAATAGCACTTTGAACAAAGATTTTGGAATGTCATTTAGATCCAGTTGCGTAAAGAAAATAAATGACGTCCAAGGCACAACATGATATTTCCAGCAGTTACCATTATTGGTGACATAACAAGTGTAAAGAGCACCAAACTACAGTTCAGTTTTTCGCCTTCTATTCATATTCGGTTTCAAAAAGTAGTATAAACGCACATGCGAGATGTCATTAGGGTGCGCCTTAAAATTGGCTCCTGGACATCTTCACCGCCGTTTTCAGCCAATTGCTAAGCCACTGTCTGAATCAGTATTTTCAGAGCTATATTAAAGACGCATAAGAGCATTTTATGCATTAATAAAAAAATTATGAACTAAGGTATTTACTTGAGAATAATGCTTTGATATTTCTTAGCTGAAATAGATATTACCTTGAGTTATCGATAATTTTTTTTAAATTCCGAAATGTCTTAAAGTTAAGATTAATCTGCAAAATTAACTTCTGTATCGTTATTAATATTTCAAATAATTGGTGAAATTTGACATGACATACAAAAGCTTTTTTTTGGCATCTTCTATTCTTCTTTCAAGCTTAACATTTACTTACTTAGATTTTTAGATTTTGTCTAAGATTTTTTTTCTAGAGATTTCATTTTTTTTTTCAAGTATTGATTCATAAATTAAAAATCTATCTCATATCAGGGATCGCAAATCCATATATAAGTATTATAAACTGGTTAAATATCCATGAATCCATTGTCTTTTTCATACTTTAATCATGTACAAGATAATATGGAGTTATTGTGAAGAATGATAAACTACTTGACTGTATTATAAGCAGTTGCTGGTGAAATATTTGTAAATTTTTATCTTCTTTTGAATAAAATAAAAATTCAAATTCACTGCTTTGAAGATTCTTTTCAAATCACTAAGTTTTTATACAATTATTTTATCACATTTAAAAAAAAAAAAAAAAAAAAAAAAAAAAACTTTCTTGCAGTTTGGCTTGGTTGAAACTTGAATCCATAACCAGCTATTCTCTTTGCTGAAAGTCTTTAAAATATTTCGAAATAATCGTTTTAGTGGTCATTATGTCTTCTAATTACAGTGGAAATCCAACACACGGTTCAGATAAGTGTCGTTTAATTACTGATAAAGATTACGTGAATACAAAACATGACTTCGACAAACATGTTGTTTACGAGCACAAACTATACCATGTTTCTTCCCTGTAACATTAATCTACAGTGATGACAGGCTTATTGCTGCTTGATAAATATTTCCTAGCAATTTCGTTTGTCATTTCTTTTTTCTTTGATGATAAATTTTCAAACACGTTTACGATATCATTAACTAGCAATAAGACATTATCTCCAATTAACACATCGCCAATGTTTCCCTTATCTCAATTTCGTAATCTCCGAGGCATACTTGTCAGTAATGGTTATCTCGGAATGACATCGGGCGGGCGATGTGTAAACTGCCTGCTGAAATTACACTAGCTCATAAAAAAATTCAGTACACGTTTTTTATTTTTTTTAATGTCTTCCAAGATTACAGTCCAGTTACACTTAAAAACCAGATCAATAACTCAACGCGGAATCAGGATTCACTTGATATGCAACGCCCAGCACCCTTCCTTGCCACTCACTGATAAGGTTTGAATCTCAGGTTGATGACTTCTTCTGGAAGAAAGTGGTGCAAGTGGAGTGTCGCGCACACCTGTTGGTCGAGGAGCCTCCGCATGAGCAATGGCCTTCTTTCGCGTTGCAATTCATCTTGGTAAATGATTTCTTGTAGCTTGTTCCGAGATAAATTTGAGATAATAACTGATTTAGATGCTGTCTGTATGCAGATTAAGGAGGTGAATATACGCTTTTCAGAATCGGCAGATTGAAAAGAGTTTTTGATTTAAATTCGAAGGTTGGTGGAAATGTTTAAGATAAATGCATTACTGTAAAGAGCTGGCAACTGAAGATATGTCACGAGGTAAAATTTCATTAACAACAAAATAAGACATTTTAATTCTCGATAAGAATAATGTCATGCATTTATTCGACAAGTTTACAGAATTTGTCTTAATTGATGAATATCAATGCAGCCAAATGAATAAAAATACCATTATGGAATACACTTTTATCTATATATGTACTTATTTTTATATGAAAAGCATAATAATTAGTATTTCTGATTGAATCTTGAAATGAAAAATCCGAACTGCGTGCAATAAGGAAAATCATTAACCCACTTTTGGGAATAATTTATTCGTTCAAAAGTACAATTAAAACAGAAGCAAGAATAGTAAATGAACAAATGTAGAACTAGCTTCGTTAAAGATATAATTAAGAGACATATATACCCTTAAAAGACTTGTCGCATTTCTTACTGGGTAATAGCATGTCTCGAAGCATTGAGCTCACAGCAAGCAAAATACTAGATAAATGAATCTTGGAAGAAAATAATCGATTCTAGTTCGAAATATCAAAATTATTTGATTCAAATGTTCGACAACGTCATGGTGACCAAAGCCAGAGTCGACTGAGATCAATCGACTTTTTCTTTGGTCATAATCGATGAAATCTCATTTCTTTAAATAGAAATTCGGTTATTAAATATACCAATCGATAAAAGCTTGACTTATTATCTCACATACTTAACCTTAATACTTATACTTAATTTAAACTTAATACTTAATATTTATAAATACTTAAATTTTGCTTAAAATATTCTAAGTAATGCATTTCTAGTAGAAAATATCAAATTAAATTTTCAACCACAAATTAAACAAAAACATCAAATTCGCAACTGCAATAAATCCAGGGAAAATGTCAGCAACTTTTTAAACATTACTATAAACATAAAAATTGATTTTATAGGTAGGAAACTTTTAATATTTTATATGGAAATATTGGGTAAAGGTATCAAATTCTCGACAATTCAGATATGATGTGCCACGATATACGTTAGAAAACATATCGAAACGAAACATTTTCGGTAACCAATCCATACATGTTTGTGAAGTCAAGGTTTTTCAAAATCAAATAAACTTATAAACAGTGGACTTTCTCTGGGACTTGAACCACTTTGGATCTATTCTACTAGTGTCATCCGTATCTGTGCGTTCGCTCGACACCGGCAATCACAAACACCCCACCCCTCTTTCCAGGACTACGTGACAGCTTTTCGAAAGCAGCCTCCATTCGTCATCGCACTTTTTTTCACAGCTCGTAAGTTGTTTCTCTTTTTATCAATTAACCAGTTCAACCACCGGAAATTTATCTTCATTAGGTAGTAATTAAAGGCCTGCTACGTACTCGATCTCTTTTTGCCCAGAAGGGTGTGTTGGGTCTCCGACATTAAGCGGTGATTCTGCGGGGAATCCGTGGGCCGAGTTCTAATCATATTCCACAAACGTAAGCAATTTTCGGTTCGGCTGTGAATGGGAACAGAAATAAATAAATTAGATGTCACCTAGAGCTGTTCCCTATTTTAAAATGTTGCCTCTGAGAGCATTTAAAAGAAATGCCGACATATTGTTCACGCTTTGGAATGAATCTGATTTGTTAAATCGAGATTAGTATCTAAAGCTAGCGAGGACTGATCTCTTAATTTTCAATCGGGATTAGATCATAAGGAAAGTATACTGAAGATATCACATCAGGTATATATGCCACTGTATTCCAGGTATGTAGAGGTATTGATTTTCCAACTAAAAAATGGTTCATTCGGTACTTGTTAATTTTTACGCCATAAATGCCCAAAAATCACCTACCATCTTGGAGGAAACTTCTGCATGTTTGTATAAAAGAGCTTGGTGTAAGTTGAAAACCACCAAGTAAATCCGAAATACAATAATCTTGCCGAAATCCTACCATAATAACATGTATAACGTAGTCTGACGATCTTGGCGTAATTTGTAAATCGCCAAATAAATCCAGGAATACAACTACCTCGGTATCTTATGGGTAATGGAGATTGCCAATCATATTGAAATCTTGGCATCTTGGGTATAATGAAGCTTAGCAATCTCAGAGTAACTTGGAAATCGTCAAAATATACAGGTACCATTCCTTATTCAAAACATATGTGATCGTGTCATCTAACCATCCTATTTATGTCAAACCAGAAACCTATTTACACAGTTTTATGTTTTAGTTAGTCTTGCAACCTATAATCACTATATTTTTACCATGTATAGAAAATAAAGGAGAAATACAATTACTATTCATATTGTTAAATAATAGACAAACTCTTCTTCACCTTTATTACATAAAGTAAGCTATAAGATCAATAACAGTTTAGAGATGCCTAGGTTAATGTAACGTTAAAATTCCAGACAACCAGAAACCTATTTACACAGTTTTATGTTTTAGTTAGTCTTGCAACCTATAATCACTATATTTTTACCATGTCTAGAAAATAAAGGAGAAATGCAATTACTATTCATATTGTTAAATAATAGACAAACTCTTCTTCACCTTTATTACATAAATTAAGCTATAAGATCAATAACAGTGTAGAGATGCCTAGGTTAATGTCACGTTAAAATTCCACGATCAAACTGTAATTCAACAACTAATGATTGGTTTGTATTTGTAATATCTCTTTATGAAAGAAACTTTGCTAATGAAATTCTGTGCTATGATCAAGTAACGGTACATCATCAAAATCATCCAAATAATCAATATAATCCGAGAAGTTTGTCTTAAGCAGCTGAAATCTAATTTATGGAATCCCTTCATCTCGCTAAGGATAACAAAAATGCCAAGTTTACAAAGATAAAAAGAAAGAAAATTGAAAATAACTGTTTTATATTATTGTTTTTTCTGGTCCATCATCTTTATTGGCAAACTGATATTGTTGACATCCTTGACGAGGGGAAGATGTACCCTAAATTAGATTTTTAACCCAATCAGCAAATTTAATAAATAGAAAAATAACTTAAGCTGTGGTTTGTTTGTGAATTCGTAAATAGAACTTGCGATCCTCTATCCATGAGTATGAAACTATATCATCATACCAGTGCGGTATTTTAATAATTCAGTATCATTTTTTAAGATGGATCATTAGAGACATATTGATTTTTATAATTAAACTAAATTTCTTAATTATTCTATGAAAGCAATCTGCAAGAGGCTCCAGTAGTTTATTCGCTGAAGTCTCTTGATGATTAGTTACAAATTGCACGATTTGATTCAGTTAACTAACATGGCATGCAATAGATGCAATTATTTTACTTGTGTGTTGCTCATGCCGATGAAGGGAGTTCAAGCAGATATTAATAATCAGATGAAACATAGTTAATATAGCTATACGAGTCAAAAACAGGAATTTGCTAAATTATTTTCAACAATTTTTTTTATTATAATCCTTATATTATATTGGTTTGTATTATTATAGTATGTACAATTATATCCTTATATTATACAAGTCCATTATATTAACTCAGAATTCATTATGGTCTTTTTACATCCTGTCAAATAATTGTAAGAAAGTGAGCATTCGTATAAGATAATACTCAGCAACCCAGTTCTGTGTGTGAACTTGAAATTCGGATATTTTATTTATATTTGTTTCCGCAAATTCCGAAAAATATTGCTAATGTTTTTCGTTTTTCTTTACTTGTAATTTTCCAGTAGTGGTCTCTTTCATTCTGGAATAGTATAAAGGCCATACAAAACAACTTTAAAAAACAAAGAAAAACACTTTATAAACATTTGGAGTCGCAATTTGATCATGTAACACAGAAATAAACATTCAGGAACATTTCGCAAGTTTTATTCCTTCTATCAGTCGGATTCTTGGTCTTTTTTTATTTTAATGATGTTATTGTATTATGATATTAATAAACCTATTCTGTCATTTTTGTTAATACCAACTACCGAATACAAATTGTTATTAGAGTCTTTATTGACCGCTCGTTGCACATTTTATGAAATTCATGTTTCGTTATCTATATCTATACTTATAATAAATGTGTGTGTGTGTGCGTGTGTGTGTGTTGGCGCTCTACAGGCCAGACCATTCATCCTACAGCTACCAAATTTGGCACATGTATACCTTGGAGGCCGGGAATGTGCACCTGGGGTTTATTTTTTCGAATTTTTAATTAGAATTTTATTTAAAAATTAAGCGAAATTTTGGCGTGTTTCTGCTATAACTTCCGAAAATATAAGCGCACAAAAAAGATTTTTACATGAAGTTAAAGATCAAAAATGTATCTTTTAAATGATACCAATGTTTTAACCTTAAAATTAGATTTCTATTTTTAATGAATTTTTAAATAAATATTTTAACTATATTTTTCAACAATTTTTTTCATACAAAATAAAAATAAAATTTAAGCTGCACGAGCACGTTTCACATTCATGGGAAAAAATTAGCTTTTTTCAAAGTGTTGCCATCACATTGATTAAAACTCCAATTAAAAATAAATTAAATCTTTTTGGAAATGAAATCGTCTGCAGGAAATGAAACAAATAAGAAGTATTGTTTTTTTCTAAAAAATAAATTCAAGAAAAATTATTTTATGATCTTTTACACTCTCTATATTATTAATCCAATAAATAAGGTTTATTTTAAGGCAAGTTTTGTTTAATATGAACACGATATCCATTCCAATCAGGGTCACACGGCTAATTTGTAAACCTTTAGTAAGACACAGATCTGTTGCGACATAAATCATAAATATTTTATTTAAAAGTAGCTAACGATTATTTTAATAATTATAAATTTTATTTTGTAAATAGTTGTGAAATTCAGATTGGCAACAATAATATTTTTGGAACTTTTAATTTGTTGTTTAAAAACGATGCTAGAATTTTGAATTAAAATAAGTTGATGTAAATTTGATAATATTATCTATAATGTAATAAGATTTAGTTTCATAATAAGTTTGTCTGCATTTCATTTTTGTTGACGCACGAACACAACAGATCTGCTAAAATGGTCTAAATAGAAAATGATTATATTTTATGTAACTTGATTCAATAAATGCTCTAATAAATAACGAATTTTTGATTTTACATAAAGCTTCTGCTGTCGAAATCACGAATAACAAAATGTTCTTGAAACACTAATATTTTAAATAAAAAAAGTTAATTTCCAATCAACTGAATCAATCACTTAAACTGACTGATTTATGAAAATTTGAATACCACTATTCAATAAAAAAAGGATAATTTTAGATTTTCCATCGATCATTTCAAAGGAAATACGCCAATCAGCCCGCAGATTTCTCAAGATTAATTGGCCTAAAATTACGAAAATGTTGAGTTTTTCTTAATTTTTAACATTCAAAACTTCATAAATAAGTGTTAGTTGATCGTGGAAAATAGAAACATTCATTCCTTTATTTAAAATTTGGTGTGTCCAGAATATTTCTCAGAATATGACACCTTACTGCATTAAATTTAGACTTCATAAATTTTTGAAATATATTTATAGGCCGGAACAAATTATTATTATTGATTTCATTTCAATCCTTTTGAAAGCAAAACTAAAAACTGAATTTTATGCTGAATCAGAGAAATTTTTGTTGAATTATTGTTTGAGATATTACATAAATTATGAAAAATATTTTGTAGTTCACATAAGACTTAAATACCGAGCAATTCTGTTTGCAATACTCATATTCAATGATAATAATTATAAATAAATAACAATAAAGATGATAAATAAAATAAAACGCTTGGTTTTATTAAAAAATATCTTTATATTAATTGCAATTTCATCATTTCCACTTTAAATTAAAGTTGACGTTTTACCGGAAATGACAACAAATTAGCAAAATATATTGAGTAAATTGAACGAAACGATCTAAACAACAGTATAAGATTGGTATGACTATCAAAATGTGAAGATTAAAAATGTTTTGTTTGAGAATCTATTAAGAGACCAGTTACTTAAAATATTTATTTGAAAATTGTAGCGAGCGGTAAGCCTGGCGAACCGGCTGGTCGCCAAAGGCGGCTAGTTTCTAATAATATTAAGAACTTCTATTCGATAATTTTATATATTATCCAGTTCATTAGATTATTTACAGACTTATTTCATCAGATATTTCAATCTCTCATACTCAAAACATCAAACTAGGACGAAAGACTGATTTAGCATTAATATTCATAAGGAGAAAGATTGAAAAGTCAGAGAAAAAAGTAAATGAATTTTGAATGTGAAATAAAACAAAAGATAACTATGAAAAATAATAAATTAATGCTTCTAAATATTTAACTGAATATAGAAATTAGTTGTTCTGCCGTTGTATTAACTGATCATTTCCTTAATGAAACAAATTTGCAAGAAAATTTTGTTTCACTTTTGGACGGGCCCTACTTCAAGTAATTTAAATAACTCGGTTTAAAGATGTTGTTTAGTCATAGCTTAACAAATTCGCCGACGATAACTTCGCTAAATATTAATACCTTATAGTTTAATGTATGTCAGAAAGAAAATTAACATAATCTTTGGCAACAACAAAGACCGAACACGGATTGCCGCCAGAGCATTTATTGATTGCCCACAACAAACCTTACAAATTGATAACCGCCAGATGAGCAACGTTGCGACCCTGTCCCTGTACAATATCTTCAATTGTCGACCGAAGCATCTGTCGCCCGTGTCCATCGACGACGCTCCCACCCACCCATCGGACAACAATGGAAGTCAACCCCTTTGTTGCGAACACGCCAAACCTTTGAAAAGAGCAGTGGGTGCTGTGGTTCCATTGTGGGGCGTCTCAAAAGATTTGTGGTCAGCACCCCCAAACGCCAAAGGGTCAGTTAGTCAGTTTAGCGATGCTTGAAGTCAGTTTGGAGAGGTAGTCATGCAGAAAAGCTCTATCGATCAAAGCTGGTTATGATATTACATCTTTTTGGAAATTATGATGACAAGTTGTTGATTGAAGGTCATTCCTTAAGGATAGATACACTTTAGAAATTTTGATATCATGTAGCATATATAACATGTTCAGACGCCATTGTGGATTTACATTTAGACTGACGCCATTATGAACTTTTTTTTTTGAGTTATTTCTTTCATCTGAAAAGAAAAATCTGAAATCTGAAAAAGAATTGCTATTTCCAAAATCAATTACAGCAACGCAATCAGTTGGAGTGATCTCAGAAAAACTTTTTGCATACTGCCTAATAAGGATGCTGTAACCAACCCCACCCTCACGTAAATTTGTGCGTCTTAGGGAAGGCCGTGTGCTCAGATTTTTACTATAGTTACGTAAATGAAAGTTGTGTATTTAGTAATACAGTAAACTAAACCGATACTTGTGTATTGATTCCATGGCTTTAGCGAGCAATAGTCACAAGATATCGATCCTCGGCGTGAATATAGAGCATCTATTAAATTTAACGTGCGATTTTTTTGGTGATAAATCCCTGGTATATAACTTTCATCAGAAGTGCCAGAAAATCAAGAATGCGCTTGTTAAATTTTTTTAACCGAAAGATGGAACTAAGATTTGACACAGAATTATAATAGAAGTCACACAATCACATGTCAAATTCCCTTTATTTAAGTCATTGCAGTTTTAATTCACTGCAATTAGTTTTATACATGCGGAAGTAAGTCAGACAAATGTCAACACTTTAATGAATTCTGTTACAAATTTGACAAGGATCTACAATTTAGAAGTTAAATATGTTTTAGAAATTAATCAATTTATATTTTTATATTTTGTAATTATTGTGCTCACTTGCATGCGAATTATAAATAAAATGAAAGAACAAAATAAAATTACCCTGAAAAAGTAAAAATCATGGCCTTTTCCAAGTTCCAAGACAATTGCTTATTTTGCCCGTCTGATAATTCGGCTCTGTTTACGCTTGATAATCCTGAAGCCATACATGCTGTGTCTATATCTGTTTCCGCTTGTAGCCAAATCCCAACCACTTTCTATCCAAGCCCATGCCTCCGTCCCTTTCTGCGTGGCACACTGCCCACTCATTTGCCGACGTCCATTGTGTCCGGCCTGGGTGACCACCCTTTGACATGCTCCTTTCCACCCCATGACCCTCAGCGCAGAGTCCGCTTTGAAAGGGTTTAACCACGGCAACGGACCTTCCCTTAATAATTAACTCAAAAGGTGCGAGCCGCGTGGAATCTGTTAATTGCAGAATGGATGAAATAGTTGCGGTGGTATTAATCATTCATAAGACCTCGTACTCGGTAGTGGTAGAATCGAGAATAGATGGGGCTATGCCATAAACAGGATTCCTATAGCCCATGAATGCGGATCAGACCTGAACCGGTATGAAATAGGACAAATGCGAACTTTTGTCTTTTCTAATAACAGTGGAATATTTCTAATTATATAAAATAGTCTTAAAATTTATATTTGAAATTATTTCACTACTTGTATATTTGCATTCGGTTTGAATTCCATTTACAGAATCAAAACAGCAAGATACTCTTTTAAACATTGGGCTCGGGCTAAATATTAACTTTGACTTATAGGAAGCATATAAAGTGAAAGTACAGTAATCATTCTGGAGATTTTGATAAATCTTCTTACCTAGACATCGTTTAATTTGAAAAACATATTTTTAAAATTCTTACCGCCCATTTTAAACATAATAACTCTGAGAAACAGAAAAATACAATTTGATATGGAATCTCTGCTCTATGATGGTAGATTTCAACACAATTTTGGCATAAAGAGTTCGTATCAAATTTCGAACCTTTATACATGAGAAAATAAACAAGCTGTTCAACTTTTACATTTGCATATTGGTTGTGGTTATGGGATAGACAGAGTCCAATTCGATTCCAACTAAATAACTATATGTTTAGATGTCAAGTGAAGTGATTAACTCAAACTGATGACGCATTGCGTGGCATCAGATAGTAAAGAAATATAAAAGACAACATTGATATGGAAATTAAGGTAATTTATTTGCCGAAATTTCTATCACTGACAAATGAAAGAAAATTTATATATTCTATTCTAATGCTGCAAGAAAAGCTATACCAAAATATCCAGCTCTCTTTCTTTATAAATAATAGAAAAACTTTACATTTCTTCTTTTCGCAAATAACTAACGGAAATATTCACTTTTCGACTTTTTTCACATAAATTTAAGTTGTGTATCTAGTTTCGTGGTAAAGTGAAGGTAGTCGAATATTCATTTGGATTCCTCCCCGTCGTTTGAAGGATTCAAAATTTGTAACGGATTCTATAGTCTTCACTAAAGGCATTCATTTGGATTTAAATGCATTTTGGAGCTTTTCTGAAATCGATTACGAAAAACATTTGTCGCAGATGTGCAATTTAGGTGTTCAAGTATCAAACGAAATTTTATTTTTATCAAACTTGCTGCATTATTTTTAAAAATCACCTCTTTCTCGTACATAGAAAGTATAGATCAAAAGACGATTAAACTATTAAAGAGTTTAATTCAAAATTAGAACCATACAACTTGTTGTGTTTTTTGAATTATCTAGTTCAAGCGCAGAAAATGCACTGACCAAAAGGCAGTCAACCTATTAAAGGAGTAAATTCAAAGTTACATCTTTAAAATTTCTTGCATTTTTTTATCGCTTTAACATATAAAAAATACACTGATCAAAAGATAGACAACTTATTGAAAGATTTAATTCAAAATTAGACTTGTACAAATTGCATTTTTAAAAAAATTATTCCGTTTAGAAACACAGAATGCAGAGATTGGAAGATAGTTAACCCTTTGACGGATTAATTCAAAATTATTCCCCTACAATATTAAATATCAAAAATTAAAATGTATCCTTTTAGTTTATTTCTGAAAAAAAAACTTGTTTTAATATGTACGAATCCGAAAATCAATAGTCAATGACAACGTTGACGATTTGGTCCCAAATCTGAGACAGTTCTATAATTTTAATAACAAAACCATGTTTTAGTTTTTGTCCATTTAGTTGGCTGAATTTTTGAGTTATGTTCACAGTTAGTCACAACGAAAATGCTAAAAATGAAAGAAAGCTCGTAGAACTTTTAAAATTCAGAGAGATTCGTCTTAATCTCAGGGCAGAATTTTTTAAAAAGTATTCCCCCCCCCCTTTGCTTCATATTAAAATAATAATAATGATAAAATTATTTACATATTCATCTTTTTTTCTTTTCGAAAAGTTAGCAATTACGAAATCCATTGGTACATGGAATTTCAGAACCATCGATATATAGGATCTCTACTGTCACCTGTAACCCTGGATGTTAAAAATATCGACACCCTTTCCATCTGCCCCATCAATAAGATGTGTCAGCTCCATCTTCTATTTTGGCGCCAAGTAATTTAATGATTTTTTTTTTCTTTTTCATTTTTTTAAGGTTTAAAATTACTGATTTATTGATGTGTGATAAATTTGTTGGAATGAAACAAACAGTGATCCACTAACAGGGAGAAAAAAATGCAATGCAAAATACAAAAAAAAAAAAAAATGCGTACTTATAAAGAGATTTCATTGCAAGAAAGCAAGATTTCTAATTTTGTTACATACTTACATTTCAAATCTACTGCAATTATTTCCCCTAAAACATTTTTCCTACCAGCGTGACAATTTTTTCTTAAAATTTCCGTTAGTTAATTAATGTGAGTCAGATATGAGATAATGTTAAGGGTCCGTAAAAATGGGCATATCTTCTAGTTATTTATAAAATCTCAAAATCTGTTACCTGAAACATCACCGATACCATTTCAGGAAAAAAAGTTTGCCTGTTTACAAATCTCCTTTTCTTTTCACACCAAAACTGACTTTAAAATTACGAAACGAAATCCTTGAACTCTTTTCTCCCTATTCCCTTCCTCCCCCATCACACTCACAAGAAAGAAAATTCAAAAATCCACCCCATTAAAGCGCATTTGCGGTCGGGACAGATGGCCCTGTTATGCCTTCATAAACCACCACCACTCATTTCATAAAAAACATCGTTCTGAAACCGGACTCCTCGCTTCCCTAGAGGACTCATTTGGAAGGGGGTATGGCTCTCGGGAGACTCTTTTCACCCCCAGGCCCCACCAGTCTCACACCTTACTAGAATATCTCGTACAGTTTCTCTGATTCGATCAATGAGGCGTGAGCTGTTTTGTAAGATTATATAACGTTAAGCATTTAATGCGACAAATTGGTTGGATTTTAATTTGAATGTTACAAATTAGTTCTTTCGAACACTTGCATCTTAAGCACTAGTAATGTAATTGAAAATACCTTTGTCAGTTTTTAAAAATTACAAGAAGCTGCAAGGAATCATTTTTAATAGTTAGCCATTTGTATAATATTGCGAGTTTTACTTAATCAATATATTATCAAATATATAGTTACCTAATTGTGCATGTTGAGTATTATTTTAATTAATGCACTTAGTTCCGCTTGTCTTTGCCAGCATTTAAATCGGCTACATTTTATTACGGAGTAATACAGTAGCACCAATGATTATCATTTATTCCTTATTTACTTTTTAGGACTGACGCTGGGGCTTGAAACCTTTTTCGTTATCTGTCTCTCCCCCCCCCCCTTTATTATCCTATTTAACGTTCTGATATAAAACGTATTGTAATATTGCTTCACCGCACAGTTACAATCATAGTAAAGAAGATAGTTTTACAAATATTTTAATAGTTGCTAAATGAATATCAGGTCAGCAACCCCCGACCTTGGCGAAATATTCGGCGACAAAAATAAATGCTATCACATATTCGAGAATCTTAGTGATGTTTCCATTAGGATCAGTTCCAAAGTTTGTTCTAGAATATATATATCCTGCCACAAGAACTATAAAAGAAGAGGCGTAGTCTATAGTTGTAGTTAAGTCTAAAGAGAAAGATAATAGTCACATGAATTCTAGATTTGAAATATTGATCTAAAGTGAGTTCTCTCAGCGCGCTTTAAAATTCATATATTATGGTAAAAAATTATCAATAATATTTTAGCAATTAGATATCATGGTGTTCATCTTAATTCTTGAATTAATACGGTTTACCTACCACTGACTTAATCTACTTTGATATTAATTTGGACGTTCTCTTGCTGACCCAAGGCTTTTTTAATTTCTGAATAATATATTTCCAAAATTTCATTTGTAGATTGCTGTCTCCTTCGTATACTGCAAAAAGTATTGTGAACGAAAGTATTTTAATAATTTTATTTAGTAATGTGAAAGGTCCTTTAAGTTAACTGAACAATGTAATCCATTAACAGAACAATAAAAAAACGAGGCAACGAAAGTTGTTTTACTTAGTTTATTAAAAAAGACTTAAGCAATTGATGTGCCTTCTTTCATTTCTAAAATTACCTATTTGATAAATGCACAAATGTAGAAGAAATGCAAGTATACCGACAATAAAATAAAAGCAATCACAGAACAAGCAAGCTTTAGTAGAAAAACAAAAATAAAACAAAGTAAAAAAAAAATTAACATGTGGATTGAATATAATTCAGCGAACTAGGAGACGAAAATGGGAGATTGATTAAAAAACCAAAAATTGTCCCATTTTACTTAATCTCAATAGTTTAGTGAATATAAATACTCAAAGGAGAGGGGGACATTTTATCTTGCCTCGATCCCCTCAAATGAGTATTGAAACAATGAAATTGAAAAACAAAAATCGCAAATCTGTGAATAAAATAGAATTCAGGCCAGTGAATGAAATTGTTAAAGAAGCCAAACATTCTTCGGCCGATTATGGGAAATTGCAAAACGAGATAATCAAACTTAAAAGAAAAAAAAAGAAAGAAACAAGCATCAAACATCAGTTTGTTTTATGAACTCAAGAATCGCTTAAAAACTAGGAGCAACCATAGCAAAGAATTTCTCGCAATACACTTGCAAATCAGAATTGATTATTTGATGCTCGTTGTAACAGACTTCTGCTAGTTAAAGAATAAAGTTTCTTTAAGGGCAAGTAGCCGGCATTATTGGAAGGGCAAGGACAAGATAATAGATTTTAGTCAAGGAAAAGGCAAATAAGATTTATTATAACCAGTAAAGAGAGTCAAGCCCAGCCGAGTATCCCAAGCCAAGCCGAGTAATAATTATATATATAAATTGTTCTATGATGGAATTTAACAAAGAAATTTCATTCAAGCCCCACAGACATTCAATACAACTCTCACTCCACCCTTTGGTGAAGAATAGCCAATTTTACATAATGTCGAATCATTCATGTATATTGATTGCGAAACAAAACATCATCAGAAAGCAGCAGGTATGGTCTCTCCGAAACTTTCTCGCATATACTCCAATAGAGGTCTTATCTTCCTTCCACCGCACGGAATTTGGAGCCTTGGAATAAGGCCCGAATACCTTTTATGTTATTGGTGAACAATTGTTACGAAATATCTTGTGATATTTGGTATGAATTTAACATTTTTTTATTGAATCAATCGCACGAACATGTATTTTGGACTCTTTTGCTGACCGACTGAAATCAATATTTGGCACAGTATCACAATTGTAGTCGCAAAATCACATATCAAATTTTATGCAAGTCATTCCGTTTTAGAATTAGTGCGTTTACAAGCTTTTGAAAACATAGACTGACACACGGTCAACCGTTTGACGAACTCATTTCAAAATTTTATAAGTGTCCATATTTTAGATGCTAAATTTGTTTAAATTTTTTATCTACTTAGCTTTTTGCGTTTTGCAGTTATCGAATTTATTTGTACTAGGACACCCAGACACACAAACTTCTTGTGAATGGTTCTCGTTCAGAATTTAATAGAAATCTACAAAGCTGATGGTAATTCCATGTACCAAATTTCAACCACCTAGCTCAAAAAGTTTTTGAGTTGTTGCTTTCATAGACGGTCATAATATCAAAATGTGCTTTTCAAACTCGAGTTCAAATTTTTAGACGATAATAATACTTCGTCTATGCTGCGTTTACCAGAAACTAGAAAGGCTGTTCTGCAAATATATAAGTGACTTTCACACTTAAGTATAAAAACTATCTTTTTAGAAATCTTTGTCTTCAAGACTGCCATGTCTGATAAATTAAAAAAGAATTTGGTTCTTGCAGTTAATTAATTTTCACACTCAACTAAAGCAAAATTCGTTAAACATCTTTCATAGAAGAATAGGTTCTTTTTCATATATCGAAGTATTCACATGCTCTCAAAATGAGAAACTAGGAAAGAAAAAAGATTATTATTATTACTATTGAAAATAATCTCTTTTCAATCACAGAAATTGTCTGTTTCGATATACGTCTCTTAGAAATTAACATTCCTGATTTATAATACCTTAAAATGGTTCCATTATATGAAAGGATCGTACAAAGAAATTCCAATTCAAACCCCGCAAACAGCTAACTCAAAACTTACTCACGTATCTTTGATAGTCTCTTTTACATATATCGAACCATTCATATGTATTGATTTCAATACCACGTGAGAGCCATTAGTCGCACAATACCATATTCAAAATCTCCATTCACACCAGCACGGTCCTTCGGTGCTGAGAACTTCCATTTACGGAAGCGATGCAACGGAAGTGCGTGTCCCGGTCAGCTTCCGGTCGCCCGAAAGGGTCGAAGTGGTCAAGAAAGATGACATCAGGGTGATGACCACTCTCACTCGCACACTGCCCACTCACTGTGCCTGCTCAATGGAGCGCACAATTTGTGGCCACTCAACCATAGCAAAGATGAGATTGCATGAACGTGGTCGTGCCGTGCGATGAATTGGGATCTGGATATTCGCATTTCACAACAATTCATCTCCTTAACCTGCAAAGACGATGTGTGAAATTAACTTGTTTCCAAGAGGTGACCCGCGTAAGAAATCGGAAATAGACGGATACTTAATCTTGTCGGTTGATATTTAGAATACAAATTTCCAACTTAAATCCATTGCGTTTTGCCTTTCAGCATTTATAATCCAACTTTCCGCGTGCTTTAAGCGAATCTATGAAAAAAACATTCAACATAGGTTGCTTTTAGTTATTCAACATTTTCGAATATGCCCACTCAGTATTACGAACACCAACATAAATATTCTTAATCATTCTCATTACCAATATTCATGTGTTTATTTTTTTTCTTTTAGTCGAATAGTTTCTTAGGACCCTCCGGATGCTTTTCCTCGGATACTTTAGTAAAATTCCTGTTAAATTAAAAGATTTGATTTACTAACATCCAGATCCGAAGTACTCATCTAAGGAAAGACTGTTTAACATATTGACTGCCTCGCTGAATTTCTTACAGTGCAGTTTATATGGGCTGGCAAATCACCGGTGACCCCCAAGACAGTCAAGGTGTTAAATTGTTTCTGAGAGATGGCACGACTAGAGGATCGGGCATTTCCCTGAGCATATGAAACTATCTAAGCATTCGAAATGTTCCATTCCAGGATATTTGGGCAGATTTCGTGAAGATACATAAAATGTAACATTTAATGCGTTCAAAACTGGTAACTTTTTTTAAAATGAATTTCATCATAAATATTTTTTAAGCATGTTTAAATTGCAAATCTATGGCAATTTTATTAGCGTGCAGTCGAAAAGTATCTATTGGGAGACCATTTAATTGATTCATGAATTTCAAATTATTTTTTTCAATCGAGTTAATAAAGTCAGCTCACTTAAAAAAGTGACAAGCAATTCATTTTTGTTGTTGTTGAAGTTATAATTTTGTCCAAATTTTTTTCTTAAAACTTCTTACAGAGATATTAAGACCTACAAAAATACATTATTTTGGAAGTTGGAGTTCTAATATTGGGCCCCATTAGATTTTATATGTCTAAGGGGCCCAACAGTGCTTAATCCGGGCTTAGTAATAGGATAAGAATAAATAAAATGACCAGATTGGGTGTTCTTCCATCGACTGTATTCTACACTAGAATAATTATAATTTTTTTTTCTTTTTTTTTTAAATCTCCATCGTATGGTTAAGAATACAGAACATACATTTGGAACATTACTTTTTTCCCCATTGAACGAGTTAATACAGTATTTTTCACAGATCTATCACGTTGATGTCGATATCACGTAATAAATATATTTCTTATGATATACATATTTCTATTGGTGATAATAAACGAATGAAATTTCTATTTACCCCGATATGTTTTTAGGTTTTTGATCTTACATGCACAAAGGAGCACCGAGACTCAATTAACCCCGTATTGGATTCGACCAATAATTAAATATACAGCTAAAATTCGGTTAATAAAAATTATGTGACAGATTTCATTTATCTACCTTGGCGAATTTTCATCGAGTTTTTTGTTTTTACATCTACACAGGTGTAGAGACTTCCCCTTGACAGTCCAAAGTATAGTAAAAATCTAGAATTACAATGAAGAAACGCATGCCAAATTTCATCTGTTTAGCACTTGGTCCGTTTTGTAGCTGTAATGCTTAGAGACTGATGAATGCAATTCGATTACCTTTAAACACGGTTCCTGGCAATCTTAAATATGAAGATTCATCAGAATATCGACGTCGAACTTTTTGATAATTATATCTCCTCTTCTTTTATAATTATATCTCCTCTTCTTTTATAATTATATCTCCTCTTCTTTTATATATTAACGTCCCGTTTGAAGCAACACTTGGACTATTAAAAATGCTTGATGTATTTCTAAACAAAACAAAGAGAGAGAGATTAGAATTTTGCAACATTTTTAGGAAGTAGCCCAACAAGATATACAAAATGCATAAATAGATAAAATGTTCAAAATTTGCTAAAGTAAAAATGAGTTAATTTAGAAATCATAATTTTATGCTAATAACCGCGATTTTGAATATGCTTCATAATTTAATGTTAGAATTAACATTTAACAAATATTTCAAAGTCAGGCCTGTTATGTAATTTTAAAATCCAGGTACTCAACTTCAATGAATCTGAACATTTAATCATAATCGAATTGGTTTATCTATTCTTTTAACTTTCTTATTCGTCATATAAACTACACATATATTAAAAAAGAATTTTTCTTTTAGCTTTCATTAATAAAAACAAGTAATATATAAAACAAAATTTTTTAAGTCAATTCCTACTTAGGTCAATAAAATTTTTCTATTTTAGTTACTTTTTATTAAATAATTACAAAATTTGTGACAAACTTAGCGACCAAATAGAAATTACTGCACAAATTTAATTAATTATTTAATATTTGAAAAAAAAAACTGTATTGACATCAAGTGTCATCCACTACAAGTTTAAAAAAATGTATTTGAACTTGAGTGGATGAATAAAAAGTATTTTATTAACGATTGAAAATTTGAACAAGATATATATATAGAGAGAGAGAGTGTCAGCTAATAGTAGGAATTGAAAAAAAAAAAAAAAA